>VWZS01009492.1:107535-231067 GCA_013397075.1 Rhabdornis inornatus
AAAAGAAAATAATAAAAAATATGTATAAACCTCCCTCCATGTTTTACTTTTTAAAAGCAAAACAAAAAAGAGATTAAAAACTAAAAAAAGAAAAAAGAAAAAGAAAAATAAATTAACTAATATTTTGATGTCTTAAGTTAAAGCCTGAAGGAATAACCATGGGAGTAACACATGCAAACTGAGCACAACAGGTAAAGACTGCTCAGGTATTAATCAAAAAGTGCTAGAAATAGTCTAGATGACAAAGTAAATACCCACTGGCAAACATGATTTGAAAAGCCTTCACTTTGCATTTAAAGTTTGCATGCAGACTTAATAGAAGTAAAAAAGGCAAATTCTACTGATTCTTCTTAAGTAGTAGAATAGAGGACCAAGACTCTGACAGTTCAGATAACTTTATGGTGGGGTCCTGGAGTTGAAAACAGCAACAAATAGCATAAAACTCCATAAACTGCTTTCAGCTTTCCTATTTTTATTATTTCCAGATCAATGAGTTCTCAATCACAGGAAGGGCTTTGAGGATCTTGCACACAGAATCATAAGGGAAAAGTGAAATCAGAGTTGTTTCAACACAAACTCTTCTACAAGATGTTAGCTTAGATTCTTCTCCTGAAAAGCAAAATGTATCCTGAGGACTTCTACCACACCTGAGCCAGGGGGTTTTGAGGATTGCCTTCGTGTTTGCTCCCCTTAGCAACAGTGGAAAAGTTTTGCAGCTGGTGGCTGCTTTGACAGAGAAATTGAAAACATGCAGAGGAATTTGTACCCACTGGGTCTTGGGTTAGCTGAGAAGCACCTGACAATCTAAAAAGTAGACAAAATGTGCAATAAGATATTTCCAACGTGAGCATTGGTGGCCTCCCCTCTCAGGCACATTTGGGGCTTTTAGGTTTTGGAGGCAGGATCTTAAGCTCCCTTTGACAAATCCTTTGAGGGGAACATCCTTTCTGGCTTGTGGATCCGAGTGAAACAAAACAATCTGGTTTTCTTCATTGAACCTATCTAATAAGAAAACCTGGAAGCAAGCTGAAAGTAGATAATTTGAAAAATGTAACATCTAAGGGCTTTTTTTCTTTATGAGCTTTTAAAAAAATTCCACGTAGTTGAAGCCTTGCAAAAACTGTTAATTTGTATGCAGTAAGATTTTAATGGAAAATTTCTACCAAGTAGTTGATTTGCAGAGTGTCAACCAAAATCTTTATCTGAAATCAATAAAGACTTCTGGTACATCACATTTCAGGTAATTAAACCTTGCATTACTTCTTTGAGACTATTATGTGGTGTTTTATTCAGTTTTGTAGTTATTTTCAGACTATCCCGATTTCCACAGTTGTTTTTGTGGTATTTGTTTCTTTCCCCCAGCCACTCTGAGAAATTATTTTTCAGCCTACAGCTCCTTAATAAACAATTAACATTTCCATGCAATTTAGTGTGGAGGAATTTAAAATGTAAGAGCCTATTTTTGCTGTTACTCAGTTGGATGAAGGTGTTTTGTCCTGAAGAATAATTGTTGTCAAATATCTAATGGAGGAGAGTTTAAAAGGAAGGCTGTGCTTTCTATGAGCAAAAACAATCTTTGAACTTATGTTTGAAATTCTTTCCAAAACAGAGATATTTCCAAAGACCTGGCAGTGGAACAGTGAGCTGGTTTCAGTTTTGCTGGCAAATATATTTCAATGTCTGTTTCGCTAATGATTGTTAAAATTAAAGTTCTTTCAACTTTGCAAGTTAAAAAGATCAGAATAAACTATTAACTACTATTAACTATTAACTTTACAGGTGATCCAGTGCCCTGAAGGTTGCTGGCCCACATCTGTCATTCATTGCATTCACTCTTTTAAGCCCAGCCATAGCTGGACATAGGAGTGTTGGATGCTGATGAGCTGCAATAACTGTGTGTGTACAGTACATCACTTTCTATATCACTACATGTTACAGAGAACATCAGACCTTCATTTCTGTTTCTTCTGAAGTGGAGATGACTGAGACGGAGCAGCTTTGAATATGACAGTGAACTGCTTGCATTCTTTTCTCAGCCTACATCTGCCTCATTTCCTCAGGTCTTTGACCAGACAGCTTAAACATGGCTTTTCACAGACCACATTCACTCAAGGACAAATGAGGCACAACCAGTTTTAGTCTCTAAAGTGTCCAGGCTGGCAGTGACAGAAGGGCGTAAGACAAGCAGCTATTGAACCTGCTAGCCATGACCAGTCGTACAAGTGCCACGAGAGAAGGCACTTTTCTTTCTTTCTCTAAAGAAACTGGGTAGGTATCCAGTGCTAAAAGAAATTACAGACTTGGCAATTCAGAGGCTGTAAGATAGGACCTTGTCTCTTCCTGCTGTTTCATTATTTGTAGTCTTCTTGAGCTTGGCTTTATCACTTAGCCCTCCTCTTTGAATTTCAATATCCAAGACTGTGATAAAGAGTATGTCATGCTGAATGTCTAAAATGTGTCTTTGTGAAATATGTAGGAAGGAACTACCCTATCCATAAAACCAATTTATAACACATTAGCACCTGAACAGATTTCTACAAAAGTAACTTGAAAGCAATGCTTTTAGTTATTTACTCACATATTTACTCATATTTGACTATGTCTCATATCTATGTGCATTATTAGCTACCATAATTTTTCATGTAGGAAAGACAGAAGCTGTGATACATAGGGATGATAGACTATATGAATTACAAAAGGTCAAGTCTAAAGTGTTACTTGATATTTTCTATAATCCATTGTTTTCTTTCATGAAGAAAAAAAAAAACAAAAAGAAATCATTTTTACCCAGTCTGCTGATTTTATTTTCTATCACTTTCTTATTCTCGGCCTTCAGAAATAATAAACTGGTTGTATCTGCTGACATTTTTCTGGAAGATTGATCTTCTCAGTCACACAGATTTTGCAAACATAATACCAGCTTGCATTTATATAGCTCATTTCATCTCAAAGAATCCCAAAACCTTTTACAAATTTAATGCAGTGGAATGTATACTCACTCCACATTGAATATAGGCACCTCCAGAGCAAAGTATACTTACTATGTGACTAGCTAACAGCACTCCGAGAAAAGTAAGAGAGAGTTATTTTGTCTCCTCAAAATTCAAGTCAAAATTTAATGTGGCTCATGATATCAGTAAAACTGTACACTGCTCTCTGTTTTCTAATTAATGAAAGCAGAGGATGCTCCATAGACTTGGAAAACATCTACCGGACCTTGGCGTTAAAGCTGTAACAGTGACTTTATTGGGCAGGCCAGGAGTTCTTTCAATGTTGTATTTTGTTTTTGAGACCAATAATTATCTAGAAAACAGCTTAAGAACAAAGAATCACATGACATTGATTTTCCCTCGGTCTTGCTCAGCCTCAAGAATGATCACGGATTTCCCGAAATAAAATGATGTTTTATTTAAAAACCCTCTACAGAGTTTTCCTTTATAGATTTGTCTAGTTCCTCTTCATATTATTATTATTATTAGTATTATTATTATTATTATTATTATTATTATCGTTGACTCACCGAGGAAAGATGCTCCAAGTTTAATTTCCATTCAGAGAAAAGTCTCAAAATCCACTTAGAATGAACTCCAAACCAAGTGATAGGTATTACCTCTTTTATTTTACGTCCCTTCACTCTTTTATAAAAAGGTACAGTGAACTCATTCCTCAATGACTTTCTCCACAGTACTTTTAGAGATCTCTATGCTGAGGCAAAGATTTGGTGCTCAGTTTGTCAATTTGCCAAGACTGAGGTGGAGATTGAGCTGTGGTGGCGGCCCAAGAACATCAGGTCAAGAACTGCCAGCCCTTTGGACACAAAGGACACAAAGGACACAAAGACAGGTGGTGACAGGCAGGTGGATGGACCCTGAGAGACACAGCAGGAGTGGAGGACTCAGGAGGAAGAGAGACTTACTCATGCTTGAACTGCAAGGGGATAAAAACCATGGGGTCCCCCTCCAAGGCATCAGCTCAAGTTCTTTCTTGTGTTACTGCACCAAGAATAAATGTCTTTGTGGAATGAGACATCTGTGATTCTGCCATAGGAAACACCAGGTCAAAACTGTAAAGAAACCTGGTCTGGCTGCATGTGAATGGAGTGTGTAGGGAGTCAAGCCAGGCACTCACTGGAGCTGCAGTGAAGGAGGTCCCAGCAGTGGAAGTCTCTGGCATTGGGAGTGAGACTGCCAGAAAGTCTCCTGAATTGTCAGACTTGTAAGTTTCCTTAACGTCTATATAAACCTCCTCATCTCTTTTCTGCAAGTGAAAACCTCATATTCTCTTTATTCATTTCTCTGCTGTCACTCCATACTCTGAGCTGTGGCCGCTGCCTGTTCTTGTCACCTTCTCCAGTTTTACCACATCTTTTCAGGTGGAAGGAAACTGGATTGCAATCACTATTCAGCTTAGAAGGACACCAGGGCTTTACTCAGTGACTTACTAATATTTCACTTTTTTTAATCTCTATTTCTTATTTAGCATGTTTTGAATAAACTTGAGCTGTAAGGCAACTCCTGGTTATGAGACAATAACCTTTTGAAGAGTAGGTGTTACCCAACACAGCACTGCAAAACCCTGTCTCTGGACAGGCATCTGTCAAGACCTACAGATCCTGGCTCACCCCACACAGGACACAGCACTGCAGGGTGGAAAACAGGGAGGAGGAGGTCTGTAGCAAGGAAGAATGCTGGACAACATAGATAGGTAATCTCTGAAACAGCTGCAGCCTACTCATGGATCAAGTCCTGAAAATCAAAAATAAGAATTGACTGAGTTTTCAGCCACACAGCTGAGATTTCCCCCTCTATATATGTGTAAGTTCTTCAATCTTTTTTTTTTTTCCCAATGAGCATATTTCTCACAGATGCTTAATCATTTTTAGTAACAGCATTTATCATTTGTCATTTTCCAGAATGAAGAGATCACAGAATACCTCGGGTATGTTTTCACCAAAGCAGTGCAAACAGACACTCATTTGTCTGGTGATGTGTTATTTCTCTCTATATTTAAAATCAGTCACCCTAATTCCTTCCTACCCTGCAACCCATGCTTCCACTTTTCCTCTGCCTTCTTAAATTTATACATATAACCATTTTTCTGTCCACTTCTAAACCCCCAGATATTTACATTTCTAATTTTCAAGTATTTCCATCTGACCAAAACCCTGTCATTCATATTATCTTTTTCCAATTATGTTGTCCTGACCTTTTTTTTATCCAAACTGCATTAATTTTCCACTTTTTTTTTTGACTTCTGCAAAACTCCAGTTATAATATTCCTGCTTCTACTATAAAAATGTGTGTGCTTCCTCTTATATCATTAATGGGCAAATGAGAAAACGTGGACTTAACACCAACTCCAGACTACCTTCCACTCTCACCTCCACCACTGCATGCTACTATATAGTTTCATTACTATAACATCACATTCATGATACAGAGACAGTTTTATTCTTGTAAGGATAGAAGAAGTCCCATCAGAAGAAAATTCTTGGAGTAGAGAATTTGCCCTAAATGCCAAGGATTTTCAAAAATGTACAGGTTACAAGATGTACAAGAGGTCTTTTATTTTAATATGAATGTTCACTTGAAAATGTATACTAGAAATCTTGGTATACAATTCCTTGCACAGTGTCATAGAGAGTCTTTTAAGTACAAGATTATTCCAAACCCTAACACAACCTTGCCCATCCCCTCACATTGGAAATTTAAACCTGGAGAAGTGGGGGAAAACTTACTCATGAGTGTTTTTCTGTTCTGAATTCACTCATACGGTCAAGGGATCAGCAATATTTGTCGAAGGTTTCTGTGACTAGATGGAGCCACACAGAAGGCAGGCCCTTGAGGCTAACCTGTGCAGGAGTTGGGCTTTGATGATCCTTGTGGGTCTCTTTCAGCTTAGGATATTCTATGATTCTGTGATTCTATCACCCAAGACAGGTGTCCCAGTCCTGCTTTTTGCTGGCCCCAAGCTTATTCACCTCCAGCTGACCTTGCATATAGACCACTGTGATGAGGGGAATGTGCTGAGAATGCAAAGGGAATGAGGATGCAAAGGGAATGAGGATGCTAAGGGACATATTATCATAGCTAGCACACCCTGAGGACATGCACTGTGGTGCAATCCCTCACTGACCATTAAATGAGGTTTGTGTTACATTCTTAGTCGTTGCATATTCAGGACAGTACAAGGACAGAATCAGCAATTTACTCAGATTTATTAGGACAAAATAATCAACCAAGCAATATGTGAATACACTACGAGTTAAAGGAAGTGTTATAAAGGGAAAAGTTATTTCCTAAAAAACTTGAAAACTTACCAATTTATAAATAAGAATTTTGCCTTGTTTTTCTTTCTATTTATAGGTATATGTTGGAAACGGGGAAAATGAGATAAAAGTGTTGTAAATAAATATTATGTATGTGTATAAAGAGGGCAGAGAGAATAATTAGGGGTTTTTTTTAATGTATTCTTTGTGTCTTAAAATGCTGATTGCAGAACAACTCTTAGATACTAATGGTGAATTAAAGGTTTAGAGTGCTCAAATCCTCTAATATCTTTAGGCACCTGATGGGATTTCTCATATCCTGTTAAACTTCAGATTTGCTGACAAGAATGAGAAATTGTTTTCTCATCTTCTCATCATAAGTAAACGTTAGGAAAAGAGAGAAGCAGTTGTGAGGTTTCTTAGTATGTAACGTGCTCCTATTTATTATGTCTTAAAATGGAGAACAGTGGGCTGATGGAAAGAATAGAAAAAAAAGAAACAGCTGCACCTGACAGAAATTCTACATTCTGGTAATGAAATCGTGTTGTCTGCCAGAACTTTCTCTTCTTTATTTCATAAAATCTCTGCCTTTCACAGGTGCTCAAATGCAGCTATACATATGCTACTGTGGCACCATCTGTACAAGTAAGTGACTTTGAAATGTTATTTTCCAGAAACATCACATATAAAACAAGTCCATTCTAATCAGGAAGATATTAAGAACATGATATAGAGTCTCATCATGCATCTTTCAAGGAGGGACACCCACACAGAGCACCTGCTGCTCATCACAACAAATTAATTCATCCTCACCTCTGAACTTAGCTGCATACAAAATAGAGTAGCAAACTGAGACCCTGGAGTACGTTTTAGTCTGCCTGTAATGCAGTTGGGATTAAAACTAACGACAACAATAAAATAAAGAGATAGATATGTAAAAACTGTAGGGGCTATGGGTAGTTTGTATGCCCAAAATGCCTTTTAAAGAATGCCATTCATTACATTCTCCCCTAAATACTATTTAGAAAAAAAGAATGTCAATTTTATGTCAACCATTTTAGATTAAGCCAGTTGCTATTAAACTTATTTATCTGACAGTTCATGGCCACAGCTAGAATAAAGCTCTCCTTTTCAAAATTTCAGTTAATCTTTGGTTTGAATGAAAACATTTAGTGCTAAGCCAAATAAAATTACAAATTTATGATTTCTTTTTTCTAAATCCTAAAAAAGAGTAAAAGATACAACAGAATCATACTGTGATTTTAAAATCTCCTTCACTTTGTTACTGTAAAGTTGGAGTTATTCAAAAGGTATGGAATTCAAATTCATCCTCAGTTCCTGAACATCAATATTGTGAATATGTTTTTAGGTATTAGCAGGCTGCAGAACTAGGGAAAGAGTTCAGATGAATCATTAATGAAGAAATGGCCCATCTTATTAATGGGATGTATCTTTCGCTTCTTCATTGCCTTTCTGCATTTTTCAAAAGGTTGGTGTTTTCTATTCTTAGTTGACTGCTACTGCAAGAGCAAATCTCAAGAGATGCTTCTCAAACACGAGCAGAGTGAACTCTGATAACCCATAAACACAGCACAGTCCTCAATCTCTAGTGCAGCATGGAAATTCAATTTTTAGGGGAAAACAGAAAATAGAAAACTAACTTTGAGGCTGCTGCAATCCTCCATGAAACTTGTAATCCTGGTAATTATAGGAAATTGTTCAAATTTCAAACAGTAAGAGTTCAAACGCAATGTTGTTTCTATATAATTTCTCCAAACAATTCTCCAAGCACTCATTTCCAGTCACAAAAACACTGTTATGGTTACTACTTTTTTTGGTAGATATTTTGAAATTAAAAGAATGTAAAAAAAAAAAAATTGCATACATTGCCCTTGTTAAATTATTCAAATATATGCTATAAAACATGAACATCACAATTTTTACTGACTTGAGCAAGGCACTCACTTTTGACACAAAATGATTAAACATAGTCACATTTCTAATGCATGACTTAAAAATTCAACACCTGAACTTTTGGTCAACTTGTGCAATGAACTCTCTGCATTTAAAGTCTGTCTCTGATAATCCTAGAAGATTATGCATTCCAAAACATATATCTTTGGATAGTCTACATTTATTTTTACTATGTTATCTCTCAGAGAATACTGGCTCTTAATTTATATTATTCAGTTATTCCAAGTGAGCATTTGATATTTTATTTGCAGCTATATGTGTCTTTGACCTGCTTCAACGGCATGTTGAAAGAAGCTTTGAGATATTTAATCACAACTTTAAAAAGTGAAGACTTAGGGATTTTTCGTATTTGTTTCTTGTCTAAGTCATTGTACGTCAGATCTAAGGGCTCTTAGTTCAAAGAATTAACATCACTTTCAATTGTAGAATCATAGAATGGTTTCAGTTGGTTGGGATGTTAAGGATCATCTCATTCCAACCCCTCTGCCATGGACAGGGACATTTTCCATTAGTCCGGGTTGCTCAGAGAATATCCATCCAACACAGCCTTGAACACCTCCAGGGATGAGGCATCCACAACTTCCCTGTTCAACGTGTCCAGCGCCTCATCACCCTCACACTAAACAATTTCTTCCTCATATCTAATGTAACCCTAGCCTCTTTCAGTTTAGACATTCCCTCTTGTTCTGTCACTACCATGTGCAAGTCAGAAGCCCTCTCCAGTTCTTTCTGTAGCCCCTTTAGGTACTCGAAGGAGCCATAGGGTCTCCCCAGAGGCTTCTCTTCTCCAGACTGAACAGCCCCAGCTCTCTCAGCCTTTCCTCAGAGCCGAGGTACTCCGTATCTCTGATCATGTCCATGGCTCTCCTCTGGCCTTGGCTCAGCAAGTCCAGGTCCTTCTTATGCCATGGGTTTCAGAGCTGAATGCATCTCTCCAGGTGCAGTGTCATGAGACAGTACTACAGGGGGAGAATCTGTATCAAACAACATTTCAGGAATTGGGGACCAGCTGCAGCTATCAGAATTCATGGATTCTATAGAAAGATTCTGATACATAAATTACATACATATCCCCACGTCTATAATAACTTGTCAGTTAGATAGCTTTTAAAATATACATGTGTAGCTGAAAACCTTTATTGCTACATTAAACTATTTTTTATTCAAAGCATACTTTCAGTGAAGAAAAAGAAAATTTTATGTACAAGATAGTGCTGCCCCGAAAGTATTTAAGTATTTAACTGATTACTCCCTTTTGCCTAAAACAGGTGGCTATTCCCAACAGATGGCACTGCAGAAGATAGAAATTTTGAAAGCAATAATGTGTGTTATTTCTTAGAAAGTAAAAGAGAAATTGCCCATCCTATTCACACCACCCTTGCTCTGATGAGACACCAGATTCAGCCTTCCACCTCCATCCCTTTGCCTTCTGTCATCTTTACTAGCTGGATTCCAAAGGAGTTTTTTTATTATTTTGACTGCTAAGTTAGCACACAAAACACTTTCCTTGCAAGCCAGGACATCAGATACAATTAAATAAAGATTTTCAATATTAACTCCAAATTAAGGAATTTCATTGTCAGAAGTGAGTTTGCAATTTAAGGAACCAGTCATTTAGATAAATAAAGAGTTTACTCTGAATCCTGTAAAATAAAGCTTCCTATTAAATATTTTGATCATCTAATTTTTAAAAAAAAGGTAAGATATTCAGGCAGATTTTTTTTGAGGGGGTGTAATTGAAATATAATTTGGTTTGTAAATTATAGGTTATTTTCATTCACTAGCTATCAGTTTCCATCAGTATGTCAGGCACTGGAGTGCCTGTTATTATTTCCAGGACAAACAGTTCTTTATTAAACCAGCTCAAGAAATCTGAAGTCATCTCTATCTATGAGATACTATTCTTTCACTTTCATTATGATTCAAACAGCAAGAGCTGAGAGCAGTGTCACTGGAATATTCTTGAACTACGAGGAACTGACTCTTAGTTTCAAGAGAACATATTTTTTTAACTTAAAAGCATGAGATAGTATAGTTTCACAGCACATAAGAGTTTGAGAAGAAGGGTCTAACATACAACAGAAAAGTATGAAATATAAAACTCCCTCAAGACAATCAGAAATCCAGATGGGCTTGATGGGAAATAAGTTCCCATATGGGTCAGAAGGAGGTCACTGTTCAGTTGAAATTTTTGTAGGAAGGGATAAGACAAGGTTTTATTGACATTTTAAGACATGAATCTTGAGTCCTGGCTAAGACTATAAAGTCTATGAAGTCTCCAAAGCTTAAAAAAAAAAAAAAAAACAAAACACAAAATACCCCAAACAGACCAAAGCAAAACAAAAACCCCCACTCAACAAAAACCCAAAATCCAAACAAACCTAGACTAAATAAAATATAGAAAGAAGGATTCCCAGCTTGCCCAAAAGGAACAAGAGAATATTTGCTAGCAATAAAGAAATAATTAGTGTTTGCAGAACAAAAGCTTTTACATTGTGTTTCTTTAGTTTCTTTATCTTCAGGAAGTCGCCAGACATATAACCCAAGCTGTACTCTAAATCTTTCCTGACAGCATTTCCTTTGCATTGCATTCCTGATCAATTTTGTCTTCAAAAAGAAACTTGGCATTTTTCAAAACACAATTGTGTCATTTTCTGTACTTATTAAAGTGTCTATTAATTCAAAATTAAAAACAATTCAAAGGACCTGTCAGGTTAAAGTGTGTTAACCCTGCTTTCTATCATCTCTAACTAGATTTATAAAGGAAAACTGAGGCACCTGAATTGTGAAGTGTGGTTGTACAGAAGTGATGATGTCAACAGGAAAAAAAAAGCTTCACAGAGACTTTTGTCACATTTATATTTAATAGGTCAGACAGTCAGTTCTGAATTAATTTTTAAGTAGTCAATGCTTGCCCTTCCACAACATTTAGAGTAATGAATGCAAGGAGCAAACAGAGAGGTAACTCATAAGTGCTGTTGACAACTCTAATTTTCAAACACCTGATCTAGTCATAAATGATAACTACTGTGAACGGAGCTGCAAGGTCAGGGTGTGAAAGTGCTACCAACTTAACTCACAGTTTCATTGTCCTTTCTAATGTGTTGGTGGGTTGGTTTTGGTTGTTTTGGTTTATGTTTTGTTTTTTTTTAATTAGCAATTGAAATAAAGAAAAAGCAGTTAATATCAGAATTACATAGGCAATTCTTTTATGCAAAAAACCCTTATATTTTAAAAATAGAAAATGTGTATCATATATATAATAACTTTTATAAAAATATCTAATTCTTTTATAGTTCTAAAAAATGCTACAGTTTCTTTAGGCAGTCTTCTAAATTCAGGCCTTTCTCTCTTTCTAAAAAAAAAAAGAAAATTAACCATGCAGTGTCTACTGTGTATTTCTGAATAAGTAGTGTATATATTTTTGGGAATCTGTATCTAAACTATCTATAAGTACCACACAATAATTTCCCTGATGCTTTAAAACAGCCTTTGCCGAGAGTACTTGTTAAACTACTAGCATTTTTAATTATCCAACTGTTAGGGAATAGGCTTGGAATATCAGCATCTTAGAGGAAATTTCTGGTTTTTTTCAGCTTTTGATGCCTAAACATGTACATATTATTTATTTTTTCCATGTCTTATATCTGTATCACAATAGAGTTGCAGTGAAAAAGACATTCAAATTTGAAGACTATAACAATGCTGTGGTTATATTCTTCACAGGAATCTTCACACCAGAACACCTGTGAGATGCACTTATAACCAATGTTGAAAAATCTATATATTTTTTCCTCACTATCAAATCGAACTAACTCTTTCAACTCTGAAACTTACTTAGTGACTGGAATTATAAATACTAATGCCACATCATCAAGCTGTCAGCTGAAGAGCTCTGCAGTAGCATACAAAAGAAAGAGTTCTTTTTATTTCAAATCTCTGGTGTACTGGAGCCTTGATAGCTGTAGAAGCAGAAGGAAAGGCTTTTCCTGAGAGCATTTATTTTTATTTCATTAGAACATATTCAGAAGCCAAAGCCACTAGTAGTTCTTATTTAAATAATCCAAAAGTCTCCACACTGACAAGGCAGCAGGACCACAGACACTGTGAGAATGATCACCTTATGCTTGGCACAGCATGTGAGGGATTCTTTGTGTGAGCACCAGCCAAAAGTTTTCCTGTTGCTGACCTACACTGAGGCAACTTACTTGCAAGACTGGTAATGGCTGGGTGAGGTGCATTATGGAGAATTTTAGGCAATAATCAGATTTGTACCAGAGATCAAACGAGATTTGTATTTTACTCTCATATATAAGAACTGCCTTGTGGAGAAAGTGTGCTGGCTTTAAGTCTGGTGAGAGAAGAAAGAAGTCATATGATAAAATTGCCATATATTGGATGAATATAGTATCCTTCTGTTCAGAAAACACACTTTTGCCTCCTATTTCAAAGTTAAATAGATATATGGTGGAAAAACTCACTAAAGGTGTGTGCTTCCTCTGATAACATTGACTTGATTGCCAGATTTTATGCAAGAATTATACAGGATCACTTATCATCATATGTGATTGTGATGTGCCAAAGAAATTGCAATCTAACATGACATCACTTTTAAAAGCCTTTGTAGAGTTGAGTAAGATAGCCAAGCCACCAGTACTAGACATTTTAGGGTCACAGGACTGCTTGCAACACCAGCCCTGCCAGCGTTTGATGTCAGCCATTGGTGAGATGCCAGTTCTACCACAGGGGTCACAAACAACCTGAAGGCAACCGTAGCACGCCTCCTGTGTGTGAAAACTGGCAGGCATGAGAACTGTCCAACGTGAAAAAGAACTATTCATATCTGACCTGGACTACATGGAAAAGAGAAAAATGCATTATCACATCTACCTGTACTAGTGGATCATAGTCAAAGATTAACCCATGAGCTGCTGTGACAGTCTTCTAGATAAGTTACACAGGCATGTTTTAAATCACTTCTTAGACTCATAAAATGCCTTGGGTTGGAAGGGTCCCTTAAAGGTTATCTAGACCAAACCCCCAGGGCCATCTTCAGCTAGATCAGGTGACTAAAAACCATTTAACCTGACCTTGAATATTTTCAGGAATAGGGCATCCACACTCTGGGCATTCTCATCATAAAAATATTTTCCCTGTTATCTAGTCTGAATCTACACTCCTTCAAAATTTCCTTTTTTCCTATGGCTATAGATCCCAGTAAATTGTCTTCATCTTTCATTTAAACCCCATTTAAATATTGAGAGGCTGCAGTGAGGTTTCCCCAAAGCCTTCTCCATCTCAAGCATCAAAACTCTATCCATATCAGATACTTCATATTTGCTCTGCATATGAACAGATACAGGTTTGAAAGATGCAGAACATATTTCCTAAGCTACTTCCCATCGAAAGCCAGCACTCACCCTGATAAAAGCAAGTGGGAAGAACTACTAATCCTGTCAAATACCACTGCACTAAATAAGTGTTATTTCAACATGAGCAATTAGGTAGGTAAATTTGTAAACAAAATAACCTTGCTCCAGCAGAGCAGATGTATGGCCCTTGTCCAAACAAGCATTTAGTACAGCCACGATGATCTTTAAATTTATTCCTGGTTTGGCCACTTTCAAGCCTGAGCAAGTTAGCCAATTCTCCTGATATGACAATGAAAGTTTGCTATGAAAATTTTACACTTTGCATGAGTCCCAGATAAAACTAATTTATAGGGGGGAAAAAAGGAAAAAATTGCTTTTTTTTTCTAATGGGAAAACTATTTGGGAGGTATTAATTCCTTTGTTATTCCTTAACTCCTTGTTACCTTTTCATATTTTGCTGCAGAAAAATCAAGGAAGAGGATAAAAGGGCTGAGAAATCAATAAAAAACAAAAGAAGGTGTGTTTCAAAATTCTTTTATTTAAAAAAAGAAAATTTCTTTTAGAAAAGACATAAATGAAATTAAAATTTTAGCAGTTCTTCAAATAATTTATTCGACATAATAAAACTGATCTGGCATGGCTTGATGACCTAATCAATATACACATACATTGATCCATATGTCTGTAAACATGTTTATCTTTACATACACCCAGACAATGTATAGCTCCATATGAACAGATTATATCATTAATTTGGGTGTAATATGTGTGTTTTCCTGACAATGGCAACACATCTGGATAGGTAGTGAAGTCTTGATTAATGTGGTGTAAAATCAAGTCACAAGATAACACCATCAATCTAAATGGAAGTTTTTTATACATGCAATGTGGAAAGTAACCATTCCCTAGCTCTAGCCCTAGCCCTACTGTTCCTGGGTGAAACTATGGTCTATACATCTCAGGGGCATACTCATATTTTACAGCAAGAAGTTACCAAATTAAAAAAAAATAAAATAAATTGCATGGGTACACTAACTTGTCTCATGTAAGATACAAGCTCAGGTGGCAGATTGAATCTTTTTCCTATGGAGACAGTAATTACTGAGGAAAAGCAGCAGTATGACTAGCCAGTCAAATAACAGAACTGTTGCATCCCTGGGGTGTTTTTCTTCCCATGAAGTTTCCTATCAATGGGAAAAATGCAAAAAACTTTTAAAAATAGAGTTACATAGTTCTCCAGGCAACTCTGTAAAAAGTGTTTATCTCTCTTGATTCCATGTTCTTTATTCTGGATTTACTTTCATACATAAGACCCAAAAAACATCTAACATCAAGTGCCAAATGTAAACTTCTTCAACAAATACTTTTCCTTTCAGTTTCAACTATGAGAAAAATACCATCTTCTTTGGTTAAAAAAAAAAATAAAAAGTAACAGGACACTTGGCCTGCTTCACACTTGCACAAAAAAGGGAAGTTTGATACAGGTACTGTGATCATGCTTCCAGGAATTCATGCTGCCAGGAAGGGACCAGTATCTGCTCCATTTCAGGTAACAGCATCTGCTTTTGTCCAGCAATATGAGAAAATCAAACTGCCCTTTCTATAGTAGAGAAAGAACTCGTAAGTAAATCACCACCTTCTGTTAGTATAGAAGACCTAGAAGCCTCACAGACAGTGGAAACCATATTTAAAAAATAATCCATAGAATCTCAAGGGAGTGATCTTAGTCATTCACATGCTTTATATTTTGAATATGTTTGGACGAAAAAAAAATTAGGATGCCAAAACCCATTATCTGGAATCCACAACTTGTTGAAATGACTGCTCACAAAGATGCAGAGCTGCATGAATAAAAATGAGAGAGAAGAAAAGTGTGCATGCAAGGTAATAAAACAGCTAAAAAAATCACAAGGCAAAAATGTAGCTAAAGTATTGATTGTCAACATGAAAGAAAAGTGACCCCTTTTTGAAGTTATTGAAGCCACTTCAGCTTTACTTAATTGCCCATATAGTCTGTTTGTGGCAGATGAGAAAGATGGTTCATTACTCAGCAAAGATTATGGCATAAGCAGGACCAAGTAAAACACTATGGAATTTGAAATATCTTGAGCTTGAATAAGAATTCACAATTAAAGAGTATACTTTGAATAAATTTTAAAGCAGGGATAGAAGCACCACCTTGCTAAAATTCCAATGCATTTTCTGCCAGCATTCAGAGTTTAAAAAATCACTTCTATAATCTTACAAGGCTGTTCTGAGACATCTCTATTTCAATCAATCCCTGACCCTTCTGTTATTACCACTCTATCCAAAGGTTTGTTTGGGTTTTTTTTTTTTTTCATGTGTTTGTATACTTTGATGTTTTAGAAGTCTGCTGACTACAGGATTATTAAAATGCATTGGATCTGAAAGAATGCAAAGGCAACAGCAAGCATTGCTGTCCCATCCTGGGAAGGTCAGCCATGATAAATGAGCATTAAATTCCTACAGAAACACTTTTCAGTTCTGCTGTATCAGCTCCTTAAACTATTTACAGCAGAGATGCTCCAGATGAGAGAGGGTTATAGAAGCAGTACATCCAGGTAGCCCAAAAATGCCTTTACCATGCAATAGTGACTAATTCTCACACAATTAGAGGGGTGTCCCCAAAACAGGAGAAGTAAGTCTGAGCAAGTTTTATTTTTCAGGAACTTGGAGCAATTGCTCTTGTTATGGCAGACTTCACTTGGGAAAAGCAACAGGATACACAGGGAATATACCCCCCCAGAAGAGATAAAGAAGGAGGTGGCTGGCAATACTTATATGCCCAGAAAATATGAGCATCATGAGAAGAAAAAACACTGTGGCTGTCTGAGAGAGACTTTCGACATTTGCTGTACTATAAAGAATCTTTTTTCTTTACATTTTTATCAAACAGTTTTTGTCTTAGTTTCAGTCCTATATCCAGTAACATGGGAGATCATCTTTTCTTTTGTAAGAGCAGACTAAGGGGAAGGTGAGATTTTCATGGGATCAAGAGCATGGCAGGGTGAATTCTCTGTCGAGGATCTAGTATGTACTGTGTGGCTTGTGAGCCATGTCCTTATCCCCAGGGTTTTCTTCAGCTTTAGGAGTGGGAGAGGGAGTATAAGGCAGAGTGGGCTGTGAACACAAAGGTGCTGCTCAGCAGCAGGTATTGTAAGTCTCAGTGCTGTGCCAAAGACCTGGATGGAACAGCTCAAGGCAAGAAAAACACCGATCTTTTACTCAAGTTTTAATTTGGGCCTGAATCGTTGTTTCAAATTTTAATGCAGAGCTGCATGTGCAAGATCACAGTGAGTTTATCCAGTCTTCTTTGAGATCATTAACTTAAAGCTTCAAACGCATTTCTCTCTCTCCACTTAAAATATCTGGGAATGAGAATATGGCAAAATGAAGTGTCTTTTTTTCTAGTGAGAAAAGACAATCAGACATCACAGAAATTATAGAAGAACTTCATGTTTATGATATATTGTTTTCCATGAATGTTGATAATCTGCAATTATTTTATAAACCATTCAGAAAAGTCAAATATATTCAAAAGAATATAAAAGTTTGCAAGTGGATTTGGGTTAAAAATATATTTTCTTCAGAAAACATATATAAGTATCAACTCAACTTGTGCAAGTGGCTGTTTGCACCAATCCTTTCCACCAAAAGTCATATTGTCCATAACTCACTGCCTAAAAGGACTCCCTTCTTATAAAGGCATTTCAGCCAAGGCATCACCTTAATAATAAAGGGTATCAAAGAGTGCTTTCTTACAGGTAAAGGGATGAAGAGACAAGAGCTTCTATCTTTATATTAAATAAAATTTTCTAGATTTGTAGACTTTACCAGGTTTGAAAGTCAGAAGTCTTAAACTGATTTCTGCTAAGTGTACATTAATTTGAGGATGCAGCTAGTCACAGAAGCTCTATTTTCCTAATTGCACAATTGATGGTCTGCAAATGGCTTGCATATTTTCTCTCAACTTGTCTTTCTCCTTATTAGAAATCCAAGAAAGCTGAGAAAAAGTCATTCTTCAGTAAAATTGCATCTTTTGGACTGACTCAAACATGGAACTTCAGGCATAATAAATTAGAAACAATCCTGTTGAGAGTAGCTATCATGTCCAGATCACCCCAGGTCCTGAGCTCTGCCAATGTGCAAAACAAGTACACGAGAAAACACAGAAGTGTTCTCATTAGGAGATCAATACAGCAAATGGATGAAGTTTTCTGACTTTAAAATTAATGATGGAAAGCCACATCATTAACTTGGAATGAGATTTTCTGGTCTGTAGTCTCAAGTTTGTCTTCAAATGTACATCAATATTTGTGAAGAAAAGCTGATGGCTAGTATATAAATTTTAACTCATTATAGCTACATCCACAAATAAAAAAGACTACCAATTTTTTACTTTTCTGACATGGGAAAGTGCATATAAGCCACTCCTATATGTTACTTCCTTTCACTATGACATGGAGATTTAAAAATTTATTTTGTTGTAAATTAATGCCATTAGATCATTACCTGATAAAGAAATTGTGCTCACACTTTAGTTTCTATGTTGCCCTGAGAAACAGGATTATTTTTGAGCAAATGTAATGTCCTAACAAAGAATTTATTTTCATATTACCACTGACAAAAACAGCACATTCAATGACATCAGCCATAAACCTTTAAAAAAAAGAAGAGACAGATGCAAAGAGAGCTGTCCTTACATATGTAAGGAATTGCCAAAATCAGAAGTAATCTTTAATGCTGAAGTAACACTTAGTCTCCATTCTTCAGTCCTGAAGAAACTACTTTGAAATTAAGATGTATAAGACCATGAGGACCCAAAGTAAGCTCTGGGAAATGAAATTGCTGTCTCTGAGTTATTAGTATGTCACTTTTCTTTAATGCAATTCATTTAATGCTTTTTTATATACAAAAGTTGAAATAATCCCATCACTCAGTTAAAAGAATAAAAGTACAGCAGTTCTCAGCTATAAAGTAAAGGACTTAAGGAAATATCAGGAGTTTAAAAGTTCACCAGCTTCATTGCATTTCTGAAGCTGGCACAAAATATACTTTTATCCAACTGACCATGATCACTTTAGTAGCCATTTCAGGTTCTTGCATGATTTCACTATAGCACCACCCTTCCACAAAAATTTTGTGTGCTTACACAATTAGATCTCAAAGGTATGGCCTCTCTAGTTTTCAATACCAAATACAGGGGAAAAAAACTGCAATTACATCATATAGTTTTACATCTGTTAAAGACCAGGTTAGGGTTTGGGTATGCTTTTCACCTTATAGCATTAGAAAGATTCCATATAGCGTATAAGAAACTGTTAAGAAATTGCACTGTAATTTGTCAAAGGTGTATTGAGCTCTGCATGAATTCTAGAGATAAATGTGAAGATCTATAGCTGTGGGAGTTGCACTCCATCTACACTGCCTGATGGAAACAAGTGGGGAAAAAATAATAAATTCAGTGCCAGAAACAAGAAGGAAAGAATGGAACTGAAGTGCCCTATTCCTGTCAGTGTTTGATACTATAAATTGCAAGAATAAACACCTTCATCTAAGCCAGCTATCAGTAAACTATCAAGGGGAAAATACTATAAAGATCTATTGCAGTAGACAGCTTCCTTTCTCCCCTCTTCAGAGACATTAATGCAATCCCCAGTGCCTGATCCTAAAAGTACTGGGGAAACAGAATCCTGTCAGTGACTTGAGTTTCTCATGAGCCTAACAGGAAACTGATTGAGATCAGGGATACCGTTCCCATCTCCAACCACCATCCTCCCCTTCCCTTGTGCAGAGGCTGAAACAAAATCTGTGGTACAGCCTCCCAGGGACTGGGCAGTGAAGCCATGGTTAAATTCCAGAAAGGCAGGCAGCACCTCGATCTTCAGGTCATGCCCCAAGACACCCAAGAGAACACCAAGTGCAGAACAGACCCAACTGTGAATAACTGCAGTAAGAACATTGGAGGTAATGAATTACAACAGTTATATATGTGGAGATTCTCCTTAAAAGCTGTATGACTTTCACTGCTCCTTCTCCACACTATACAGCCACTTTACTGCATAAGGAGATTATCTATTAGCATTTTAATAATAATAATAACTATAATAGGCAAGTAAGCCAGTGAATTAAGACTCTCATTAGCAGTACTATTATGTAGAAACAGTTTAAAATAAATTACATTTACTCAGCTCAGAAAAATCAGAGGTTAAATCCAGCTTTTCAAGCAGTCCACTCTGGATCCTCCACAGGTTCAACATTTCCACTAAAATTCACTCTTCTGATAAGCAGCAGCAAAATTCTGGTGTTTGGAAGGAATACTTTCTGCGATGGCTGCTTCATGCAAGGTATGTAGCCTCAGGATTTATAAACTAAAAACTCCTGCACTTGCCTGCTCCAGATTTACTCTGCAGAAGCAATACCCCTACAATGAAAATTGGGCAGTTCATGGATGGCTATCTCTCATTGAGAAATAAGTGTCCTACACCACAAATAAGGAGAAGAAGAGACAGACATTTACCTCACAGAGCTGACAGTCGGTGTTTGTTTTCACAAAATGCTGCAACACACAATGTAGGCCAATTTTTCTGCAATGTTGTCAGCAATTAGCAGGATGACAAGTCAAGCCCAAAAGTTACACCAAATGACTTCTAAGAATAGACAAAGAAGCAAGGAGTGAAGTTTATTTGTGGAAACTTCTTGCTAATCAGGACTGAGAAAGAACAAATGCAAAGCATTCTCAAAAATAACAACTTACAAGTTATTAAACAGAGCTTGAACCTGGTCAAAACCTCCAGATAACCTGTTTGTAAGCAGAAAAAGTATGAAGTGAAAGTACTTAATGTGCAATGAATAACAATTTGCTCTGGTTTCTTGTCCTGTGATCTCAAGCACAACTTAATGTGTATATAGCCAGAAACAAACATATTCAGGGAGGACTGTGAGTGAAGGGCATGAGACTTTCCCCTTTCCTCTTTGTGTATTGGTATATCTGATTTTCTGCAGATCTTGGGCAGAGCATCTATTTAAAGGCCACGAGGGCAGGGATTGCATCTGCTCAGATAAATCTTTCTCAAAGGAATAACAGTGAAGCAGCACTGTATTTAAATAGTGTCAGTAGCTAAGTATTCCAGAGAAAGAAAATGCTTATGTGGCATCTGTTAATGATGGAGATGGGAAAATGCTCCATCTTTACATCCTCTTTGTTTTCCTGACAACTGTGATCAGAAGCAGCAACAGCAGCACAAAGCCAAGAGAAATTAATGGCCAAAAATAAAGGCAGACAGGCAAATTCTGTATGTTTTCCTTTAACAGAGGTAATTTATTAGTAAAGCATACTAGAGTATACAACTACCTTATTTTTTTTGATTTGTTGTTGTGGGATTTTTTGTTTGCTCTTTTTTGGTTTTTTTCTACATACACACACACAAAATATTTTATACTTTGCATACTTTCCATAATGATAAATGCTTGGAAGCAGAAAGACAGTCATGGAACAGAACAGTCACTTGTTCTCCCTGGGACAGCTGAGAGTACCAACCATATTTACCTTCTTTCTGGTTATTTATACAGAAGAATTTGTGATAACTACAGTGACTGAGGGATACCCACTTCAGAGTATCCCACAAATTTGCAATAAGGCTGGTTTTTGAACACTTATAGAAGAGACGATGGAACAGAGAACTCTAAAAACCACTGCAGATATTAGCTTCAAGAAAAAAACACCTCCCATACCTGTAGAACCTTACAGGACGGAGGAGTATCAACTTGTCAGACACCAAACCATGGTAACCAGTCCAGTCTCCAGTCTCGGGACTGATAAGGCAGAGCAAGTCCATCAAGCCCTGTAGTATTTCGTACTCTACAAAAAGGGTGACTCTGCCTTTCAAATGTTTTGGTTTCTGACAATTTAAAGCCATGAAAATTAATTAGAGGACAGCAAATCTATGTCTACATCTGATTAGAGCAATATAAAGATTTATGGATGCCAGAAAACCTCACAATCATGCACTGCTGTATGATTTAGAACATTTCTCATTCGCTTTCACACAAACTCTAATAAGATCATTTCTGCTTCAGTTTCCTGAGTGGGTGTTCCCTGAGGACTGGATTTCATTATCAATTTCTATGGCTCAATGCTTTCAACCTTCAGCTTACATCCGGACAAAGCATACAGTGAAGAAGAATAATACAATAAATGTCCTGTCATTGCTTACTGACAAAGTACAATGATCTAGTCTTTGTATGCTTTTCAATTCTGCAGAACAGCTTTTATTATGTTACTTGTACTTACGTTATGCATCACAGTCTTTATTTTTTATATTTCTCATCTCAGTCATTCAAAAACCATTAGGCAAATCCCCATACTGTTAAACCCACTTTAAAAACAATTATTTTGAAAATAAATTAATTCTAAATTCCTTCTATGTGCTTAAGATCTGTCATGCCTTTCAAGTTCAAATGCCTTATGTTCAATGTACAGACACAAGGGTCTTGTAAAAATTCAGAAAGAGGAATCTAGGGACTGAGAATTCACTAAAGTCCATAATTGTCCTTTCTAAATAACAAGGCACGGTAACAAACCTTCTTGTCTCTTTCCCTATCCTAAGGGGTCTAGTCATGTGTATGTTTCACCCAATCTTAATTAAGCAAGAAATTTCAGAATCCAAGTCCATCCAAGTGGTAGAGTGGAAATGCACATCAGTAACTCAGGAGACACAACCTATTGTAAAAAACAATGTCCAGAGTAACACTGAGCAACTCAGAGTTGAGGTTGTAATTATTAATCTGTGGAACAAATAACTCTAATGATGTGAGTGCAAATCATCTAGCCTTTTCCTCTCCTCAGTAAAAGACAAACACTCAAATATGAAGATGAGCAGACAAGACCCTAAATTTATGTATATTTTTTCTCTGAACTTTGGCATGTTTTTCAAAATGAGGATATTCAGATATCTTCTTTGTAAGATTGTCTGAGGGCTAACCACAGAATTAAAAGAAACAAACAAAGAAAAAGTCATGCATCCCCAGTAAGTTGTATAGAATGGAATAGTCATCCTGGAGATGCCAGTAACTTTAAAAAAAAAGTAAAACTATACTTTTTTTTCCAGCAAGTCATCTGACAAACTATTTTACCATGTCAGAATCTGATAACATAGAAAACTTCAATGAAAACAGAACATGTGATTCTATTATATAGTCTAAATCTTCAATGGCAATCATAAGACTCATCCTAGCAAATTAAGGGGTGTTAGAAACATTCCCAGACACTTAGGCCAAATGACCTAAAGCACCCTGAATATATATATGCTTATGAATTGCCTTAGCATCCAAAAGTGAATGGCTTCATGCTCCCTCCATTTCTCCTATGAGTAGCTCCTAGAACATTTTTACTGCTGAACCTTACACTGAAGAATTACTTGTGATAAGACAAGTTTAAACAGCTTAGAAGTATAGTCCAGAATAATCCTGGTCACTCTTCTTCCAGGGCAAATCGTCAAACTGGAGAAAGACCTCCACACAGTTCCTAGGCCCATCTGGAGCACCATTTCCTTTCGGGCTTTGATTGTAAGATGGTAAAGCAGAAGAAGGTTTGGGTGGGGCAATAAGAACAGCCAGATTTTAAGAATACAGTCCATTAATAGATATTTAAAGTGTTCCAGCTAGGAAAGCGTAAAACAAGACAACACTATGGCTTTCAAGACTGATACAAGAAAATTATGTTGCACTTTTGCCATGGATAGGTCAGTAAGAAGTAGATGCAATTTCTGACATAAAAGATATTTAGGTTGGCCCTTACAGAACAAAAGGAGTATAAAAAATAAAGAGAAAACTACTAAACGCTTGTCTAGACAGCAAATTTATTAACACATGAATATCTGTCTCTGGAGGTTTGTAAATAAAAGATTAGGCATACATTCATTGGGGATTATTTAGGTAGGGTCAGTGTTATCTGTAGGCAGGCTAATGGGCTAGACTGTATTCTTCAGCTCTACTTTACCCCTATTTTTATTATCTACTCTGCGCTTTCTTTTCCCAGATTCTTAGAGACAACAGTGCAGAAAGGATACAGTTATTGTCACTTCAATTTAGGAAAAAAAATATATACCTGTACATAATTTTCCTTTATTTAGTTTGGAGTTAGAACTCCAAAGCTTATAGCAAGAAACAAAGAAAACAAAAGGTAACTTTTTTGTTGTTGTTGAACAAAACAATAACTTTTTTCTTCTCTCTCTTTCTCTTTTTAGGTTTTTTAATTCTCCTTCATAGTTTTGGGACACAGATCTCCCAGAAGACAAACTGTCTGTCCTGCACTGGCAGCAGATATCACTCCTACAGTATCATCTTATTTCAAGAAAATCAAATAAATAGAATGAGTTACTGCAGTTTTTTTCCTTCCAAGTCCTAAGGGGACCAAATGTATGCTGAAACAAGAATTAAACTAACAAAAAATTACCATGAGGAAATTTTCTCAATGGCTTTTGGAGTTTTGCTGTGGTTGCAATAGAGCAAAAATGCCAAAAGACTCATCTATGTCTCATCTCATGTCTGTTTCTAGCTCTGTCCTCTCCACATTCCCTACCCACAATACACACACTTGCTGAGGGTCACTGGGACATTTCCCAGCTAAGCATGTTTGGCCTTATCATTTCACAGATTTATTTTTGTTATTTTTGTCCACAGAGTGTGCCTGCAAAGCATTTCTTAAGATATGCATCTCCACTGCTGTATTAAGGTGTCTTTGGGTTAGTTGGTAAAAAGCAAAGAACTCCATGTTTGCATAGAGGTTTCATTGATGGTCCTATGTCTCACCTTTTTCTGTGCTTGAAAGTCAGATGGTTCCCTAGGTGAAACATGAGTTCCCAACATTTCATTGTCATGCTGGTGCAAAATATCAGTGAAATGCACCTGTTTGAAGGTGAATGCATCTTACCCCCTGCTGTCCAGCAGCTTCATAACTTGTGGGCTGAGATAAGGATACTATGCCCAAGCATACCAACGGGTTGTAGGGAAGCTGAGGGCAACTGAACAGAGACAGTGAAATACATGCTTGGAAAACTGAGGGACTAGGTTGGATAACCAGACTCTGGATACCCTTCATGCAACCATTTTACTTTGGCCAGTAGCCTGACTGCTCCCAGGAGAGTAGTCATAAACCTTCATAAACCAGCTTCCAAAGACTGTAAGACTTTTGAACACAGCCAAAAAAAATCTCATCCAAAGACAAACATCAGCAAGCATAAAAACAAATGCTCATACAGCATTGATTTTGGAAAGATTTTGGATCCCTTGGGCAAAGCCTTGAAAATTCTCAATAATTATGCCACAACTCAAATATAAAATACAAATTATATGATTGACACTTCTCATCATGTAGAAGAGTCAAAATAAATCAGGTGTAAAGCATCTACAATATTTTCTGTATATGCTTCAGATATGAAAAGTTATTCTAAAAAATTTCCTCTTTGTCACTCTTCCCTTTTCTTAAATGAGCGTACTGACATTGATAGAATCAAGCTTCAATTAAATGTCTGACCTTGAAAATGTTACAGAAGTAACACTGTGAATGTATTAAGCATATTTTACTCATCTCAGCAGTCATGATACTATGAATTATGTAAAAATGAGCATCAATTTTTCAATGCAATAGATGTGACACCACTATATGGTGAAAACAAAGTACTTATATTAAATGAGACATGCAGTTGGTCCAAACTAATGTGATCCAAACAGTCTTCACTTAAAATATTTATCAGATAGAGAAGATTCCATAGCTGCACTTTGCAGTACACATTTTGTAAGCAATCTTTTCCCATGGTATTTAATGTAGTTATTCTGATGCTGATGTTTTAGCATTTTGACAGCCAGGACATATTTCACCATTACTTGAGTCAGGCCACTAATGCATCTCTGTTTGTGTGGACTGTGTCTATTTCACAATTTTATTCAATTTGCAGGACATCAGAATGACAAAAAAATTGAAAATAATGTGACAGAACCTAACTTTTAACCTCCTTATTACAGATAAAGAAACGATAATCAATAACTTTAAAGGGTTTTTTTTGTCACTAAAGGTTTACTAGAACACTGAAAATATTACCTAATTGACAGCAATTTTTGTATTCATTTTAAGAAATAAAACTCACTTTAACCACTATGTTTTCTGCTTTCTTTCTCAGCAATGCTATTGCATATCATAGTGAGGACAGTCATACTAAGCAGCAAAAGAAAACAAAGCCAAAAAAAAGAGTCTCTGAAAATTTCTCTTTTCTTCCCAGATTAGTTTTTGGCCAGAGAAAAGCAAGAGTACGGTAAAATTTTGATATCACACTCAAAATGTTCATCCTTAAAAATACCGCAATTTTCATGGCTGTTAGGAAATTTCTTCACTAAAAATGTAGTCAAGCATCTTCACCAAAAGGGTTGTCAAGCATTGGAACAAGCTGCCCAGAAAAGTACTGGACTCACCATCCCTGGAGGTATTTAGAAGGTGTGTAGATGTGGCACCTGGGGACACAGTTTAGTGGAGGACTGAGCAGTACTGAGTCATAGTTGAACTCAGTGGTCTGAAGGTCTTTTCCAAACTAAATAATTCTGATGATTGTTAACCAATTTTGGTTCGGGTTTTTCTATATTTTTGGAGTATGTTCCCCAGCACGTATAAGAACAAATAATTTTCTGCAGAAATTTAGGAAAACAGTTCCACTTTCAAATCTACCTTGGGCATTTAAAAACATGTATCTCAATAACTTAGATATGGACTACTCAGTGACTACAGTCACCATGGACATCTTACTCAAAAAAATTCACCAGTTTTCAAAAGTTACGGTTGCACTTAGGAACCAACAACAGCAACTACAACTACAGTTGCACATAAGGAGATGACACCTCACTCTGCATTTGGAGTATAAAATAAAATTCTTAATAATAATAATGTATTGATTGGTGACAGATTCTCAGGAGTTACAGGCTAAACATACGAATATAAAAAAGAATTATTACTTCCTTTAGGATAAACTTGAAACAATATCAGACAACAGCTCCAATACTAATTGAGTAATACCAAAGCTGTAAAACTGTAAAGAAATACAAAGTCGGAATCATTGCCTCGGAATCACATACTGGTTTATCAAGAATTCTAGAAAATGGGTGATTTCCAAGCTCAACTCTAGCCATACTTGACAGTTTCACATAAAAGATCAAATGTATGTCTGAATAGCTTTACGTGTATTTTTATACAGCTATGTTAAAAATGTGTTTGTATACATATATATGAAATTATATATATATTCATACATGCATACAAAACAAGCACATACAATATGTAATCGCACATAGTCCCTATGCTGTCTCAGACAGAAATTCCAATGCAATTACTTTTAAGCAGTGCTGATTCACTGGAGGATTTTTTAACCCAGAAAAGAGAAAGCTCAGGGAAGCATCTCATGAATGTATGTAAGCACTTGCAGATATTTAGAGGCAAAGAAGATAGAGCCAGGCTTTTTTCAGTGGTGCCCAGTGACGAGTCAACAGGGCTGAAACACAGGGAATTCTTTCTGAACATCAGTAAACACTCACTGAGTGTGAGGGTCACTAAGCACGGGCACAGGCTGCCCAGAGAGGCTGTGGAGTCTCCATCCCTGGAGATATTTGAAAGCCACCTAACACATGGTCTTGGGCAGTTGGTTCTGGGTGGCCTTGCCTAAGCTCTTGGACCAGATGTCCTGCAGAGGACCATTCCATCCTCAGTCACTCTATGATTTGGTGATATTTTGGCAGTTTCAAGGACAAGAGGTATCTGCAGTACAATTCCTATCAGAAAGAAGAATAGAGCCATCGGAAACATATTTACCAAGCATAACATTCAATATGGAGACTTATAGTTAAAAAATAGATGTAGATGTCAATTTTTAGGAGCTCCATAACTCTGTAGCACTAATTACCTTTTTTGTAGAATTATAAACACAATATGTTTTAGTTTGAAGAAGACATCATGTTTAGCATTGTTAGAGCACTGAGGCTACATGCCTAATTAAGGATGCAATTCACAGAAAAGCAGGGTATTAAACAACTTTAATGGCACATATATGTTTAACTAATGATAGCATTGATTTTTCAGTAGTTTAGCTTTTGAACGTAGGGCAGCTGGCTTACTGTTATATATAGTTTTAGAATAGTGCTAGAAGTATTCATCATGAGCAACAAGCAAAATAATTACTTTTGAGACAGGGGAACTGAGGCTGTAAATATTGAAGTAGCAACACAAGGCTTTAACAAAAAGCCTGAGGGATATATAACACAAATAAACCTCCGTAAATTCTCTCATAAAAGGTGTTCTACTTCTTGTAGTGTACCAAGTGCTGTCACAGAGACTGAAGATAGGGGAAAGAAACTTCCAGTACCTATCTGGCCAGGAATCACTCAGTTGTTAAAGGACAGACACACACTACTACTCATATAAAGCTATCTTTTATCACTCAGTCCTGCAATCACTGGGCTGAGGTTACATGATCACTGCCATGTTACTGAGCACTACTTCACCATCCAGCAATACTAATCTGGAATGGTAAGGCACGTGAGGAGGGCACAATGTGATTTCTGACATGGATGACAGACCAAGAAGGTCTCAATGCCCTGCACATGACTGTGAGAATGATCAGCTCCCAGCTGACCCTGAAATTTTGTGGAATCTGTTGCTCCAGATGGATCCCTACAAATCTATGGAGCCTGATGGGGTCCATCCAGGAATACTCAAAAATCTCACTTATGTCATTGCAAAACCTCTCTTGATGATTTTTGGGCAGTCCTGGGAATCCAGAGAGGTCCCAACTGACTGGAATCTGGTGAATGTCCCAGTTTTCTAAAGGACAAGAAGGAGGTCCCCAGAAACTACAGCCCTTTTATTCTCACTTTAGTGTCTGGTAAAATTATGGACAAGATTATTTTGGGAGATATTGAAAAACACCTGAAAGACAACACAGTCATCAGTCACAGCCAGCATGGCTTCATGAGGGTAAATCCTGCTTACCAAAGCTGATTTCCTTTTATGACAAGGAAACCCACCTGACTGATCAAGGGAAGCCAGTTGATGTAATCTTTTCGAGTTTCAGTAAAACTTTCCCTACTGTCTCTCACAGTATCTGTCTGGATAAAATGTCCAGCACAGAGCTGGATAAACCCGTCATGGATGGGTGGGTAACTCGCTGACAGATCAGATGCAACCCTCTGGGAACCCTCTGGGGTGATCCTCATTGTGGTGGGTCCTAATATTTCCCCTTTTCTGTTTTACAACTTGCTGCATACACCCACTGAAGGTATGCTCTTCCCCACACAGCCAAAGTGTGAGTCTCATACCTAACCACAGGTGACAAGTGCCATTATGAGTGTCCCAAGCATTCCCAGAGGACAGATCAGACCAAAGACTTACCGGAGACCCGGGTCTTTCTCATGCAGGGTTAGGTGGTCAGATGAGGCACCCTTGGGTAGGTCATGACCCATGAATCACTTCCCCAGTTTCTCAGTAATACCTCTGTTGCACCACGTGAAATCTTTACATTTGTAATGGCTACAAAACTGCTGCACACTGTACCAGGTCTTAGACAGTGAACTGTAAAGGGCAGCTTTCAGCTGCTCCAGCAGTGCATTGCAAGTAAAGGAATGCACAAAACTCCACAAGTAGAAATAATTAATGAAGACAATTATAATAAATTAGAACTTTTTTCTTTTTCAATTACAAGGGTTGAATCCAATTACTACGTTGCAACAGATAGTTAAACTAGTTTTGTTCTCTTGCCAGAAACCAGAATGGCAGCCTTTTTCTAAAAAAACAGCTCTTCTATAAATAAATAAACACAAATTAAATATTAATTAGCCACTTGGCAGTAGAACTCATTTCTACTGAAGACTAGTTAATAACCTTCCTAGTACTATAAAAACAGACTTGTATCACTAGTGAGTAACAAATTTGTTTAAATTTGTTGTGCTATTCTGGATGCAATTCTGAAGGTGTCAAAAATACCCATGAGGTTTATAAGTTTATCTATATTCCTCAACCCACCATCCCTACCTTTTTCTTTTTCTCCCCCAAACTTTGGTTGTCCTTCTTCTGTTTTCTCCAAAAGTATTTTCTTAAAACCCCAAACTCCATTTTCATGCTAAACAAGACCCTGTTTATGGTATATAAGAAAACTATATATCAAAGTTAGGAAATTAAACTAAGTTATATCATATCGAAGTTACTTTAACTAAGGATGGCCAACTTCCACTGAACCTCAAATTCAAAAGGCAATGATTATCCTAATACCTGTCTGACTTCGGTTACTAGTATGAAATATCTGTGCCATTTTAACATTACTTCAAAAACCATTAAGCAAGAAAAGTAGGTGTTAAAAAGAAAAAAAAACAACAGCTAATAATAAAAGAAACTGTAAATGTTTGGTCTAATTTTTTGCTGTATATAGAACAGTAACTTATTCTTTTTAACATGAGGTAACAACTAGCTACATCCCACTTTCTGTATACTGAATATAAGTTATGTTTTTTTAAAACCATACAAAGCTTGTGAGCAGAAGCTTAATTAAAATCTTTCAGAAAAGAAATCAAGCATGTAAGAAGAGGATTTTTGCATATGTTTCATTATAAACTGATGCCTCTGTATTAGTTCACTGCAACAGGAATTAATTACCCTGAGTTTATGGCAGTCAGGTATTCAGCATACATGGACCCATTTTGCTGGAGCACACTCCCACTCAAATTCGTGGAATCATAGAAAGTCTTGGCTTGGAAGGGACCTTAAAGTTCATCTTGTTCTAATTACTGATTCCCCTGCCATGGACTGGGACATATTCCAGTAGGCCAGGATGTGCAGAGCACCCATCCAACCTGGCCTTGAACACTTCCAGCAGCAGGGCATTGACAACTTCTCTGGGTGAATCCATCCCAGCCTGAGGAAAAGCCCAACAAAAGACTTGCCTGACAGACTGAGAGCAAAGGCTGGGCTTCCAGGAAACAATAAAGTCTCTTCCTTACATAGCCCCAGTAACGTCTTTGCAGCAAGGCAGTTCCTCTCTTAGGAAAAACTTAGGAAACTAATAGAGTCTTTTGATTGGCAATTAACAATTTTTGAAATAACTACAAGTTTAGACATTACTTAAATACTTCCCGAACAAAGTGAAAACAGGAAACAGAAAGGAATTTAATTCAAGATGAGGTTGACAAATCACTATATATTAAACCAAGACTGAGGTAAAATGTAATAGAGAATACCATGCAGTATTATGACAAGTTATTTATAGCCACTGTGTTAAGAATTTTTATATGTTTTATAACCATTTTATTTACACCATCTTCATTCTCATCCTCAGAGATTATTTCCTCCTGAAACATCTCAATAAGCAATAAACACATGATAAATGAAAGCTACTGCAGTTGAAACTGTAGAAAAGTTTGTGCTTTAAAAAGCTGCCGGTCTTGGTGAATCAGTTCAGACAACTTGTATTGATTAATGTTTCTGTCAGAAGAGACTGTTCCAAGGTTTGCTTTGTCATCCAGCAGAGATCAGAAGTCACTATACGGACTTTTAAAATACAGTAGGATCAGTTGAAGAATGTCTTATGTTAAAATGAAAACTAAAAGAGCCGCTAGAGATTAAACCAAATATTCTGAATGCCGTACTGTCCTTGGCATCAGCAGGAATTATGCATGTGGAATGGGCAGAATAATTTAAATTGTTTACGCGGTTTTCAAACTGACTGCAAGAAAGCATCAAATTATTAACATAAAATCATTAAAGGGGGCAAAGTAAAGTTGTGGTACCACTAAAAGAGGTAACTTTTAGTTCAATTAGCTTCATCAGAACATGGTGTTTTCTGGAATACTGTAATCACTGTGATTCAAAAACTAGAAAATGAAGCAACAGATGTACTAAACTAGAATGTAATGCAATGTAATTGCAATTTACATACATGGTATACAAGAAAACTGTATATCATATCTTTGCTAACTGACATATTTTTAGAAATATTAGTATAGAAATTCAAACAATATGTTTGTAAATATTTCACTCAATGCAATGCAACAGTATTTTATAGAAATCTATGTCATTAATATATTTTAAATGGTATTTCAATGCTGCATAGCATACTTTTTTGAGGGATAAATCTGTTTCATAGAGCTTTTCTTTTCTGTAGATAATTACTCAGATGGCTTTTAGTAACAGTACCTCTATCACAATCAAATAATAATATTTCTGTTCATACCTGCCAGGTACCTGGTCTGGTGTAAAAATCTTACTATAGTCAAACATAGTTCACAACTGATGAAAGAAGAGGAGCTAAAAGAAAAAAACCCAAACAATAAAACAAAAACTGGTCCTGTCCTCTTGATTTTGCCCATTAAACCTTTCAGACTGCCAAGAAAATTCTGTTTTTCCACTATGTTGACATGGCAGTAACAATAACATAAATTAAATTCACCTTAGAGTACATTCTTTGCACTTATTTGTATTTGCAAGCACCAGGGGATTTTATTGCCAACAAAAGTAAATTTTACATTTCATTAGACTACAACAAATCTGCTAAAGCTTGAAAGGAATATTACTTGATGAATCTGCCAATTTCATAGTTCAGTTATTTGTCGCTTTTCAATTGCAGTAGATGTAATTTGTGTCCATGGAGTTCTGTGCAATTCTATTTCACTCTCCTTCCAATCTCCTTATTCCTCTAAGTCTCAAAGTACTTTTTTGCATATTCCCAACGGAACATGAAAAGTTCCAAATTCCTTTGAAAATTCAGTGTTCTTAAACTAAACTTGATTATCTCGATTTTTCACTGATATTTCAAAAACAGATATGCTCCTAACACACAATAAATAAAAATGACAGAATTCATTAGGGGTTTGGGTTTTTTTAAACATTCCTTTTTCCAAAAAAGAGTCTTACGTTGTTTTAGAAGTCAGAACACTTATAAAAGTATAATCTTTTCTGAACGAGAATATTGGTTCTGTGGTAGTCTGTTATACAGAGATCTAACAGGATTCATTATCCCCAGGTCCAGCCTAACTTATACTTTTGCACATTAAAAAATATACTTTTGTACATTTGGTTTCAGAGCCCTGATAAAAACATGCTTATGAAACTTTTCTATATATACAGTAAAATTTATCACATAGATTTATTTCCACCTTGAAATTGTATTGTCACAGAGAAAAAAAGTTGTCTTCTTCAACAACCAGATAGTGAACTAGAGAACACATGAGTTCAGAAACAACCCTTGCAGCTCACTTTTATTAGCTGTACTAAAGACTTTTAGCATTGAAAGTGATGCTGTCAGCCAAGGAGGTTAATTGCACTGATAACAACTGTCTTCTGAGGCTTCCTAACATAGATATATTTTCAAGTGCTGCTTGAAGACTTACAGGGAGATGGTGAGATTGCTAAAACTTGGCAGCCAATATATAAGTTCCTTTACTGGATAATTTGATCCCTATCTTGCTTGGTTTCTGCTTTATTCAGCCCACTAAACTATTTCACTGCAACATTAGACATATTTATGTATCACAAGCTCTTTAAATCCCACTGAATAACTAAAGGAAGACTTTTTTCAAAACCTCACAGATGGCCCAAAAGGTGAAGACTTGTAAATAACAGCCCTTCTAAAAGCTGATGCAGTAGCTGTGTAGTTTCACCCGCTCAGAAGCTAGTAATCATCTCCTTTGTGAATTGCTGCTCATTTCTAATACAGGGTTGATATATTTAAGTGTGGAAAACTTCTGAAATGGTACAAAGCTCGATAAGGCAAGCATGAAACTAAGTGCCATTAGCATGAAGTCGATGTGAAAGCAGAAGAAATTCCAATTTTAGTGAAATGGCTGTGTAGGGAGATGTATCACATGACTTAATGACTTTTCCAAGAAGTTGCACAAATTTTGGACCTGCAACTGGAGTGTAGAAATGTACATTTTTTTTAGGAATAATCAAGTTTAAGTTCAAAATAAACCCCAAACAACTACTGCTTTTATTACAAAGCCAGAGAGTTATAACAGGTCACAAACTGGAGGGAAGGGTGCCATTCAGAGGGACCTTGGCAAACCTCACAAAGTCTAACAAAGCAAAGTGCAGGGTCCAACACCTGGGTTGTGGCACTCCAGGCACACCTACAGGCTGGGCAGAGAAGTGCAGCCCTGCAAAGAAGGACTCGGGCATGGTGGATGGTGGAAAACTTGACATGAGCCAGCATTATGAGCTCACAGCCCCAAAAGCCAAGGGAATCCTGGGCTACATCCAAAGGAGCGTGGCCAAGCAGGTTGAAGGAGGTGATCCTTCCCTCCTACTCTGCTCTAGTGAGAGCCCACCTGGAGTGTTGCATTCTGTTCTGGTGGGCCCAGAAGAAGAAGGACATGGAACTGTTGGAGCAAGTCCAGACAAGGGCCAAAACATTGATAACGTTTTACCTCTCTTACAAAGGCTAAGAAAATTGGGGTTGTTCAACCTGGAGAAGAAAAAGTTGTGTGGAGACCTCACAGCAACTTCCTAGTGTCTGAAAAGGTCCTACAGAGAAACCAGAGAGGGACTCTTCTTCAGGAACTGTAGCAATAGGACAAGGAGTAATGGGTATAAATTGAAAGAAGGGAGGTTTCGGTTAGATATTAGGAAAAAATTCTTTACTGTGAGGGTGAGGAAAAACTGGAATCAGTTGCCCAGGAAGCTTGTGGATGCCCCAACCCCGGCAATATTCAAAGCCAGGCTGGATGAGGCCTTAAGCAACCTGATCTAGGGGAATGTGTCTCTGCTTCTTTCAGGTGAGGTTGGGACTAAATGGTCTTTAAGATCCCATCTAACCTTTAACATTCTATGGTCTAAACTAGATAAAGTGATTTTGAAAGGATATGGAAACATAGAGAGTAGGTGAAAATTCTTCTGATGGGATTTACGCTTGAGAGATAATGAGAGATTTATGCTTGAAAGATGTTCTGATTTGTTTTTATTTTGTATTGATTATAATATTTTTTTAAAAGCAAGTAAGCCCATGTTTTCTTCCTTTCAAGTGTTACCTTAGCTGGAGTGATCTCTTCAGCACACCTGACATTTCACTGAGCTCATTTTACACTTCTTCTTAGCTTTGCTGATCTGTAATTAAGAGAAAGGAAAAAGCCAGTAAATGATATTGGATTATTTTCATAAACTATGGATTTTTCTCTAGTGCTGCATATCTACCTTCTACTCACTCATTTGCTGTATGTGTTTTTTCCCCTGCTCTGTGTATGGGAAGGAAATAATCTGTATTTATCAAAAATACATCTGTATTTATCAAAATCTGTCTAATTCACATCTTCAGACACTACTTACAGTTTCATAAAGAGGTTCACTACAGTGACAACCTTTTCTTTATGCAGCAAGTGTACACAGACGAATCATGGTCATCATGAGCCTAGCACCATCAAGAGTATTCATATGACTGAGATGAGAAGAATTCACATTTGTCTGTAAGTAGATACAAGTCATTGTTCTTGCCATGAAATATCCGTACATCTAAAATAAACTAATTTTATGGAGAAACACTTCTGCTTTCCTGCCTTTTTAACCAAAAAGTTGTTTACTATTCCATTAACTGCAAGTCTGAGAACATTATGCAGCCATTAAAAAGCTACACCTCAGACATGTTTCTAATGGGCCTGTATTTATAGACAATAAGTAGGGCCAGTGTTTTGTCACAGTAAATTATACATTAAACAGTCTAGCCATGGGAGAAAAAAAGGCAAGTGTCACAAATTGCTAGTAAAACTGCCAGAGCTCACAGCCTGCATTTTAATAGAGGCATACTTTATTTCATTATAAAAATCAAGTAAAAATGTTCAAATAAATGTTTAAAAAAATTTAAACTGCTGCTATAAATGACTTTTGGCATGCAGATGGGAACTAAGAACAGCTTTTTATTTCACCTTTGCCAGAAAAGACCATGTTTTAAGCTAAAAGTACTCAGCAACCTGCAATCCAACTTGAGTAAAACAGTCCCTAAGAGCTAGCAAATTAGTATTGTGTTTCAGATAAGGTTTGTCAACAAAAATAAATTAAGTTTAGAAATATCGATGTTCCACTTTTATGCAAGTATGTACAAGATCTCTCGGCTATTCAAGATGGTCAGTTTTCAAATGTGCATAAAAACACATATTTATAACATTATTTCTGACTAGAGAGAGCATATATACTCAAAAAAATTATACTACCATTACAGGCATAAAGTTTTTTGTTTTTTTTAAATAGATGCTAATATGCACGTTTGTTAGCTCTGCAGCAGAAACCACCAGAATCCACTGAAATTCACAGCCTTTCCCTGACCTGTAGAAACATTGAATTTAGCTCTTATCTTTGACCATGGCCTTGCAGTCAGGTGCACCAACATCCCTTCCTTCAATGTTTGGAACAATAAAGTATACTGATGCAGAAGAAACAAAAATGACAGATGTTACCAATACACTACTACAGTCTCCTTGCCTGGAATAACTCATCCTGCTTTTTGATGCTTGTGGAAGTCAGTTTATGGCTTGTACTGCTACCCTTAAAATGGCATAGCTATAAAGTGTTACTACTAGTGATGAAATTAAGTCCTTCTATCCTCCTGAGGCAGTATGAGTAATCTGCAGAACTTCAGTTTACTAGATCTCACCATTAAGGCAGAAGAGTTGTCACTCCACAACTTTGGAAATATTACAAGGCTATATATGCCAAGAATAAACCACTAAGGAGTTGAGAGTAATGCACAAAGTTTGAAAGATTCATTTCCTGCACTTTGTTAACGCAGTGCACAAAGAATCGTCATTTAGTCCACATGTAAGGGGCAATTACACACAGTTCTTGCTCCTAGTTCCTCTAGGAGTTGTCAAACATAAGTCTCTTCTCCACTGCAAGGTAAGGCAAGTCTTGCCATCTGCCAACCAGCACTATCTTCTTTCCATTCCGCTTCAGTCTGTTTTTTTCTGTGCTGCTGGTTTACACTGATTTTTTTCTGCTGGTAATGCTTTTTACCTTATTTGCAAAATAGGTAAATCAATCTCAATCAAGGTATGTCAGTGATCCTTGTGTGTCCCTTCCAACACTGCAGATTCTGTAGTTCCGTGATTCGTGGCTCTGTAATACGACAAACAATCTTTTTACTTTATATACTAAGAATTATATTGACCTTGGAACTTCAGGAAATGTGTGGGAAATTCTTGCCAACTTAAAACCTAAGCTGGAGAATTTCCATCATGTTTCAGAGAAATGTTCAGGGTCAAGTTATTTAGACTTTGCTCTAATTCTAATTTTAAGGTTCTTGTATGTTTGAACTAATATACTAGCTGACCATACAGAAATACCTTGTCTGTAAGAGTGAAATTTTGCCAGAAAAATATGTTCCCTCAATGGCTCCTGGATGATTTAAATTGAAAACATTGACTGGCCTCAGAGTTCCTTAAGGAAAATAACATTTATTAATATTACCAAGATTTGCAATGAACTATTTAATTCCAGAGCCTCAAACAGAGATTTTGCTTTTTCCCCTCAGACCACAAAATCTGTTCTTCAATAGCAGTGGCATCAGGGTTGGTTAGGTAAGCAAGTGAGAGGGAGGAAAAAGAAATGGAAAAAAAAAAATTCTGCTGAACATGTGCTGAGTAGAACTGCAAAGAAAGATCTTTGCTGTAGGTTCTCCAAGCTACTTGAAAAACAAGGGAGGAAGTCGACAGCTTAATTTTTCATATTGGCCTCAATTCTTATCATGCTGTAAGAGATGGGAAGCCTTACCCCACTTTTCACTATGCAGTCAACTGAAAAGTTCCTGAAAAGATGCATAAATGAGTATGCAAATCCCTCTGCTACTGAAAGAAACCACTGGCCAGTCATGGCAGGAAGGGATAAGGAAGTTTTTGGCACAACCTCCTCCTCCGGTTTCTTTGCTGTGGGCAGGTAAGGATCTTAAAAATTTCAGTGTCCTGCTGCAGCTAATTAAGGACACTAGTACATTTTCCAAAATGGTGTTTACAATTATGTTACGCCTACATTTTCAGTGAAAACCTTGCTTGCCTCCTGCTGTCCATGGTGACTCAGATACTTCAGGATTATCTTCTAAAGTCTCCTTAGAGGCATTTTCCTGTTGAAGTCAAAGAAAATGTAGTTCACTGAGAATTCAGCAGAGAGTGAGACAACACCTTGTCTTGAAATATGAGGTTTTTTGATACCAGAAGAAGTTATTTTAACTTGGCTTGATTTTGTTTTTTAAATATATTTCCACTGTGAATTTTTTGTGCGTGTGTACAAGTATAGGTATACATGTGTTTGTACATGCATAGACACTTGTTTTTCCCTATGAGATTTGATTTAATTGTAAGAAGTGGGAAAATAAAGATGGCTTAAATTATCATTCAAGGTTTTTAATCACTTTTAAATTCTGATACTGCATAAAGTCATCTATATATAACCCCACCAGTGAGTTATTTACATGCAGTATGCAATGATTTTTTGGTTTATTCTATTTGTAACAAAAGCTGTGAACAAAAAATAAAAATGAAACATTACAATAGAGATTGGAATTTTTTTTCAAGGAGATTGCCATATATTTGTACCTGTCAACAATACACAGAAATTAGAATGAATTATGTTTACAGCTGCTTTTGCAGGTCACAATGTGAATATTTAAGTGAGTTATTATTGTCACTCTCCTGATTTAAACTGACAATTAGTTTCCTAACAAACCATTAAACATTTATCAGCCAACAGAAATACAACAGTTATTATGCACAGCAGTTAATCTTCTACTGGATGGGTTGGAGCAATATTTTTGAACTTATAATTTTTCTGTACTTGAAGAGTAAAATAAATAAAATCATGTAGCAAAATCTTACAAGGGGTTATTATAGTGGACTCTGTTACAGGGAAATTAATGACAGAATTATTATAGAAAAATTTCAATCTCATTCATGCACCCATTCAGTCAGCCTGACCCTCTGTATTTCAGTTTTTTATCATCAGATGGTAAAGCTGTGCCCTGAACTGACACTCAGTTGAAATAAACAGCCTAGAACTCTCAACCATACAGGTAGATAATTGTCCATCAGTGTCATGAACAAACTACTTCATACAGGGTGACTGACTTCAAAATACTGAATCCCCATCTGGTGAGACCTAATAAACAATGGAAAGGCTTGAAAGTAATGAAGCAAGTCCCTTTTTGGCAGATGTTACTTGACAGCTGCATCTTGGGATCCTAGCAGCACTCCTGCTGGCTCATATTAATATATTCTTGAAGATATCATGATGGAACTTGTGGAAAAGAGAGGATCCTTTTCTCTTCAATGGTCTGCATTTTCTGTCACTCCTCTTATATCTAATCCACTTAGTAAATTTTGATTTCAAGAGACTCTTCGAAGTTCATTGAACTGTGTTTTTTCAAATGTTTTAGCTCACGCTTTAGCTCACATGCTGCAGGCTGAATCCCTACAGAAAATAAAATTGACCTAACAGGCATGTCAAGGTGTTTGTTTTTACTTTTTCCCCAAAGGAAAGAGGGAAGAAACATGATTCTGGGTCACTGCTCTTCACATGCATCTTGTGACATACACACGCCCCACAGGGTCCCCAGTGAGCTCTACAAAGCTCTATCCTCCCTACATCCTGTTCAGTAGATCTTCACTCTTCCAGGGGGAAAAACATCCTGATACTGCTACTTGAATTGCACACATAGAACCAACACATACAGATAAAAGTCTACATTAATAGTTTCGCTTTTTATATAATGAATATCAGATGAATACTACGTTCCTAGTTTGAACTAAACTCCTGGAGGAGCTAAAGTTGAATCTAAGACAGAGGCAGTCTAAGCTGTAAGACTTCTAGAAGAGCTGTTATCCTTGGTGGTAATGACAAAAGCATTAAGAAGGAAGCATTGCTGGAGGCCAGGGACATTCAGAAGCTGTAGAATTTCCTTTTTAGAAAAGCAGACCTTTATATTTACTTTAAGTAACTGTGGTGTCAACCCATTCTACACCTGTTGTGAGGCAATATCCAATGTGAATTCAAGAATTCAAGAGTTTAAGAATGAGAGGAACCATTCAAATGTTTCCAGGTCCCTCATAGCTAAATACTTTTTCCTTATAATGGAATTTGCCAGCTATCTTTAAATATTATAGCTAAAGCGATTTTTTCTAGAAGAGACATTTACTTTTACTTTAGGAACCTTACATAATTCCTCCTCCTACTGATCATCTTTGAGCAGCTCTGTTCTATTCTTTCTGCATACTAGCTGGTCTTCAAGGACCTGTTTTTCTATCAATTTACAAAATGTCCTATGGAATTGCAGTTATCTGCTTCTCTAAGAAATTTGAAAATTGTTTTACACATATTCTAAAGGAGATTATTCATTATTTTTACATTTTATAAAGAGTAGTTTTGTGCAATGCAAGACACACAGAATCAGCAAAATGAATATTAGCTTTGTAAGCTTTAAAAGTGGTGACACTCCTGGATGTAGATGTGGCATTTGGGGATATGGTTTAGTGAACACGGTGGTGCTCTGTTCATGGTTGGACTCAATAATCTTAAAGGTCTTTTTCAACCTGAATGATTCTATGATTCTGTGAGATATCAGGAAACTGAATTGTTAAACCAAAGTCTCTCAACAAGCTGATCTGCATAAATACATAATTTACATTTATATTAATTAAAACAAAGGCATGAAACTGTGTCAGAGGAGTTTTAGGTTGGATATTAGGAAGAGGTTCTTCACCCAGAGGGTGGTTGGGCATTGGAACAGGTTTCCCTGGGAAGTGGTCACATATTAATATCATCAAGTTCATGGAAGTTCTCTTGAAGAGTTTAGGATATTTTCATCTTTATAAAAAACTAAAAGTCAAAAAATACACCTGGTGTGTTTTTGTAGGAATGATTATGCTAAGGCTAAGTTATCATCCTCTCCATGGGCAGCTTCCCTTTTTTTTAGATACACAGTCATCTAGACATATCAGAATGTTTTGGTGATTCCATGATTAATGACCAACAGGGAACAGAAAGAGGGCCAGTGTATGCTTGCACTTTCTCAACCTAGAACAGGTTGGGAACACCAACCTGTTGGCCAGGAACACCAGCTTCAGACAGCCACAGAAAAAGCACTCAAGAGCCCTGGCAGCAGCCAACACAAACTAAAAGAATGAGAAAAGCATCTCCCAAAAGCTAATGGTCCAGCTTCCCACAAGGAAAATTCACTTACTGCTTACTGGTGTGCAGGTGGCCAGACATCTCACACTGCACTATTCAGCAGATTGGAGTTTACATCCTTCCTCAGCTTCTCTGAGCACAGCTATCACCAGTTCCTGCCTTTGTTCAGACAAGAGGAGAAAATTGCTAATTAGTCTTACAACCCTTTTCATGAAAATCTGCAAATGGTGCTAAAAGTCCCAAGCCAGGTAGTAACATACAACAAAGGAGAAATCCTTCATAAGAGAAATGCTTTCTCATAGCCACCTAGAGACGGAACAAAAAGAATTGATAACTATTCTGGATTTTATACTTGTTGATATCTCCTTTAGAACAAAGGGAAAATAAGAGAAACATTTCTAATATTTGACCTTATTTTTTCTGTGCCTATCTGCAAGATGAAACAACAGCTCAGTATAAAAGATCTGATGCTTTATTCCATTTTTTTCTGATACCATCCTTTGCTAAGACAACCACTTCCCTCTTAATCTGCAAGGGAATTCCAACGAGAACATTCAGTTCCTTTATTTTATTCCAGCACCTTCATAACAATACGTATGAATCATAGTGCACATTACATTGCAGCTCTGCAACTTTGAGTCCATTTTTTCACTTTATTTTCATCATGAGTCTACAAGGAAGTATTCTCTAAGTGCTGTCTCACAAATTAATAGCTAGCAGAGACCTGCTTTCTTTCTATGGCTTTTTCTCTTCAGACTTCAGCTTTCTGCTTTTGAAGTGTTTTATGAGAAGCATCGTTTAACATTAAAATTCAACATATCCAAGTAAATTCTGACTCAGGGTCTATTAAATTCAGTGCACATTTCTACCAATGTGAATGTGTTTTAGGCCCACTCATTACTCTTTGAGGCAATTATGAGTTTTACAAGACAGTATAATCACGAATTCAAAAAAACTTTACAGGTTTTGTAGTCCATTAAAACTTTCCTGCTGATCTCCATCTGTTCTAAAGATAATAAATACATGTTTCTTTCAAGCACTCTGCTTTATCAGCATAATATCTTTTTGCCTAAGCAGATTTTATCCCGGATTTCTGGAGAGACATGATTTGGTTTGGAGTTTCTTGGTTAAGAAAAGGGGAGAACAATGGCCCCAAACCCAAAGCTTATCTATCTGTTGCTTGCTTTATTTTTGCAAAGCCAAGCATCTACTCAATAAAAAATCAGAAAACCCCAAACGTAGGTTGTGTTGGCACACTCAGTGTCAGACCCACTGCGGTGAAAGCTTAAATGGCCTGTGGATGACATCCTCTTATAAATCAACTTCATTGCCTGCAGCCCTCATTGCAAACCAAAGCAAGCTCAGTTGCTCCAGTCCTGCTGGATTCACCAGATCAGGTGGAGCATCATGCCAGTGCAGTTCTTTCCATGCCCAAACTGCTGCAATCATCAAGCCCTGCTGGACGGGCTGCCTGCAGGTCACTTCAGAGTCTCATTGGATTTCTCTTCATGGGCCTGCTGGGCCAGGCAGTACACAGCCCTGCAGTACCATTACCAGTACTAGAGCACCAGTGGCTCTGCACAATCCAGCTCAGGTCAGGCACAACAGATGCTGCACTGGACCAGGCTGGATAAACCCATCCAGACCCCCACTGGTTTCATGTAGGGTCGCTTGGATGTGACTGCATCACTCTGCCCAGTACCTGTGAAACAGAGTATTGCCTGAAGTTGGTGAAAGACCACTCCTGCAGCAGGACAGGCATCAGTTGTGCACCAGAGCTGGCATTGCTTTGCAGTGCTGTCCTGTAGAGAACATTTGTCTCATGGGATTGCTCTTCTGACAGTAGGAAACAGGGCATGAATAACACAACACTTCGGCAGCAGATGCAAGGTTCTGCACCCTCCATGGCCTCCACCCTCAGTTATCCTGTAATTTAAGATGTTCTCTGGGAGATGATCTGAAGAAGATGACACACTTGAACTATTACAGATCAAAGACAAGAATATATTCCATAGGGAAATGGTTCTGGAAAAATAGACTGCTTTGTTAGCTGTTCTTTCCACTTTATGCCAGCCATGCCTTAACAGACCTACTTAGTTCTCTTCCCATAATTAGTAAAAGGTACATCTATACCAAAAAGTATGTTAAAACCTGAATTTCGAAGTTCTTAAAAGAAGGCACGTAGCCTGTCTCATTTCTGCCTAAATTAAGATGAAATATCTTGTTCAGCACTGCAAAAAGAAAATAAAAAAGATGAGTGACAGCAAGAGAACTTTTTTCAGATGCAGAATGAAGTGCTCCATCCACTGAACCATGCCACATGCATCAGCTTGCTTTATTTCTAGTACACTTGACCACTCAACTGTTTCTGGTTTGTCATTTCCTTAGGAGTCAAACTGAAATGAAGGAAAGAAAACAGCTGAGGAATGAAGCAGGCAGTAGCAATATAAAACTCAGGGTGAGCTGTGCTTTGAGAAGAAAGGTTAAGTAAGGAAAGAAAACAAATACTGGATGGATGTTTTTTGCTGTAACCGCTCTGGCTATACACAGAATACATTAGCCTGGCCAAAGCCCAGGGCTTATGCCATTAGCTTGCCTTCAGAACCTGAAAAAACAATGCATTTTTGAGACATTAAGGAAGAACACATCACCTAACATCCCACTGCTAATTGTTAACAGAGGCCATCCACCTGTGCTGTCCTGATAAAAAGCACTGCCATTTCCTACTGTCTCAACACCTGCGTGTCAATGCAGAAAGCTGACAAGCAAGTGTTTCTGGGCTCCTGGAAGCATTCATTCAGGCATACATAAGTGTATCTTTAGAGAAGAGGCTCCTGCTTGCTCTGCTTGAATAGAGGAATATGGGAATTATCTGTGAAGATAACATGAATACAAGATCAGCTCTAAATTTGCCAAGTATTCTCACCATGGTGACTGTGTAAATTTATTACAAGTTTCAGTAGTATCTTAATCCTTCAAGTAGCACTTAATTTAATATACTGATTCATTACCTGAAACAAGTAGGTGAAGGCAGTTTTTAAAGAAATACGACTCACAGATGGTAGTAAAAAATAACAGTCTGTAGATTTTTTCCTGTCCAGGCCTCATAATTTGGTTTTTAAAAAAGACTAAGGAGACATGAAATCCAAATAAATCAAGAGGCATACTGCAGAGACTGAACATTTTGGTGGTCACTGAACAACCCAAACCATTCAATCAACCAATCAAAGAAAAATAACCATAAAAACAGAGAAAATAAAATTCTATACCCCATAATTTTACTCCAGCTTTTCATTCATATTAAAAAATATTGACCAAATTAAATTGAAAACCACTGTTCTAGAATCTTTTACTTTGGGTTATCTTCAGAGGTTTTTTTTCCACAAAAAAGCCAAAACAACAGCAAAAAAGAAACCCCCAAACCTTGATATCTAGTTTTGATCCAGTAAAGAACATATACACAAGCTTCATTTTCTACTAAGTATTCTTTCCCTAGATCAACAGATCCTAAAGTAAAAAACCAAAAGCCAAAAGTGATAATTAGAATTTGGAAGATATATCAGCAAAGAAAAAGAGTAAAAAAATGCCATTAGTAGAGTTAATATAATTTTTAAAAATTTTTATACTTTATTGTAGGCTCATTTTCAAACTACTTTGCATTGTGAATATTTTAAAGTAAAGATAAAAAGAAAAAAGCTTGACCAGTGTTTTGGCAAAGTATGATTATAACTTTTGACTTAATAGGAAGTATTTTTGCAGCTGTCATACCTGCTATGGAGACCAGACATGCAGCAGATGCAGTTGCACTGACCATTTAAATATGCAAAATACAAGTTAGAAATCTTACTTTGGAGTTTTCTTCCTGCAAGGTTTATAGTAGCTACAACATCATTTATTTGTCCCAGAAATATCAAGGTGCCTGTGATGATGATGATGATGGTGATGATGATGATGATGATGATTTTCTTATATTTTCCCTACCATGTGACTACATTCATGCACAAATTACTATTTCTTTAATGATACTTGAAATATTTTCTTGATTATAAATTAAAAATTGAGAACATAATTCAGATATACCATTACATAGATATATGGTAACCTCAAAAATTGGAAAACCTGTAAAGCCATGCAAAATATGTTCATTAATAGTCAGATAATTTAAATCTAATTTAAATCATACCATTTAACCTAATTCTTTGATACCTAAGGTTTGCAAGTCCACTAATTAGGTAGATTTGGGAATCAGAACTGATTTAGGTACAGTAATTTTTATAATATTAATAATATTTATAATATTTATGATATTTTATAGTATTTATAATATTTATAATATTTTTTATATTTTTTAATATGGGTCACAAGAAATCATTAACTACTTTTACCTTTCTGTAGCAGATAAGCCATGAACTGACACACATGGATCACAGGAAAATAAAAAAATAATAACCTTCTGAAATGGAAATAGATTATCTCAACTGATTCTTCCAGGCGTACTTCCCTGCATTTAAGCAATACTTTGTTATCTCTTTGATTCCTACGAAAATGTTTATTCTCTAAACCAGCCTATACAGCACCATAAAACACAGTTGCCCGAGCTCATGAAAATGTGTTTCATTGTAGATGTTCTGCCAAAGGGTACAGAACCTGGACTTCAGAGCAATTAGACACACCCCAGGTGACACACTTGGCTCTAAAAAGGGAAAAATGACATTTGTCCAGCACTTAAGCACTTTAGGCCAACTGGTTCATTCACTTGCCAGAAAGCCTGAAAGGCATTTTTTGTACCACTTTGCAAAAGTCTGGATTCCAGCATAGGAAGACAAAATAAAACAGAAATAAATATTATACTCTAAAGAGAGAATCTTGGCTAAACCCGCATGGCCACTGATAGACTCTTGTGGTTTAGGAATGTGCTCCTCAATGTAGTGTTCCAACAGAAACCACTCCAAACCATGCACCACTCTCTCACTCCTCCCTACCTCTCCCTCTTTCCTGCAGCTAGATGGAGAGAATTGGAGGCAGAAAAGCTGAAGATCACGGGTTAAGATGCGAACAATTTACTGGAAACAGCAATGGGATAAAAAAAGCAAACAGTAACAGCAGTAATATTAACTTTAAAAGTGTACAGGAGAGAGACAAGCAATTCACATTGCGAGCAATTCACAAATGGTTATGGTGGAGCCTGAGCCCACTGTCACCACGCTCCCCCCAGCCTGGGAGAGACCCCTTCCCCCTGCCTCCATAAACTGAAGTGAGATGGAATAGAATAGACTCTGTATTTCAGCCATTTCCCTTCTGGCTACTGCAAAAATGAACCTTGTCCTGGCTGGAACCAGGATGTAAACATAGGGTACAGGGTATACCTGAAAGACAGAAAATGCCATAAAAACAGTTTTGTCACCTCGACAGCTTCCTGTTTATTTCTGACAGTCCCACTTGATAGAGAGCAGTCACAGAAACATCACTGCTGAAAAATTTCACCCAGGTTTGAAGTCTTGAGCTCAAAACCACCCTACACAGGAACCCTTCTCTCTAGCAATCTAGAGAAAAAAACAAAAAAAATCCTCTGGCTTTCTGAGCATTTTTGACCCTGTCAAAGAAAAGAAACAAGTTTTCAATCCTGTGACTTAAGAAAGCAACGTTATTGTCATCAGGGAAAGAAATTTCTTCTCTGTTAACAGAAAAGCAGAACACAAATCTCGCTCTGCAGGGAGCAGCAGGATGGTAGCCAAAAGATTCCTGGGGAGCAGATGGCTCACTCTTGACCTCTGAAGCAACAGGGATCAGACATATTTTCTCATCAACAGAACTCAAACTGCAAACAGCAATTGTTTTCTATTTTATCCTCATATAACTCCAGTAGTCTATGTAGTATGTTCTGTTGTCTCAAATGCACATCCTACAGGTGTTTTGTGGTTCATATACACAGGAGCAAGAAAACCAGAAAAATACGGCTAGGAGTGACTCCATTGCCTCTCCACACACCACCCCATGACACGAAAAGGAAGCTAAACCTCTGCTCAGTACAGTTCCAGTTGGTTCCCCAGCTACATTTGCTGTCATTCAAACCACACAACTCCGGCCTGGCTGAAGGGATCCCTAGGACATTGCTCACCTTGCCTAGGATAATTCCTGAACTCTCTGGTAAGAGGAGTTGGCAATGAAGGTCTCAGATTGAACAACATCACTTTACAGACCCCACAGCTTCCTGATATCTGGCATTAGGATCTGAAATGCCACCATTGTCTGCCATGAGTAGAGACTGCTATGTTTATATAATATACTGGGAAGAGTGGCAGCTTAGATAAGAAAAGCCTCATGAAGATGCTTGCCTGAATCTAAAATGTGCAGAAAAGACAACAGAATATAAAATTTAAAACTTGAATTGCCACCATACACGTTATCAGAAGCTGACATTACCACATACTTGAAAAGAAAGACCTGGAGCAAAGCTCAGGCCTCTGAAAAGGCACCTTTAAATAATTAAATAGCCAGTTTGGGTTTTAACAGCATGATTTTGTTGGTTTGGATTTTTTTGTTGTTTTTTGTTTGGCGGGGGAGTTGGGGTGTAACATTAGGGAATCAGACTCACTATTTTATTTGCAGACATACAGCTACAATGGAGAAATCTCTTGGTTAGCAACAGAAGCTTAGAACCCTGAATTTTATGTTTCTTTAATATAACTAATGATAACTTAGAACCCTTATGCAAATGGAAGGAGCTCAAACTACAGAGAGAAATTTCATTAAGGGAAGCGATGGGCTGACCTTGACAGAGAGGCAGGTGGTGGCTGCAAACAGCCCTCTGATCCAGCTCATCAGGATCCATCCTTGAACTTAAGGACTCACACAACTCAAAAATGGCATGTCAAAGATTAGAGGGCTTCAGGTCCACCCGTGTCTGTTTACAGTTCCAACAAAGACACTTGATATATGTGTGTGTGTATATATATATATATGTATGTATAAATATATGTATGTATCCTTACTGTGCAGGATCCCTGCCCAACAATATACAGCTTTAAATGACTGCAAACAAGAGACATCTCAGGAAGATATTTTAAGATAACTTTTTCTCATTTTTGTTTGCACAAGTCTTTTTTTCCAAGCTTGTTAGCAATGTACTCTGTGAATGATGAATATAAAGGGAGACTGCATGGGAGTCATGACTGTTTACCGGAAGGTTAATAATGGAACTGATCATGTCATCACTGACATTTTTCCTGTCTTTATTCATTTAACGTATGGGAAGAAAGTCAAGGACAGAAAATGAAATAGAAAAGGAATAGCTGAGCTCCTTCCTTCATTGTACTTAGATGAGCTGAATAATATAGAGTCATTCACTGTGTAACAGGGCAAAAAGTCAACAAATGCTAATGAGTCTCCATAGGTTTTATAACATTAAATTCTCTGTAGTCTTTATTGGTGTCTCTTCTGAAGCCTCGTGCTAGCAGTAAAGAGAGAAAACAGCAGTTTGAAGCAGTACTAGAGGTTGGATCCTGCTGTGTTGAACTTCTCAGATTGCTGGGAATGAGAGAGCTTTAGTAGTTCCTGTATAAAATTTAAATCTATATTTCAAGTGGCATTTCAATTGCCACTGAGCTGCTGCACGGACTGAGCAGAATGCTTCATCTCCTTGATTATTTCCTCAACGGCCTTTGAACCATTCTGTGGAGTATAGCTGAAGATTTTCAACCTGTGGGCAAAACTGAGTACATAAATAAGAGTGTAACAGTGAACAAACATTACCAACAGACCGTGTTTATGAACATGCTCAGTCACAAGGACAGAATGCTTCTTAGAGGAGAAATAAGTTACACTAAAATTGAAAGGGAACCTTAGACAATGTTCCCTGGTGCATGTGGAGTACAACTTCTTTAGAAATCCCAATCATGTACCCTACGACCTCAGGGAGGGGTGCAACTCTGATGCCCAAAATCTACAGTGAGCAGCTGTCTGCTCCACACAGCTACAGGAGCACCTTTTATGATGGAATTCTTCACCTCTGCCAAGACAGTCTGGTGTCTCCTAAAATTGCCCCCCACCAGTTCTGCACCCGAGCAGAGCAATGCTGAAAAAACAGCTGCTTAGAAAATAGGTTCTTAAGATACACACAATAACATAAATTTCACAAGATGAGAACAACCATTTAAATCTTCAGCTCTAAACCTGTTTTAACTCTTCAGCAAGAACCTAATTTTCTAAAGAATCTCCATAGTCTAGGTCCCTACACTGGGGGCAAACTACCATCCCGTGTTCACCAGGTTCTCCTTACCACTTGCTAGTCAAAATTCCTATTCAAATTTCCTTTGGGAGTCTAGGACTGATAGCCAAGACTTTCAGACTTATTTCACAACTGGAACAACTTAATTTTTTAAGAAGTGACAGTAGCGGTCAGCCTACATGAATTAATTTTTCATCTCCCTGTATGCTCTGCCACGAGACAAAAGAAATATCTCTCCTCTGAGGATAAGGGAGCAAAATAACATTTGTCTTCCTAATGCCTACTCTAAGCTCCCTGCACGTGCACAACTGTCCTCATGCCAAATTTTTTGTTTCAAACTGTTGTGGTGACTCAGCTGGACAGTGGGACAGCATAAACGAAGATATCTGATTTTTCTAGGGATTTTATTCCATATAAAGAGACAAAGTTCAAAAATCCCTGAGCATATGCTGACTGATAATGCATGCAGTTCTTCCTCATGGAGGTAGCCAGTCACACATTCCAAAAACTATAAGGCTATGTTTTAAAGGTGATATGTATAAGCTACCAAGCTCAGCTGTTCCCATGCTTATTAAGAAGTTAATTCAAGGATCTATGCTGTGCTCCTGCTGAGCTGCCACATTTGCCTGATTAATGTTTTTTCAGTTTGAGCTAGTAGGGAGTGATTACTTTCCTCTGTTTCTTTAGGCAGCAAGTCTACCTCTGCTACCAAGACATCTGTAAGCATTTAAGGAACATTTCATCTCAGGGAGAGGATCCAAGTACTCTGTTCATCAAAGAGTGCTGTTACATCATGGCCTCAAGGTCTCACTTACCAGTTCAGGTTAAAATTCAAGCTGTCCCAAAGTTACTTAGATCCAGACTTTTGTTAGTGTTACCTTGAGAAAGAAAAAGAAAAAAAAGGAAAAAAAAAAGTTGTAATTTATGTTACATAACCACCCCTTAACTCCATTTCTGAAACACCAGAGAAGAATACTGATCACAATTTCCTAGCAACTGCTCTTTCTTTGAGCAGAGGAAAGGCAATCCTTCCAGTGGCAGCTACCTGGAGACTCTGTAGTGATCCAGGATTTCAGAGCTCCTGTTTCAGTCTAGCAGGTCATGGTCCCCAGGTACAAAATTTCAAGCATCTATTGGTGAGACACTGTCCTGCAGGATTTCCATAGTTTCCCAGTGCTTTTCAGCTTTCCTCCTCAACTTTAATTTCACTGGCTATCTGCATAAGTTTTCCAACTCCTCAGTCTGATTTCAATACAAGGATTCAACAAGAATTCAAACAGACCCAGTATGTTTTACCTCAGATCACTGACTCCTGTGCGATTATCTACTCTCTTGAAAGGAGACCCAGCACAGCCTCAACAATCCTTTGAGGGAAAAAAAAAATCTAAGAGAATAGGAAAAAATTTGATATTATCCATAAAGCTCATAGTGGAAAAGTAGAACACATAAAAATATGACGAAAAAAAATTTTAAAATAATGTCCCAAAACACACTGCAGTACGTTCTGTGCTTCATATAGCAGCACCAGAAAGCTAAAAGCATAACACTAAAACTGCATGGTTTATAGAATTTACCTTGTTTTAGTTTTGGCAATACATTCTAGTACTAACAATTATTAGGAAAAAAGAAAAAGAAAAAAAAAAAGAAGATGAGTGTAGACTGGAAACATCCCAAAATTAAAGGGAAACCTGGTCTTTATTTATTGGAGGGTGTTGGCAAGAGAATATAGCATTAATGAACAAAACTGCTCTGCATTAGACAGCACATTTTTGTTACAAACACAAATTAAAGCATTTGTTTCTAGTGTAGAAATCTATCCTATAAATTTTTCCTCAGGCTCTGTTTTCTCACTCCTCAGGGTGTCTGGCTGTTGGGAAAGAAAAAAGCATTGATTTAAGACTCAGTTCTGAAACACTGTTAATTGTGTGAGTGGATCTTACCCACAAGCCACCCCTACAAAGCAAATGGAAATGCTTGTATGCATAGGAATTAGAGCTGGCTGGGAATCTTTTTCTTATCTTTTCCCTTCCCTTCCCTTCCCTTCCCTTCCCTTCCCTTCCCTTCCCTTTTTTTCTTTTTTCCATTCCCCCTGGAAATAATTTTTTGACAAAATATATGACCTTGGCTTGTATCTTCTTCTTTCCCAGACTTGGAAAGGGATTTTCTATGCAGGTTTGCACACAGAAGTTTGGGGTCAGAAGACTGCTTTTGTATTGCACTCCAGCAAAGGTCTCCTCCTGGGGCTAACATTGCTGCCCTAGGAAAACTAGATACAGCCATTTTAGTAGGGTCAAGAATTTGCTATGGAAAGGAGTTTTGTTTGGTCCAAAACAAAATTTTAAGTTATGGTGAAGAGTAAAATACATCCATCCGTTCCTGCTCTGGTCATTCTGTTGAATCAGCACTTGCAAATATGCTTTTCCATGCCTGTGTGGCAGGCACAAAATGCCAGACCACCACTCTTCAGCAGCAGGTTCTTCAGTGGCTGAGACATTTTTCCATTGAAAACTCCACTCTGTAAATTCCTTCTCCTTGCTTGGAAGGATGGTGACATTTAGTATTTGACTCTAATCATACAAACAGACATTTGTTTTTCTGTTTGCCACAAAACTGCTTGGGATTTAACCTCTCTTTTACCTACAAAAACAGCTTCATGTATAATCTACATGGCGAGATTCTAAAAAAGAGTAACTGTAATTGTGAGTCAGAGAAAAATTCATTGTGTATTACCATGTGCTATCAGACAACTTTTTTGTTGCCCTTACTTATTATGTACTGGTCCAAAGCATGCTCAGTTTGAGATGTAGCACAGCACTGAAAAACCAGGTATAACCTAATTTATTCAAACACGTTTTCAGGTTCAGCCACAGAACTAAGAGCACAACAGAAGTCCAAAATCTTTCTCTGCTGCTCCAGCTAATCTTGCAGGCTGAACTGATCCAGGTCTTGCAGCTGTGCCCAAGCCAGTGCCCAAGCCAGCTAGATTAAAAATAGGAAAGCTCCAGTATTGTGCTAAGTCCTGCATGCGTATATATACATGTATGTACACATACAGACCAATAACATGGCTTTGGGTTTTTTTTCTTGAATTACTAACCCATGCAGGAAGCTAAATTTTAGTAGAATTGAAATTTTTTGGTAGATATGCTCATCTTTTAATATTTTCTGTGGTTTAACTCATTAAAGTTAAAAGGTCTCTTTGCAACCAGATTAGACCAAGCCTTTTTATAAACACAGATTCTTTGTGGAAAAAAAATTTTTACCCTGCTGCTCCTTTTAGAAGTCAGTTTACTGTTCAATGTTATGTTAGAGATGTGTGAGTGGCTTTAGAAGCAAAGTACATTTCTATAGGCCTGGCACACAGTGATAAACTGAGTCCTATTCAAGAAGAAACACAACTTCATCAGCTAGGACTTGGATCAATGCTAGTAGAATCAATCCCTCAACAGGAGAAACAGGGCTTCTTATGACCATCACATACATATACTTCATACAGATGAGGTTTCCTATCGATGTCTGTTGTAGAGGAAAAGGATTGGTCTAATTAAAGCTGAGGACCTGGGAGAGATATATTCAAGTCTCCTCATCTGGGATAGATTTGCTGTGGGACTCAGCTTATGGCAAAGTCCTGTGCTTAAGATTCCCATTTATAGAAAGTGGAAAAGTAGCTTTTTCACTTCTTTCAGGGATTTTGCACAGATAAATATGTGGTACTTACTTCTTACCATGTAAGAATGTAAAACAAAATCTGAACAGCCTCAAGAAGATGCGTATGATACCTATTTTTTTAAAGCAAGGATATTAAACCAGTCAAGCAGAAGTATATCATTAAGCTGTTCTTCTTTCCAAGGCTGCAAGTAAGCTCGTTCCCCTGAAGGTGACTTGCCAGGAACATATACATTTTCTATAAGATACTGATCCCTATTTGCAGTTTGCTAAATATTACTGGGAATAGAATTAAGGCATTTATGCCTGCAAATGTGGTATTCTCAATGGCTACACAGAGAATCAACTACCTGTCAAATTTCCCCACCTAGCTCCAAGAAGAAATAAGGTAAGAGGAATGGGATTTTTCTTCCCTAATCTAATAGCGCAGACGTTTAAATCTGAGCTAGTCACCCCAGGCTCCCTCTCAAGTTCATGTTGTGAATACATTCCTTCTAGCAGGCGATTCATCTCATCCTAAAGCAGACAACTAAAAATAGGTTGGAATTTTACTTCTGTCAACTGCAGAAGCAGGTTAACATGAGCAGCTTACCTAAAAATGTCTATACAGTGTCCCATCATGTATCAATTTTGTGCCCCTGTGTTGTGTAGGCTTTTTTGCATTTCTTTTGCGTGTGTTTAGAAAGTCTTTTAGCATAGTCTAAAATAAAAGTTTTACAAAATATAGCATGTTTAGAAACAGTGTTAAATGCAAATTATACCTCTTACATCCTGTGAGATGAACACTTGTCCTGCAAATTAATTGCACTAAAATTTTCTGGAGCTTGAGTTTGTCATCTACAACTAGGTAAAGAACAAAGGAAGTTAAAACCCTCACTGGTCTTTTTCTTTCTCCTAAAATAGTACATATTCCTGTTTCCACAAAAATGTGGTGCTTCCTAAAGCCAGGCTGTACAAACTATGGGAGAAGAAAAGAGTATCTGTAAACCCAATACGATTTTTTTTTTATTAAACAAACCTTTTTATAAGTTCCTTGAAAATACATCTATGAATTCTCTTCAGAGGGCTTATCCTGTGTATCTTGTACCTTATGTGCTATAGGAAGGCTCCTTCACCCCTCTGCAAGGAAAAGCACAGCTTGCCTGCTGGATCAATCCCACACAGGACTCAAAGTCTTTCTCAAAAGTTTCAGAAGCAGCAAGAAGATATCTACACCAGAATAAAGCTCTGTCTTTAGTAATTAAGAGTAAGGTACATGCTGATAGTTAAAAAAACCCAAAAACAATGCATATATTTTTCCCATGAACACCGGCATTTAAGACAGCATTTGTGCCTTAAGAAAAGGAACAGCTTCCAGAAGTCTAGATAAATTTTCCTAATTTGATTTCAGTGATCAATAACATGTGTTTAGAAGAGGTGTCTTGGGAAGACCTACTAAATGAGCAGTCACATTCACCAGATATACTCTCTTATTAGTGATTACTTTAGAAACAATTGCTTCTGAAATGAAAGATGAGTAAAATTAAACTATTGTCTTTAATACACGAAAGAGGACCTTAAAATGAACTGAAGAGGAAAAATATCATATGATTTTGTGGCTTTTTCACACAGTACTTATACAAGAAAGAAAACAGAATTGTAGTTACAGAGCAGAAGTACAGATCTTGTTGTTTTTATGGTCTCAAAAGAATGAAAAAACAAAAGTGTTTCTGAACCATTTCAAAACTGAAGAGAGAAAGGGAATTGATGGATTTTTATTATCCTTTTTAAATGTCCAATTTATCCTTTTACTGTCAAACCTCTTCAGTGGTTTGAGAGATCTTAGGGACCTGTGAGCTTCCAAGAAAAAGCAATGCCACATGTTGAACTTATAAGCTTCATTGAAAAGACAATTATCACCATTTTTAATAACCAGATGAAAACAGCTGAATTTTATTTCTAGAAATCAGGCTACATCAGTAGGTGAGGGGCTGACATATTCCTGACACCCTGGGCAGAGGAGGCAGCAGGCATGTGGAGATCATTCCCCAGGCATCCCAGATGTGCTCTGTGCTGCTTCCTGTACTGACTGCAGGTGCCCAGGTGATGGCAGTGGGAGCAGCAGAGGTGGCTTCTGTGAGGAGAGGCCAAGGCTGTCCCATGCCAGGCACAGCCATCTCCAGGAGACCTACTGCAGGGCACAGCTGAGCCCATCAACAGCACTGCTGGCTCCTCTCTGGTAGCATATTTCAGATGGTAAAAAATGCTGCACAGCATCTATGAGAGAGAGTGAGAAAAACATGAGAAACAGCCCTGCAGATGCCAAGGCCCGAGAAGAAGGGAAGGGGATGTTCCAGATCCCCCTGCAGGACCTACACTAGGGTCAATGGACATTCCCGAATGACTGCAGCTGATGGAGAGTTCATTCTGGAGCAAGGGAAAACTGTGGAGAGTAAAGAGCAGCTGAGGGGAGCCGTTATGAACCGAGCCCAAACCTGCTGCATTTCTGTACTGCTGGCTAAGAGCTGGTACCACGTGGAAATTTGAGTTAATTCCTCAAACCTTGACCACCACCATTCACTAATTTAGGATTTGGTCCTTTCAGTCTTGAGTAATAGCAGTAGTACTCATTGAAGTCTATGTCCACAGACCGTGAATATATACAGTACTTTGAACAAACCCTGCACAACTGGCACAGAGCAGAGAGGTAAAATAGTGACTCTATCACTGAAACTGCATCCAGTCTCCTAAGTTAAAACACACCTCAAACATAATTTCAGTCAAGGAACATTTTCTAGAGCTTAGGAACATACTGCTCACACACAATTTTTCTACAGTGCTATAGAAGAGGAAATAGAGAAAACAACTTTGGAGTCTTCTACCTTTTGTCCTCCACCAGAAAGGAATCCTGGAGCAGGCAGTGAGGTGGGTTTAGTAATGGCTCCACTGGAAAATCCACAATAGAATATTTTACTCTGAAACGACGTAATTTTATCTGCAGTAAAACAAAAGCAACAGAAAAACCTTTCTTCTTGAAAAGTCTGGTGTTTAATGGTTTGAGGCCACATGAGAATGCAGCAAAGGATTCAGACATAGATATCTTTTTAAGAACCCAGTGCTCTGGTCCAGTATTTCACAAAAACTCAGTCTCATAAACAAGCACACACATACACAGGCCTTGTACATTTGTTGATCTCTAATTTCTTTTTCCTCTTGACAGAGCTTATAATAAATCAGAAAGGGTAACAGGCAGAATTACCACACAAGAGAAATGAACTGGAAAAATGGATAATAGTGTTTATGTTCATAATTTACATTCCATTTGCAGCTTCATTCAGAACTGCAGCCCAGTAGCCAGTTGCAGTCTATTCAAGTGAGTCAAATAAAAGACTTTTATTATTTTTGTTGAACAATCTCTTGGTTCGCCTGTAAATAAAATTATTTTTGTTAAAAACTATTGAATTTGCTCTAGGTAATGAATCATTTGTGGCACACTCTGAGCACACTAATACAGAGAGATGCCTGGACAGGAAACTTTTATTGGAATTGGTAGGACAGCAGAATCAGTTCTGGCACTTCTCAAGTTTGCAGTTATAGAAAATATTTTGTCTGGAAAAAACCTTTCAAACCTCAATTTAATAAAACTGAAGAGGGAAAGAAAACAAACTCAACACACACTTCCACTCTCTTGCAGAGAAAAAAAATAGAATTTCTGGATTATTTCAGCTAGCTTTCAAAACACACTTTGGTAATTTGTTACCAAGAAATGTGAAATACTCCTAAGTGTATACAGCACATTACCAAATAAATAGGTTTTCTGACAGCTTTTTCAGGCAAAGAGATGAATTGATCTATGGAAAAACATAATGAGTTATGTCGGATATTAAAACATGAACAAAATAGAATTTGTTGTGAAACTACATGGCAAGTTTTGATCTCAGCTAATTCTAAAATGAAACAGTGTTTTTGAAGAGCCATGGGCAGCAAAAAAAAAAAATGCAACTGTAAACCATGCTGCAGACAGCAGTATGACAGCAGCATACTGCAGAAGCAACACACAATTCAGCACTCACTAGCTGACCAGTCTTGAGAAATTTTTGTCATTTCCATTGCATTTTCTTGAGAAGTGAGACTGAAAACTTTTTTTCCCCACACATTTCCTGGTGATTTCCACAGCCAAGCCACAGAAAAGACAGTCAGGTGTCCTGCATCCTCTGCAGTTGAACTACAGTACAATTCTGGAAAACCTGATTTGCAGTTCTCTTAGGGGAAAAAAGCCAATATTATCAATCAAAAATTCAGTTTGAGAAAACATGCATTAATGCCTAGTATTTCAATAGAAAGTTTTTAATCAGTTTCACTTTTCATCTGAAAACATCTGTGGGAAAACCTTCCTCCCCTAATTGCCAGAGAGATTCATAGGGCCCCTCAACCCACTGCCATCTTTCCATCCCACACACAAGGAACAGGCACACAGACTGTAACCCTCATCCTTGCAAAACACTCCTGGTTTCTTTTCAGGAACTCCTTGGACTTTGAAACTGCTCCTTTAACTATCCCTCCAGCCCCATAATCTGCAGCAATGGGAGTACAGGGGGCTCTTGCTCACAACAAGCCATACATTTCACTACACATCTTCTGCCTGTAGACCTCCTGTCCCTCTCTTGCCCCTTAGCTCCCTGTCCACATTTTTGTTCTTCTTCAACAATAGGCCAAGCAGTAAGTGACACCTTTTCACTATTGAGAAGCCATTTTCTGTGATATTTTACAGCTAAGAAAACCTTACCATTCAGTCACTTAGAGCAGTGATGGAAACTAAACAGGTGTTTGCTGCCCATGCAGTCTACGCTTTCTGTTATACGTAACATTTTATCACAAAGGAGAGCTTTTTGCTTCAGCTGTAATCACGAATCTGTAATAAAGGACTGACTCAAGCTGTGAATATGCTACATTAGCTACAAATTATTCCTAATCTACATACATTCCCAGCTATGGCACTCAGTAGATAGGGAATTTGTCATATCTCCCACATAACTGTGCAGCTATTGTATTAAAAAATGTTGCCCTTCTCCTCCAGAGACAGCCTGAATGGTGTTCAAAACTATGCAAACTGAAAATATCCAAAACTTGGACCTAAAAATATAAATGAAGAAGTGGTTGGCTGTAGCACAGCGCTAAAAAGGCCAAGGTCATAGGTTCAATCCCTGTATGGCCATTCACTTAGGAGCTGGACTCCAACACCCTTGTTGTTGTGGTGTTTTAGTTTAAGTTGGTTTAAGTTTGTTATAAGTTGAATTTCCCCTCATTACTATAATGGGTTCTCCCTGTGTTGTTTCCCCCAAAGTCGATCTGCCCCAGGTTTCCCTTTCCCACCTTTGCCCTATCACACCACCCTAAACCCCACCCCAGTTCTTGTCACTCCTCCCTGGCTCCTCCCAAACCCCTAGAATGTTCCCTGTCCTTCAGCCCCCCAAGTCACACCCAAACCCCTGTCAATCCTCCCCAACCCGCCCCCTAAGTTCTGGAAGGTTCGCTGTAGATCACCCTGTTCTTTGTATCTGATTGGCTGCGGTTCTATGTACCCCGCCCAGAGTGGCTCTGATTGGAAATTCGATTTGTAATCCGCTCCTTTTACTCCTCCCACTGTGTGTCCCGATTGGTTGTCGCTTTGTACCATCCCCTTGGACCTCCCCTGTAATTAAATTGATGTCAGCTCCCCGTCCTTGCCTTCTGTGGTTCTCTTCGCTTGTGTGAAGTTGGTTGCTGTGACCCTTCTCCAATAAACCTGTGGATCCACTGAAGGACTTGCCCTACCCTTTGTTCTTTCTGGGTGCACATCAGCTCTTGAAGGCCCTCGAGCCTTAGCCTTATTCCCTGTGGAAGACCTTGCAGGAAAAGGCCCACTCTTGCCACGGAGCACCGCCCTCATGGGCTAGCCGGTGTGTGCGGAGTGGACTCTAGGAGGGCGGGCCGCGTCACCTTGTGAGCCCCATCCAACTCAAGACAGTTCTGTGATTCTCAGGTGAGATTGCTAAAAATAAGAGTTAGATGAATTGAACTTTTTCATTTCCTGAGAACTCATCCTTGCAAAACATTTTCTTGCAAGCATGAACAGCAGTCCTGAAGCTAACTCTCAGATCTCTTCTTACTGCTGGTGTGACACAAGAGGATAAGCTCAGATATTCTGCATAAAAGCTAGATCCATTTTCCTTCCTTTACACAGCAATACAAAGCTACCCATACTCCAAAAGCTGCAGCTCTGAATGATCAAGTACAGCAAACTGTCAATGGTCCTAAAGCAGTTTCACTAAATCCACTCTTCAGTAACAAAAAAACTTGCCCTGAAGTTCAGCTCCCAGCAACAGTTACGTACCAGAGCTCTGTATATACTTATCTAGGGAAAACATATTGTATACAGCACATTGCTATCTCATGCTCTAATTAAAGGAATGCAACTATACCTGCAATCTTGCCCTAGAGACCCAATAATTTGCATTTTTTCCTCATAGAATCATTTTGACTTACCGGCATGACTGTGAGTTATCTGAAACATGAGGTGATATCATGAACTCTCCCTCAAAATTGTTTTCAGAAACTAGAAGAACCTTTGATTTGCCCCATTACTAAGTACCTGCTATGCAATCCACAACCATCAATTTAGAGCAAAATCCTGGACCTGAGGTGAAAACTTATTTTTTCCTCTATTCATCAGAAGAACACATTTCACCATACAATTTTCCTGAGGTCAAAAAGAGCATACTTCTCAAAACAAAGCTTTTAAAGAGATGTTTTCTATATATTGTATGAATTCAAGAATTTATTTATAAAATTTTAATGCTGATGTTACACTTTAGGGTCAAATTAGAATCTTTTCTGTATAAGAAATCTACATCTTGCATCTCTCTCTCTTAATTTGTATTTTTACATACAATTCTTCATAATTTGACTTCAAAATTTGACTTTGAAAAGAAGAGTTCATATTATAGTGTATTGGGCATTCTTGTGGCTTTTCCAGACCATGTTTAAAATTTTAACATTGGTCAAACTTGGAGAGCATCTTAATTTTTATCATAGCAGAACTAAAGTTACTGGATACTGCAGGTCAAATGCAGCACCTTTCAGACCAAAATTAAAGGACTTCCTTTCTACTTAAGGAGAACACAATTAAAGTATTAACAGAGACAAGACAGAAACAGCTCTTTTGTTCTTGTTTCACAGCAAATAAACCCCTAGGACCCTGTAAAAGTGAACAGTGCCTGTAGAAGCAACTACAGCTTGGTGTTTAAGTTAGAGTACCAAATACAAACAGGCACAGAAAACAGTCTTCTCTCTTCCCCTTTATTTCTACTTTCATTTGGCTGCATCTTTTAACCTGTTCAAGCTGCATTTCTTTAGCTGATGACATTTGGATTGTGCTGGTAATTAGCCTGAGGAGGCAAAGACTAATAACCCCAATTATTGCTGGAAGCACAGCTGGAGAATCTTAAAAGCTAAAGTTTATCAGAATGTGTGAGGGGGTAGAGGATGTTGCAAACAGAAGAGTTTTCCACAGCATAAGGTAGCTAAATAGAGTTGCAGTGTTCTTGCTCTGTATTGCAAATTAAAGTCCTTCATTGGCAAAAAAAGGGGCGTTTTGCTGCAATGTTATTTTACAACAAGGAGAACTTTTGAGATGTATAAGCACCACATTAGAAAAGCCCACATGCCTTCAAAAGTGCCTTTTATTTCTATAACGGTGTAGCCCTGTTAATAGAGAATTGCCACTACTAGCATCAGATCCCATTGCTGTAGTGAGTTGGAAAGGCTTCTGTTGGCAAGATGAGATATTTATGACTCACACACGATGTGGCAGTGCAGAAAATGCAGCCTTGGTATGGGAGCAGAGTCCCTGTGAGATGGCAGGAAGTGGCATAGGTAAATACTGACATGGTGTGGCAAGAGGTGGTCCAGTGTTTGGTACGGATAACCCCACTGGTGTGCGTAGATCTTCATAGTTTTCAGTTAAAAACCCTCAAAACATGCCAGAAAAGATAAAAGAACACCTGAATCTGGACAGAACTGATCTTTGGGGTAACAAATAGAACAAAGAAATAGTGTGTGATACATACAAGGAGTACCTTGTATGTACAGTAAATACAAATACAATCTGGCAGTGAGGAGCAATGAAGAACAATATAGAAGTGTTAGGAAACACACAAATGGTGGATCCCAAGAGGGCCATGGGAGTAGAAACCAGCAAAATGAACACCATATTTCTCCTGCAAAAGGACTCCATATACCAGTGATGCCTCCTAACACTCCTCCACACACCAAACCCCAGAGTGAAGCCACTGACCTTTGGATCCCATGGAGTAGAGGAATGGTGAGTGTAACCCCAGGAAAAGGGGTAGAAACATCTATTGCAAATTTAGTAGTATCATTATTATTGTTGACATTTTTCTGTATCAGTACTGTGATTACACTATTCTTTGTTTTACTGTACAATTAGACACAAGCTAATGATGGTGCTTAAACTCCTAATATCCACTATACCTACACTAAATTCTTTGTTTTACAGACAGATAAAAATATATGTATGCCATATTTTCTTAATACAAATTTATATAAGGCATGCTTGCCTTCCCCATGATCAAGGTTCTGAGCATGACACTACACAGTTTGTGTCAAATAAACACAATGAGTGAATCCTTACTGATAGTATTTTGCTTCACAACACAAATCATGATAGTTCAAATCAGCCAATTCTTAGCAACATGACGTCTCTGTTACGGTTGTCCTGTTTGACATTCTGCCTCTCTGACCATCCAAAATGTATGTCTTGCCCTTATGACCTCTGAAAAGAGATCCAAGGACACAGAGTGTAGGGGCCGTCTAGAAGGAGAGGGCATGCAGCAGCTACTCAAGACTGGCACTGTCAGTTTCTTGTGACATCATATTTAAAGATATTGGAAGAGTTATAACAAAAGTATTAGCAGAAATAATTCACAAAACTTTTTTGAAGAGCAAGACAGGATTCCATTTTGTCTGAGAATATAACTTTACATAAAGAAAACAAGCAGTCCTCTCATTGTATCATAATGAAAATCGATGAGAATTTGTATGGGACTATGGTCTAAAATATTTTTACACAACATTTTCTGTTAATATTTTTCTAAGAACATTGAATCTCCCCCCTCTAAATTTCAGTCCGGCTGTATGCTTTGCCTCTGTTTCTGAAGAACTTTGTAGCGTCCCATGCAGACAAACAGGGGCCAGCCCTGCCTGTTTGGGGACATCAGTGAGTTCATGCTCTCCTCAGGCACATTGCACATGCAAAATTTATGCTCTTCATTTTGCTCAGAGGAAAGATCACTCCAAGCCCAGGACAATTATGAGCTCTCTGTGTGTCCTAGACCTACCTACAAGGATCAGGTGGGCACCATGTAACTCCATTTAAAAAGTCCATTGGGAAAGCTGCATTTGGGAAGGGGTCTCTTCCATGATCCTCAGGCTCCATTAGGGTGCAAATGTAGAGAACTGAACCATTTTCCTAGCTATATTTTTCTTTTCACTGTCAGAAGTTGAATCTGTTCATGAAGCACAGAATTATTTCCATTGTCTATAAGGAGACTCTTCATGTGTGAGAAGAGTGCATAGATTGTGCACAAGTATAAGCAGCAATGGGATATTCCAAAGATAAGAGAACTTTAAGATATACCTCAGTGACATGATGTGACATTCCACTTGGTGAAATTATACTAATCGATTTCAAGACCCAGAAAAAAATACAGAGACAGCTACTTTTTTATTTTCCTTTTGGAGACAGAATTCCTCTAGATATTAATATACTTTTGGCTCACTGAACTTGAAGTACTTTTTAGGACAAGATAGACTCCATGCACGTTTAGTTTTGATCAGTTTTACAGATCATGACCAGAGATGTCCAAATCTATCAACAAATTAAAAATACACTATTCAGACAAGTCCTACCTCTGAATTAACATCTCCAGGAATGAAGGCGTTGCTAATAAACAAAACAGGTGGGCTAAACATTGTACACATAATCAATAGACAAAAGGGGGGAGGAAAGTCCACGTTTTAGTTTCTTTCCTCCCCACTGAAGTCGATTGCATTGAATTAGATTGCCTTGAATTCACATAGTCGTGTAAGGAAAGTCAGTGAATATTTATTTACGAACTGCGTATAGAAGTAACAAAGTTGGCTAATCTGTTCCTAGGCATGCTCTTCCCAATCTGGCCAGCTCCCCCCGTGGCACAGCCCCTTGGCCAGCAGCGTGGGAGCTGCTCCATCTCCTGTGGCTGAATCTCTCATTAGTGCAGGGGTTGATGGCGCAGCGCACACTGTGCTGGAGCGCAAGGCAAGGAGCAAAATGAAAGGAGCAATTTTCTTCAGCTCAGGATTTTTCCCCGCTTTGATGTGATTTGTTAGAACACACTTAGTAATTTGAGAGCGTTCTTTTTTCCCCAGCCGGGTTCCAGCAGTACTTTCAGGGTGCCCTGGGGTGCCTGTCACTCTCTGACATCTGTTAGAGTTGAAGGCCATCAGCTGGGTTTGCATGTTGAAAACAAATTCTCAGTGGGGTCCACAATTTCTCTGCGCTGTTGCTGTGCAGCAAAGTAGTATCTATTGATCACTGACTGTAACTGTAGTAGGTCAACAATTACTGCTGATGGGAGCTCTCCCACGCCTCAGTGCAGCAGCACGCATTTGTGTGGCTCTAAATGAGCAGGTGGAGGGGAGGGGGCTTGGGTACGTGAGACAAGGAAAGGCTGTGCTCCTGGGCAGCGCTTTTATAAACAAAGAAACTTTAAAGCAGTCAAATTATAGAAATAAAACCACATTATCTAATACAGAGTATCCATCTGGCACAGGAAAATAAAAAAATGCCAGGAAAATTGAAGCTTGCACAAGATTAAATGTCTACATCAAAAAGTCAGAGATGATAATGAATTATTCCTAAGCTCTCTCAATATTTCATCCTACATCTGATGTTTAAAATACAAACACATACATACACAGAGGGAATTAAAGAAGAACTAATATATTTGAGAATAATTTCTGCTTAGAAACAGAGCTATTTTAGACAGTTTCTTCCCTTACTTTTTAAAACACAACAAGACTTTGCAACTTCAATTAGTTCAATTCCACACTGTAGACAAAAAATCACTGTGCTAATTGTAGGTAGGAGAGTAGCACAGGTGATAACACATTTTTAAACAGCCCTACATATATTTAGACACTTAGGGGTTTTTAGGAGAAAATAGCAAAGAATTCAAGGCAGAAATTTGGCAACGATGTGGAATAATACACATTGCTTTGTAACAGAAGTGAAAATTCATAACTGTCAAGCTGGTCTCACTGCCCAGAGGCGTTGTATTACAGCAATTAGATTTACCAAACCAAGATCTTGTTTTAACCTTAGTTTCTAAGACAGAGCCACCAGCACACCTGAGAGGAGTGCTGCTTCTGAAAACTCTCTGTCAAGTCAAAGAGACCAATAACAAATCCGATTTCTGTCATTCTACCTTTCTCAAATTGGAAAGAAACAAATGGTGGTTTAAGTGCATACTTTAACAACCATGCCAAATGTGTTGCTGTCAGAAACAGGATCAGGAAAGGTGTTCTCCAGTTCCCTAGGCCATCTCACACACTGTTCTGTGTCATCTCCCAGTATGACCAAGGTCTTTGTTTCTTCCCTCTAATATCCCCTGGTTAGGAGACTCTTCCCATGCCAGGCCATGTGATCACCAGTGCTAGGAGCTGCTAGCTTCTCTCTGGGGAAGAAAGTCTGCAGCCCTGATCTCCCAAATAAACCTGAAATCATGAAACAATGCGAGTCCTCTCCTATCTTAGCAGAAATGATACTTCGTCTCTGAAATGACCCATAACATGCCTTGTACTGGTACGTTTAGGAAAGGGGCTCAAATAACCTTGTCTTAATCTTCTAAGCCACTCATGAACAGAGCAGAGCTACTCACTCTACTGCATTCATGTTTTCATCAACTCAATTAACAATCTTGACATGAAAAGGAGACTAAGGAACAAACACACAGAATGATAGATGCTATTCTTTTTTGCAAACACAAAAAATCCCTTCATCCAGAGAAAAAAGCGTTTGCCACACTTACTGTGACACATTAAAAATTAATTTGCTTCATAGCACTTCAACAGAGACCAGGGGTGGGTGGAAATAGGAGTTAGGTACTGGTATTTTTCCATGAACAAGAAAGAAAATAGGAACCAGAAACATAAGTAAACAGAAAACAGAAATAACTACTTGTTTTAAATCATAGCAGACAGTTTTAATGTTAAAGGCTGCACTTGAAATATCAGAAGTGCCCAGAATAAATAGGACAAATAACTGAAAAAATCAAATCTAATCTAAAACTTATGAAAGTGCAAATGAGAGATGTTTGAATTACTGACACCAGTAGGATGTAGGCAAAAGGGCTAAAGCATTTCCACTAATTACAATGATACTCCATGGAATTAAACCGTGGCAACAGTCTTGTTGCTTTCGAACAAAGAACATGATTTGAAACTTTTGATGGGAAAGACAGCAAGGGATAGAATTACAAATTAAGTGGATTGGAAAGGTTTCTGAATTCAGTCACACTCAAACAAATTGTTGCTGATAATTATAATATTTAAGATGCTGTCTTTTGGAAAAGTAACAACACAATGCTTCCTTTGCATTGCTTAAAACTTTGAAAGCATAGCAGGGAAATAATTTTTTTGTCATATATGTATCTGTTTTATGTTCAACTACTCTAAACAGTGATTGAGTACATGAAAACATATTTGCTGTATCTCTATAAAAGTTGTGTTCTCGTTGTGCGTACAAAAGGATACAAGAAAGTACAAGTAACTTGGGATACAGATCTAGCACCAATGGTCCAGAGGCATCAGTCACGGCAAATACAGTTATATGATCATAAACCAAGCTAAATGCAGAAAAAGCTACTCAGAGCTGTATTTTTCTCTTTCACTCTATTAATTTCTGGAGCTTCTTTCTTACAAGGATAGGCTGAGAGAGTTGAATCTGTTCAGCCTCCAGAAGAGACAACTGAGAGGAGACCTCATCAACAGCTATCAGTATCTGAAGGGAGGGTGAAAAGAGCATGGATCCAGGCTTTTCTTGGTGGTGACAAGCAATAGGACAAGAGGCAGTGAGCAGAAACTGATGCTCAGGAAGTTCCACCTGAGCATGAGGAAGAACTTCTTTACTGTGCAGTGGCTGAGCACTGGAAGAGATTGGCCACAGAGGTTGTGGAGTCTCCCTCACTGGAGATAACCAAGGAGCATCTGGACACAATCTTGTGCCATGTGCTCAAGGATGACCCCAACTGAGCAAAGAGGTTTGGACCAGATGAACGACTCTGTCCTTTCCAACCTAACTCATCCTGTGACTCTGTGATTTCTGAAGCAAGTTTGCCATGTGCAACCACAAACACTACTTTTGTGGCCTCTAATTGTAATCACCTCATGCAAGCCTTCTGCTTCTAGACTATAGTACTTCCAATTCACTACTATGAGTCCAGTATAAAAATGCTTCAGTTTAGCCTAACCTGCCTTTTTTATACAAAAATTTAACCTTTGTCAAACCTTAACTCTGGATGACACAGGAATCTACCATGATAGATCAACTTCACTTCTATATATGTTGTTTTCTTCCAGTATCATAAATTATCCCTCAACAACTTCACCTCACTTTCAATATCTTCCACTTTCTACCTTCTTCCAAAATTCTTTATAAACCTTAGTTTTTTGTACTTTGAGACTAGGGGGAGGGGTGTGCTAAGGGGAATGTGATTGTCTCGGGTATTTTAATTGTTGTTGCTTTTAATTCTTATTCCATTTATTAAAGTCTCACTTGCTCAGTTATATAAAAAGAAAATAATATAATAATCCTGGAAACATTTTTACTGTTGTTAAGCACCTTATTCTTTCATTCAGGTTGTTTCTTCCTGGCACCCAGGAGCACAATGCATGCTGGTTCACCTGCTGCACCAAATACATCCAGGGAGAATCTGCAACAATGAAGGAAAAGCTCCAGATTCTTCTTCCTTCATGTGCAAGGTGATCAGCAACACAGAATTTTATTACGTATAAATTCCCTTTTTTAGCCTATGCTTGGAAGCTTCTTTTAAAAGTATATACCAATTTAGTCACTTCATTAAGACCTTTAAAGTATATGAATAAAGGCTATGGTGTCATATTCTCATATAATAATACCTTGATTGAAGATTTATTTATTTATTGTATTTAGATATGGTTTCTAGACTATTATTTCTATTTTCTATGCCTATCATTTGATTGATTAAGAGAACTGGCAGGTTTATAAGTGTAAGCCTTTTGAGTGGTGTAAGAAATTACTGGATTTCTCACACTGACAATAACAACAAAGCAGAGACAGAAAAAGAAGATTAACAACAGTTTAATGGCTGTGTGGAAATGGGTTTTGTATGGATACTGATCTAAATTTCCCATTTAGAACCCAATGAACAAAAAGAAAAAGAATTTGAAAAACCAAATTCTTATCAGTTAGGCAATCTGCCTAAAATGCATTTTTAGGTCTCTGCAACATTGCAAAGAACTACCATATGGACTAATGCTGCTAATCCTACTTGAGACCACAAACTTAATGAGACAATTTAAGTAAGTCAGGAGATAAGCTGTGCTTTTCTGTTTGGTGCTGAATTTCATTAATAACAAGGAAGAATTATCATTAACAGCCTTTGTAAAAGTAGCAGAAATACACCTAAGAAAGCAGAAGCAATTGAAATTACACAAATTGTATGTCATGAGGTAGATTAAAGTATGTCTGGGAAGAACCAAAAATTGTATTTAAATTGGCTAAATGCAGCATACCTTGCTCTTTTGCAGTTTAAATTGCAATTCGGTTCCTAATCAGTCAGATAATTTCAAATAGGAAATAATAATGGAGTCTGTTTCCATATCAGTGACTACATGCAGAGCAAATTTTGCTGAAATAATCCAATTATTCTTTCTATTTACTTTGATATCATGCTGCCTCCAAGTAATTACCAGAAAAGTTGGACAGATGTAGTTCCATAGGAATTATGCTGGTACCAGCAGCTAGCACTCAAAAACCATGTAGGAACCAGCAAGTGAAACACTTAATTCCTGGATGGTGCTCCTTGTTGGCATAAAGTTTTTTGCTGAGTTACTCAGGCTCTGGCAGCTCCTCTGATGACTCTTACCCTGGTGATCTGAGATATTACATTCTCCAAAAACTCAGCAGGGGTGGTTTGTGCCAGAGGTGACCAGCTACACCTCAGCAACTCCAGTTCCTTGACTGGAATTTAGGGCAAGCATCCAAAAAGGGGCTTTGCTGGCCCATCAGCAGGGGAGGTATAGAGATTTTTATGTTCCCTTTGTTCAGTTCAGGCTGCTGCAGCACAGTCGATCAGGTGTTGTCTGTGAGGGACCTGGTCCTTTGCTGGGAGGGCACTGGAGACAGTGTTTGCTGCAGAGGTACACAAGCACTTTTCTCCTCTGAACCTGACCTGTCAGTAGTATTTGACATGTTAACCATGGCTGCTTTCAACAGAGGAAATATAAAAAAGATGTAAGAGCTCCTCAGCGATTGTGAATATTTTATTTTTAACATCATGTTCACTAGAGGGATTATGTTTATGTAGAACAGATAAAAGCTGTCATATTTATTTCTATTTGGCATCCAGCATGACTTCTACTAGCCTCTGACAGTTTCTATTTGACAAAACAGAAGAGACTTGTGTCTGATTAGTGTCTTTTTTCCTTTACTTTTTTCCTTTTGGTATAATAATAAGAGGCAATTCTTTTAAATACCTCTGGAGACTGTATCTTTTTCAAAGGCTTATGAAAGAAAATTGATTTATCAAACTAGCTAATTAGTCAGAACTCTTCAGCATTTTTAAAGGAAAAAATTGAGTTGAAAGGAGAAGGAATTCCTCACCCTACACTAAATTAGAACTTTCTCTTAAGAAAATGGAAGTGAAATGTAACAATTTCTTGTATCACAGAAACCAAATTTTCTGTCATAAGTCTGAAATATCTCTCTTGCCAAATGTATAAGGGAGATATTTGTTGCTAGGGTTGTGCTATTGCAAGGTTTTCCTAAATAATTCAAGAAATCAGTTCATGCTGAAACCTTACAAATCCACTTTTTAATTCCCTGTCCATATTCATCAACTCAGTCCAGTAATTCACCTTCTCCCTGTTGGACTGCAATTAACAAAGAAAGCAAATGTTGCGGCAGTGCTACTTTCGTGAAGCCTTTGACTTTTTAACTCTTCAAAGTCGGGGGACTGATACATTTTCTTCACCTTTACATTTTTATATATCCAAATATTTATTTCTGAAACTCAGGGAAACAAATTCTTTTAGTATTGCTTAAGATACAATTTTCCTAAGAACATGCAAGGAAATTGAACCTTCTGGTTTTATACACAGTTATCGCTAAGTATTTCCCATTGTTAGTCCAAACAAAAAATAATAGTGTATGTTCATGACTACTGAAAATACAGACTTCAGTCCAAGAGATCTTCAAGTAAAATTCTCCACAGTAAACTTCAGTGTCTATCTTATTTTGCTCCCATATTTCTCTCCCACAAAACTGATGGTAGAGTTTGTTTTCAGAAGGTGAATCTGCGAAGCCTGATAAAGTTATCTTAAGTTGCAGATGCAGAGATTTTGCCCTCTGTGTTGTGTACTTATGCAAAGCAATCATCTGCTCTTTGGTATGTAGATTTTAGGAGTCTGACATCATATTTACTGTCCTAAAATCTGAATTGGACTCTAAAAGATCATTAAAAACATCGCCAGGGATAAATAAAAAGGAAGAATGACAAAGGCATGATGCCTTTGGCCTTGCTACAAACCAGTGGAGGCAGTCAGTAAGAAAAGATTCCTTACTTCCAATGTAATAAGGCATGTATTTAAAAAAAACAAAAGCTCTGAAGTACAAGGCCACTCTGCAGAGACTAGCATCAATATGGTAGGCCTTGGGACTCAACCCTTTACAGAAATCAAAGGAAACAGAACCAGCAGGATTTTTTGCATTTCCTTCTCTGCTTTTTCTCTTCTTTGCACTTTATACCATATGAACTTCATTCAGAACCAGGGATTTCCTTCCAGACTGACTTACCCATATGGGCAAAGTGAGCCTCGACAAATACAGAAATTTGTAAATATAAACAAATATTAAATAGTAAGCATGGCAGTCATTACAAATTCCAGCCTATCAGGATAAACTGCCTTAAAAATAATCACATTTTCAAAAAAGAAAAAAAAAATAATTTGGAGGCAAATGCCAAACCAAAAACCCTGCTCAAACCTTCCTGTGATCTCTGAATATGTTAGATATTACCTCAGGCTGTAAGATGCACTCTTACTCAAAGCTAGAATTAATTATCAGGCATTGACACCATTACAGTAGCATACATTAATGAGACCTATACTTACTAAACCTGTCTTGATGATCTCCCATTAAGTGAAATATGAGAACCTAGGAAAAATTCAACATGATTTTTTTCATTATTATTCAATAAGATAAAAAATGATGGAAATATTTTACAAGCTGGTGAATCAATTAAAAATTTGAAAGCACACTATTGTCGTAGTTTTATAGTACTTTCTTTTTTTTCCTAAATGACAGTGAACTTATTAACACTATTCCTTGCAACTAAGAAAAAACTTCTACTGATATTTGTTGCACATGCTTAGAAATCTTGCCTTTAAATGCAAAAAATTTGAAAAGCTGAAAACCTTCAATATCCTTCTTCATCCTTCACTACTACCCAACTCCATGCTTTTGTAATGAGACAGTTCTCAAATAATTTATTTAGTCTTCTGTTGAGCCTCAGAGGAAGACATGGCCCATGAAGCTGCTGGCAAGCCCCTGGTGAATGTTCCCATCAACCACCCCACAACCCCTGTGCAGCACCATCGACCCCAACTCCCTAAAACATCTGTAGCCACCCAGACAGCACCAGAACCCTGTACTGTGCCTCCCATTCAGTGAATTTCCATAAAAAACTTCGAACTCAACCAGTTTATCTTAGTTTTGCAGACAAAGAGGTTTGCAAATAGTCATTCACTGTCAGCTGCACTGGATGATGACTACCCAGTCATCAGCCAAGGCTTGCAGGTGGCTTAGAAACATGAAATGGGAAGATCTGTAGGATCAGGCTGACCATGCAATCAGTATAGGATTTATCTACAATTAGGCCAGAATTATAAAAAAGAAAATAAAAAATCTAATGAAAGACCAGTGTGATAACCCATTTGTCAGTTTTTAGAAACTGAATAACATCCTGATGTAAAGTTTTTTCACTCTTCTTATAACAAAGAGCAGCAAGCCTAAAATCATTCCAATTTATACATTCCCTGGACCTGTTTCACTGCTACTCAGGAACAAACTAAGCATAAACAAAAGTCCTGACAAAGAGGAACTTACTAAACAGTTATCTCATAACAACATAACATTGGTACCCAGAAACTGAGAAGTTTATAACTTTGTAGATCATTACCAGTTACCATTGAAACTAACAAATTTTGAATGGTGCTCTGAAATAACAGTCTTTAAATAATTTCAGTGAATTGTATAAAAACTAAAATAAACTATACTTCTCCCTATTCTATACAATAAAATCTGTTCTCAGTTTAGTACACATAAAAGAAACAGAGTGTAAAAATACAATATATTGCCCTACAAACATAGTTAAATTGGAAAGTTTTGCTAAAATATTTTTCTTTTTCCACTGAAAGGATTTTCTTGCAAAGTCCTGAGATACCTCTGCTATCCATCTCTCCCTGCATATGTACATGAAATTTTTCTGGCTATATATTGCAAAAGGAAATGTGTCATTAAATGCTTTTCAAAGTGCCATTGCTGAGTGTGTTGAAAGTATTTTCTGTGCTCTTCATGAATGACAGGCTGCACATCCCAGGCATCAGCTGCAGTTCATTAGTGCTACAACAGCACCAAACCAGATGACTGTTCCACAGGGCTCTTCAAAGGCAGAGATAATCAGCCAGCTCTCACTGATGAAGGAAAAGATTATTCCTTCAGCTTTTTTTTTCAGGAAAACAAGTTGTCAGCCCAGGAGAAGTAGAGTGAAAAATAGATTTCTAAGAAACATGGAAGCACTTACAAGAAACTTCTCTAAAGTGAAGCGTGGGGAATTGTTAGCTGAAAACTGTTCTGGGAAAAAAAAAAAAAATCTCTATTTTTCTTTGATGCTTTGATTTATAATTGGTGGAGGTTTTTAGGGAAATCTAACATGGGCTCAGGAGCACACAATACCTGTAAAGGGTACACAGAGACTCTTTGCTTGCAGGAAATATACTTCAAGTTTCCTCACAGGTATTCATATCATGCACTTTAAATTTGACTGGTATGAGTGGGCTCATTATTACTAGAAGCTCAATTTCCTCTAATGCTCTCCTGCATGACTAAATTTTCATCAACAGAAATTGAAACAGTAGATTAGAGTCTTACATGCACCACAGTACTTTTCAGGTATGGATTGGGAAAGGTGGGAGCAGGACTTTCTTAGGTCTTGTTTATTTAGAACCATTCTGAAGATTAGTTATACTTACACTAAAAAACAGGATATTCCTTACCAAAAAAACCCCTAAACAAAATCAACAAACAAACCAACCCCAAAACAGACCAACCAAACCAACCAACCAAAAACCCCAGAAAAAGACATTTTTAAAAGGTACAGGGGAATGTTTAACAAAATCCTCAAAAGTTCTCTAAAACAAAATTTCTAATTTTAAACCTGACATCACAAATACTTTTAGAAAGCCTTAGAATTGGCATAGAATGTTGTAGGGGAGAGAAAACTGCTCCTCTGCCAAATCTCACTGCTAAGAACTACAGAATAAGATGTGAACAGGTACCTACAGAAGATTTAAGCATAAACATGACTGGTTTCTGCATGCACTGCCACAGCATCCCGCATCTCCTGAGAGATGTCTGACAAGACATCCCACAGTCCAGGACACTTGCAGTACCAAAGCAAATTTGTGCAGCCACATGATCCCATAAAACTAAACAGACAAGAGCAGGCCTCTTTTATTAGCATTTTATTAGCATTTTATTAGCTCAATTGAAAAAGCAATTGGAATCCAAACATCACTTGATCTTTCTGATGGACCTCAAACCTGAGCATCTGACACTCCTACTATAAAATTTTCATGTCTTCTTTGTTTCCTCCTTTCAATTTAGAGAGGTAAGACATCAGGAATGTTCGTAACAAACTATAAACTGCAAAGCAAAAACCTTCAGTCTGGATAGACACTATCCACATTTCCTTTGTTTCTAAAGTCAGTTCAGATAAGCCTGTGACAAGAGACTGCTCAGCTGCAGGAAGATCTGTAATTAGACATAATTAACACACTAAAAAATGCCCAAGACATTATCGAATGGCTATCAGAGAGTGGCACATTCGACAAGACATCAACTAGAGAGGGATGGATGAAGAATGCAGACTCCATGAAAGAAACCAGGGATCAAATTGGGTCCAAGCCCACAACATTTCTACTACTGGGTGCTTTCATCTCATACACACAAAAAAATGTTTGTCCACACTGGAAGGGTTTGTCCACTGAAAGTGTTTCCAGCTCAATAACAACACACAATTAAAGAAAGAACCCCCCTCTACAGATTATCACAATTTTAGGTGTATCATCTGAAACATGAAAAACTAAGTTGTATTTGATGCTCATTCCTGCAAAGGAAAAAATAACTTCTAGCTGGACCGAGAACTGTCAGATCTCAAGCAAAATCAATTTTGTCCTTGACAAAAGACATTATTTCTTCAGGATGGAAAGTATCTTTTTGACTATACTTACTCTTTTTACTATTTGTATCATTGCATCACAGGAAGAGGTAAACTCTTCATTTCTACAGCAAGCAAAACATGCCATGAATAGATCAAATATGAATTTGGCACAATCCAAGTGAGAGGAATACTTCCTAAAACACATGAACAGAATACTAAAATAGAAAAAAAAAAGCAAAACTTTTAAAAAAGGTATTTAAAATTTATATCTGACAAAGTATTGCCTACGTTCAAATGACAACCAAGTACTGGTTTTTTATACTTTTCCTTTAGTTGTTGTTTGTCTTCTGTACAGATTCCCATACAGTTCACTAGAGAATTGAACAACATATTGCAACAATGCAGAGCACTCAGCTGAAACACTTGACACAATGTTAGACTCTCTGTTAGCAAGCAGCTATTTTGCATCTAAAAACCCTGTTTATTACCAAGATATTTTAGATCTTCTGATCCGTTGCAAAAAGCAGAAGATTTAGGCATCTTTTAGGTTAATATGGGAGTTCATGCTCTTTGAGGCACTTCACTGCATGCAATGTGTATGTATAACCAAGTTAATACTGAAGAAAAAGGATAACATTTCGAGTGACCGTAGCTTTGCATTTAATTTTAGTTTATTTGGTTTATCTGCTTATATTTAAACAGCCCTAGTTTTGTACACTGGAACAGAATAAGGTTACAGCTTATATTAATGAGTAAAGTAAACAGGGTCAATTACGTGCATACAAATCCTTACCTAGTGTGCTGGTGGGTATGTTTACAGGGCTCGGTGATTTTTTTTGTTTATTTATGGCAAGTAGATCTGTTCCAGAACAGAGGTTTTACCACTTTTTTCTTCTTTTTCTCAGGTCACAGGCCTGAAAAATGGCACACTGTGGGAGTTCAACACATTCTTATGATACATCACAAACCTTTGTTACCATTAAGTTAATTCAAATATTTTTAAATTAATCTCTCCGCTCCCAGAAGTTTCCATTTTCTGTATGTATTCCAGCTTCTATGGAGGATGCTGTCTTAATTATCTTTCAAGATCCCACATTAATACCGTGCAAAGCACTGATTAATTGTACAGCATCAACAATAAAGAGAAGTGCCAAGATAAAACTACGTTCCTTCTTGTGGAAAGTATGAACCAATGATGATTACTATGGTAGGTCCCTCATGTGCAGCAGCCTGGAGGGGGCTGGTGCCCTCCCAAATGACAACTCTTGACCAAAAAAGCCCTCACAGGCATCCTCCAAGAAAACATTTGAGTGATTTTCTCAACAGACTTTCCCCCCGTTCTCTTCCACACTGCACCATATGTACTGTCTTCCCAGTGCTATTCCATTCCTGTACTACACATTTCCACGTTTCTGTCATCTGTGGACAACATCTCTCCAGGTCCCTGGCTCTGACAGGGAAAACTGCACTGTTCAGGTCACAGGCAGGATTTCCATAGGAGATTTCCCCAGAAGAGGCTCCCTCATGCAGGAATGATGGTCAGGGTCTGACTTTAAGCTGTCAGTCAGTGCAGGGACTGTGCAAGGAGCTTGACATGTGGGCCCTTCATGAATGATCAGTGACTCCAACAGTACCCACAGTAACAATGCTTTTGATATTCATATTGTAATTCATCACTTAATGCCAATATAATCCACAGATGACTTAACTTTTTAACTAAGGCCTCCAGAACTCAGCTATAGGTAGATGCTCTGACTGTGAATTGCTCTTTTCTTTTTCAGGAGAAGTAAGTGGGTGTGAGAGGGTGAAATTTTCATTGATCTGAGCTTCAGGACAGAGAACTTGAAGGAACTTCCCACAGTGTTGTGGTTATAAAACTTACTGCTTAACAGCTTCAGGTAATATACTCTATTTGGAAAGATTAATTCAATTGTGATCAAATCCAATCCAAAGTTCTTTCATTCCCCAATAATTTCCTGCCCTCTATTTTTCACCCTTTTAATGAACTACTGCTTGCTTCCCAGGCTCAAAAAAAAAAAAAGAAAAAGCATCAGACAGACCCCTATCAAGGCTATAAAGACAAGAACAATGATTACAAAGTTCTCAGAGATGCTGTAGCTCTTTCCTGAAGACAAACACCTGACTTGGATCATCCTATCTACGCACACAGAATGAGTCAGGAAAACAAGGCATATTTGATCACAAATTTTTATCAGTTACAATCAGTTACAAACTAATTTTGATTATAAACAGTTCACAAGGAGGTGGCAGGCTCAAAAGTCTAATTAATTACACACAGTCTAAAATAATAGTAATTTGATAATCCCATGCTGCTGTAATTATTATCCAGTGTTCCTTGTTCATATTACACTCCCACAAAACAAGCATTTCCAAGCATCCCCTTCTAATATACAAACATAAGGAGAACAAAAATTACATGTGGGAACCTTAACTAAATGACAGTAGAAGTAATCAAGCTGAAAACCATCTGCCATTACTGCCTATGCAGTGAAGTTTGCTCTGAAAACTACAGTGTGGGAGGCTTATCTTGTAGAGCAGAGAAAAAGGTATCCTGGCAAGGAGAGCCAGCGAATCCCAAATCTTCAAATGCACATCAGCCTCCTCCACCAGCAACTGCACTGTGTGGCCTAAAGCCTGCTATCCACTATGCTTCAGCTTCCTCAGACATGAAGACATTACATACTATTTATATTAGCACAGTATCCAGCAGCTTTTTTTTCAGCCACATGGTGCAGGAAACAAGACCTTCTCATTTAAGCAGACAACTTTTTGTCCTCTTGCTGCTGCTTTTTATTCTGCCCAGAAGTCCTGCCAGCACTAGCATCTTTGGAGCTGCTGCACTTTCACCTCTGATATTTCCAGAAATTCAAGCATTTCAAGGTTCTGCTGTGACTTTTTAAAGGGAAAGAGAAAACAAAGGTAGAGCTTCTCCTCCACTGAGAAGTAATGAAAGCCAGGCTGGACAACTCAGCTGTGCACATGCCTACAGGAAAAGGGGACAAAAATTACTGATGCCAAACTGTCTTGTAAGAGGAAATCTGCCAAACACGGTCTGCTTCCAAAATTCCTCAGAGATAGTATCATTCTCAGGCTGTGATAAGCAATAAGCTATATAGATTCAGAACCTAAAAGCTACATCACATTCTCTGTAGAGGTAACCCTCTCTTTTGCTCTTGCTCATTCTTCTGTCTTTCACCTGCTGCCTTACCTTGTTTTTTCCCAATAAGAAATCAGGAGGAAAGCAGATCACTGACTTGGTTCGTCCTGGACCAGGATCTAGGGCCAGCTGGGTAAGGTCTCATTTAAATAACAAAAGTCTTCTTATAGAGAAGTCCTCTTTGTAAAGGCATATGCCAAAGGGCCTAAGGGCCACAAAGCATGTTTTCCCAATGGGTAAACTGAGGCATGGGCTAATGACACATATGGTAACCTACAGACCAGGAAAGGCATCTTCAATTCCCCTCAGATTTCTTACATCCCTCTTATTAAGATAGGCTGTTTTCCCAGATCTGCTGGCAGAATTTGAAATTTGTGGTTAGATCCACTAAACAACTTAGATCTCACAGTTTTAGCATAAGCATTGCATAGTACTCCCTAACTTTTGGACATCTTGCCTACAGATGATAAATGCTCCCATTGCCAGGCAACATTTAAAGCTTGAAGAAAATTTTGGAGATGAGCTCTTTGTTTTCAGCTTTGCATTTTCATGGAAATAGACTGGCATCTTCAGAGGAAATTAATATTGTTCCCTTGGATTACAGCGTGGAGCATCCATATTTATTCACAGACTCCTGCTGTGCCCCATAACAAAGAGCTAATCCAGTGCAGCACTTCTGCCACCTCCAGTCAGCTCTTTTAACAGCAGATTTTAGGGTATGCATGACATATGCATTAAGCTGATCCCCTCCTTTTGTAAGGGCCCCAAATTGAGGCTGGAGCCAAGAGACAGGGGAACTGCAAAAGCTAGGGAGAATATTCAGCAAAAAGGAAATGCTGAAGAAAAGGTGAGACTGGAAGGCAAGTCTGAAATATTACAGCTCTAGGAACAGGGTATTTCATTGTGTCTGACCATTTATCTTCATTGAAACTGAAAGGGCTGAGCATTCACCTGATAGAGGCTTGTACTGCTCCTTTCTCGTGAAAAAAGTGTCAATGTCAGCACTTTCTTTCCTCAGCAGCTGAATTACTGCAGGAACAATTTTCTATTATTTTCTCTGCTCCCCTGAGGGAAATATGCTGTACTGGTGTGAGATGATGTGGTCACTGTGAGCCCCAGCTAGGGAAAGGCTGGCCTGACCCCATAATAAAGCAGGAACTGGTGGCCAAATCAGCACTTGGTGACTGTGAGTTCATCCCAGTCTCTTTTAGGGGAATCCACAGCCCTTCCTTCCCCCTCATCTCTGCATCTTTTACCCCCCCTATCTGCTACCTGTTGGCAGTCAGGATGCAAGAGCAGACTCCTTATTGACTTGAAAGGAATCGGGACTTCATCTTTTTCAGGTACTCTTAAATAGACTGCTGCTTTTTGTTCTAGTATCATTGATGTTATAGGTAAAATACAAGCCAGAAATTTCTGTCTATTCTACTCTGAGGGAAAGTTTCTAAAATATTTATTTCTAGGATGTCAGAGAACAATACAGTAAGAAGCTTACTGTTCAGCTGTTTTCATTAAAGATTTTAGCATCTGTTCTTAGCCATATCCCCAAGTTCTAATTACGAAATGGCTTTGACACAGAGCTTTAAAAATTGTCAGAACAGCATAGTTGGTGTTCTTGCAATTTTTGTTTGTGACTAAACACTTTTAACAGCTTTTTCAATCTCTCTTTTTTGATATTGATCCTGAAATCTCTGAACAGCTTAGCAGCAAATCAAGGCTGCATCATTAAAGGCAATTAACTTACAAACACTATAATCTCTGGAGAGAGGGGAAAAAAAAAAAAAATTGGAACCTCACAACCTCACACAGCACATGCAAGCAAGTGTAAGCTCTTCTCTGTGGTTCCAAGGCCACAGTGGGGCTTCTTTTCCCCAGAAGGGTTAAATAGATGAACTGAGACCCGGTGTCCTGCTACCTGTCCACCACACATCCAAGATAATTTGTGCGGACAGCATGGGATCTAACAAAACCAGCTCCATATAATGAAGCTGAAGAGAGGAAAAGATGGTTGTCATTCACTTCCATAAATTCTCCCAGCATGGAATTTAGATTTCTTACCTCTCACAAGGGAACTTCCATTGGAAACCTTTGTCTTCCTGGCTTTGTGAGAGCACTTGCACCAGTATCTTGTGTTGTTTGCAACAGCTTCATTCACCTTCAAGGCCTAACCCAGCAGGAGCATTTTGAGCTTTCAGCAGGAGTGTTTTGTGCTTCCAGAACAAAGTAAAACCAGCTGCTTCAGGATCCCTTGTTGGGATTTGGCTGACAATTAAGTTACATTAAACTCCAAAGCAGAAAAGTAGGAATTGGAGAAGATATAGACATACAGTATTTTACTTGAGGTACCTAGAGGCAACTGGACACTTGAACACCATTGTAGACCTTTGCCTATATAATTTATTTTTAAATCTCAAGTTAGTATCACATCATTATCACTATCTTATCCACAAAAACAACAAAAAAAATAGAATTAAAAATGGGATATACTTTTGTGATCAAAGGGAAAATAGCCTGCTTTATTTTTAAACCAAATTTCTGGAAGTGAGATAAGGTCCTGGAGTTGCATAATGTCATAATTAAAAAGCTTTAGTAAGATTTAAACCAAACCCAAAATCCTGGTTCTTCGATGTGGAGAAGTCACTTAATGCAGGTACTTAAAATGATGATCCTGTAATACCTTTCTACAAACACATTCACACAATTTGTGTTTTGGGGAGTAGAAAAGAAGAGCTGTGGAATGAAGCACTAGAGGTTTTCATAAGGAGATAGCTCATTACCCATTTTCCACTTCTCACAGTAGTTTACTGGCATTTTGTGTTATTTGGGCTAACAAGCCTGACATCTGTGCCCATGCAAATTCCCACTCTAGCCTTTGAACATTCAGTACTCAGTACGTCCTTCCTCTGCTATTACAGTTGTTTGGAAATGTGCCGGCTTTATTGTTTTTTTCAAGAAAAGTTGAAACTGCATCTGAGCAAGATTGTTGCCAATACTCATCTCTGCACTGCCATCATTGGCAAAGCTGAGATCAAGCTGTGGAAACATTATGATAGATCTGGTTTAGGCCTTAAATTTGACACTTGCTTTTTTGGCCACCATTTCATATTTTGCCCAATTTTCAGAAAGTAAATAAACAACTGCCAGAGACTATAAACTCTCGGGACTGAAAAGCTGCCAGTTTGCTGGATAGTGAGGTTGGTTGCTTCTGCAAATGCTGAAGGTAGGGCTGGGATCTGTTTGTGGCATAGCTTAACTATCTGGAATGGACACAAAAGTCTTGCTGTGGCCCTGGGCAACAGAGTGGCAAGCATGGCTCTGAGACACTTTACTTCAGGTGACACTTCTTTCTCTAAGAATGCCTTGCAGGGACCAGGCTACTGTGCCACAGGCTTCAGAACATATAATGTGTATTTCTTTCGCAACTCAGGCCTCCCAGCCTATGCCTCTGCTCCAGGCAGGAAATGAGCAACACCACTGTGCAGCAGGAACAGCAGCTACTGCATTACACATCTGTAAATCATGCACAGGCATGGGGTGTGTCAGCCATAGCAGTTTTCTGGACAGCTGTGCTTTCCTTGTGTACCCAGATGCCCAGTTCTCAACGCAAGGTCTCAAGTAAGCATTAAGATGAAATCCAAAGCAACTCTGGCAGCTGAAGACATCAAATGCTCAATTACACAGCTAGTCAGACCCTTACTGACCCTTTTACAGTGTGGAACCTTGAGCGGTTATGAATGAAAAGCTTTATCCACACCATCAGCTCTGGAAAGGTCTCGGATTGCATTAAAGCACAACTCAGAAGAAAACCTCTTATACTATACACCTAACACAGGAATTTCAGAAAATTATTTGGTAAAATCATAAAGACTCTTCTGAGACTGACTCTACATTTCACAAATATGTGTTTGTATCTAAGCAAGTTACTCAAAGAAATATTTCACTACAAAAACATCAATGTAGATTTTTTGTCTTTCCTAACAGTTGCCAGCACTCAGCCTTTGTTCCTGAAGGACAATGCTGCCCTCTTCTGGTATCCTCGATTACCCACAACGTTTTACATGAAATTCTTTTGCAAGGTAAAAAAGCATTTTTAAAGGATGTGTTACTTTTGACTGTGTAGAAAAAAGACACGTCAAGTTTTGAGAAAAACAAGCTAAAACAAGAAAAGTGCCACAAATAGCAAACGTACTTCTGTAGACTGTTGATCTAAAAAGGGCTCTACTGTTAAGTGACTACCGAAAGTCAATCATAGAGAATTTGTTAGATGTGGGGCAAAGAGCACAAAAGGAGTGCTTTACAGTGTTGCTTTTACTGACTACAGCACAAATTCACACTGTGCCATTTAGTAAAGGGAAAAACTGAAGGCCAGGACAAACAAATAGGTTAGAACAATTTAAACCAGGTATTGAAAGTGGTTAAAACACAGAGCAGAATCTCCTTAAAAGCTAACATATACAAAGACTATGTATTGTACAGCCCTGATAAATGGCAGAAATGAAAGATTTTTAACGAGGAATCCAAATTCGCAGCTAATTTTATGATATAAACGGCTCTGTTTATTACTGTTACTGTTTATTTACCAAGAACTTCCCCATACAAATTATCCAACTCTCCTTCATTCCTGCTCCTATTCCAATCCTGGAAAAATGTTTTTGATCACTGAGTCAAGATATGAAAGCTTGTTTTCATGCTTGTGTAGCTCTGTCTCATGTGTCACATACGACATTGCCCATGGCAGGACAAACACGTCAGTCTCTCTGGTTGACCTGTTGTCTATAGGCAACCACTCATTCATGCTTGTGTGGCACAAGCCTAGTTTTATGTAGGTAACATGCCACTGTTATACAAAACAAGAAATTTATCATTCTCACACAATGCTCTAGTCCAGAAAATGGACCCCTAGTATGAGAGCAGAAGAGTGGAGACACAGGAAGCAGCAAGGGGATCAAGGTGTGGGCCACTCTTGGTACTGGAGATTCTAGAGCGATACACAGATCTAGAACAGTCAGTTTTAAAAATATGCAGATCCAAACCTTGAAACAAAATACAGTATCTAACATATGCAGATTATCACATACAGATAACTTGAATACAAGCCGGAGATGCAGAACAATGAATGAAGATGCAAAAAGCACATTATCCAACATACAAATGACTCCCAAGGTGATCCCAGGAGGGTAAGAATGTGAACAAAACATTCAACATGAACAAAATATTCTGCCCATGAAAAACGGCAGAGGTGCGAAACGCTGTGTTATCCTCTCCAGCTGTGGATCTAAAACTCAAGGGAAACAAAGAGAGATTAAGCGTAACTCCAAAAGGAGGATTAGAAACTAAGAGCATGTGCTACAGTTTTAACTGTATTACTGTAATATAAAGAACTGCAATTTAACTCTTCATATCGATTTGCCTGCAAGGAACATTTTTCAGTTTGTGGAGATCATCTATGGAACTCATTCATGGAAGCAACAGAGTAGCAAGAAACCCTAAGGAATTATATTTCAGCAAGGATAAGAAAGCTATCAAAATGGAAAGGAAATGCTTATAGAACAAAAACTGCCAGCATTCAGCATGTACTGATGCCTATAGTTTTGCTGTTTTCTCTTTATGCTAAAATCATGGCTAGTCATGAATGCATGAAGAAAAAGTGGCAGAAAATAATGCAGTGCCTTTGCTTCTTTCTAGCATTGAAGTATTTTGCAAAATATCCTAGCAAGGTATTAGATTCCTTGCTTGCAGTAGAAGAGGACAGAGCTTTAAAAATGATGTTCCAGTTCCCTCTGCTCTCCTGAAAATTCTCTTTAAAGCATCACAGAATATGAAGGATGACAGAAAACTCTAGAAAGAAAAAGTTACCACCATGCTGATAACCACTGCTAAATTAGCATTAGATTCCTGCTTCCATACTGACCATAAACATGGTGCAAGCCTTGCAGCTAAACAAGCCAGCTTTACTTGAACAGAGTAATTCAACAACTTGACAAGTACACTGTGAAGCTACAGAAGTGACCAAGCCAGTCATCTAAATTTTACTGAAGCTGTTTTACTAAAACATCTCAAAACCCGCACACCTTTAAAGTCTCACTGTTCCAGTTACATTCCAATGACCTTCTCAGAACAAGTTTATGCAAAACGCCTCATACATGATTCAAATGTTGTCAAAATAAGTAGCAGCTCATGAAAGTTCAGTATATACACCTCTAAGAACACAGACATCCACTCCTTTATCTTTCATAATTGATTAGTAAATCACAAAGCCTTTAGTTTTACTCAATTACATGAATGATGGAAGAAGACACATACTCTATATGGGTAAATATTTAGTGAGCTAAACCAGTTTTAATCAGAACATAGCACATTTGATTACATTCCCTATTTGTTTTCAAACTGACAGGCAAAGATGCATTTTAAAAAGAGTTTAGAGAAAAAAAAATACAGGATTAAAAAAANGACTAAGCTGCCAGCACCTGAGCAAGCAACCGAGCACTGAGCCAAGCACAGCTGTTCAGGCTCACTGCAATAAAAACTGCTCTTTTCAAGTTTTTGGGAGGCAGCTGCTCAGTTTTTCCTGAAAGACATGGGATTAAAAATTCACGTCTTTTGAAAAGACTGCACTGGTCTTGAGTCCTCATCCAGACCAAAGAAGATTAATCCCCCTGATGTTCCAATTCATCACCCCTTCCTTCCAGAGATCACAATTATAACACTGCTCATCAGCCTACTTGACCCACCCTGAATCATTCCTCTAACTGGCAATAAAATAACGCTGCATCAAGAAAGAGCTGCAGTAGAAATGTGACTCACTAGTTGCTCACCACCCTTGCAGCTCTTACCTCCAAGTTTCCATTATTTGTTTTGACCCAGATAGCTGCTCAGTTGAGAAATTTCAATATTTAGGAAAAAAACAAAACACGGAAATGTTCTTCAGTATATAGCTCAAGTTTAGCTTCTGGGCTCTCCAGAGGAAACTCTCCACGAGTACTTCAAAAGTAGTGCTGGGACCAAAATAGCTTTCCCTGTGTCATGAGTAACAGCTCATCTTTCAACCTTTGCAAAAATTCACAATTTAGCGAGAATATATACTTCTGAAATTCAAGAATAGCCTTTATTAAGAGATTACTGACCTAATTATGAAACAACTGGTACCTGAATTTCCAGGTAACCGAAAATACTTCCACAGAAACACAGAAATTCAAGCAAGCAGAAACCACAAAAAACCATTTTATTGCAACAATGTCCCCATCATCAAGTGAGATGGCAAAAATTAAATTTAATTAATTTGCGTTTCTACCTTTTTATTTATGTAAATATAAATCCAAGAGTGTAAAATAAATCCACATATAAAACACAGAGGAAACATTCTCTTTCAGTGACTCCAAAAAAAACTTACATACTGAAGATTCATGACAAGTCATCCACTGTCCATTTTTCCAAGTATACAGGCATGAAAGAATGCAGAAATTTATTCTCAAAAAGCATCCTGTATAAAGTCCTTGAAGTACTTAAGTAATATTTAGTAATCTCATTCTTGAGCTCATGGATGTAGACTCCAAGAAAAGAAGAGATAAACATCTCAAACTTCAGATTATTTAGCCTCCATCTAAAACAACCCATTTAAAACAAGATTATGTTCAATTCTTATAGCTGAAGCATCACAATTACTTTATTAGTATCATTATTTTGGAAAACTATTTCTTATAAGGTTTTCCTGCTTTTAAAATAAAGTCAGAATATTTATTTCAAATACTTTTCCTTACTTATATGGTAAATATATTGCGGAAAGTAACTCCACATGCTGGTACAACAGGCCTTCATGAAATTCCATTTAAACATTACTACGATGTACCTTAAAAAGAGGGACTACAGCATGAAATGCACCAAAAAGAGTTAGTGTCATGGGATTGTGTCTGACCTTCCTTCTCAGATGCAACAAAATGCTAATGTATTTTGAAGTAAATACTGGACTCCTAGACCACATGAATACTAGTTAGTTATAAATATTTGGAATAGGAACATTTACTGCTTTAGAAAGATGTGATTATTTTGTTCATTGTTTTACACAAAAGGAAGTGTCAACAGTATTATAAAATGTATCATGGGGGATATTTCAATGGGAGTGTTTTTCATTGGGTCTAACAAGCATACATTTCCACACTTCCCAATGATTGTGGTTTTTAATACATATCATGCCAAGTTCTTAATTGTTTACCCTTGTGGTTATGTTACAACAGAATGCAGAAATTAAGATGGTAAAAGCAAAGTTAAAAATGAGAACTGCAAATAACTTCACAACTAGAAGAGGAAAACTCATTGAAGGATTTAAATCAGCACTATTGTGGGTCCCCACAGTTGCACTGCTACTCTTAGGTTTCCAAAATATGCATATGATTTTATAAATATTTTTTGTGCTAAGAGCCATGCTCAGAAACAAAATATAGGCTGGCACAAGTCTACCTTCTTGGAGATGCATGTTAAGTATAAAATTCACTTACTAAAGTGCATTTGCTGAACAAATTCTAACTTCTACTATTATAGCTATCCCAATAAGCAATACAAACTAAACTTTGTTGAAATTCTACCTCTACTTAAAAGCAGTAAATATAGATGACTGAAATCTAAATTACAATCTTGAATTGCCAAACTTTTTGACTCAACGCTGTGAGCTCTAGAAATAAACAAAATGTACTGTCCTATACTTCCCACAAGGGAGGAATTGCCTCTAGTTAGAAATACTGACAGTGTAGAATGGAGTTAAGTATAAGCAGAGCTGAAGTAAGCATTCTTCTTATTCAATATGGTGTTTTTTTAAGGCTCTGAGAGAAGCTGTTAGCTGTTGCAAGATCTTTTGGCAAAAGATAAATGGAGAAGTAGCAGGGTCATCTGACATTTCAGAACTTGTATTTTCATGTTTCACTAAAGCCAGCTCATTCAGTGTCTGTATACATTTATTGCACTTGTGTTGTTGGAATACATCTATACCAACATAGTAATAATAATGATTGCAACAAAGCCATAGTATAATAAACTTTAAAAGGGTCTGATTTGGACATTAGAGGATAAGTGTCTGCACGTTTAAAATGCTTCCTTAATAGTAATAAATACAGACAAATTCCTTATCAAGTCAGATGCACATGTTTAACCAATTATTTAGCATATATAAAATTTCACTCATCCTTTTATCAATACAAATCTGCTAGGGATCCAAAAAAAAGACTTACCATGCAAAATATTGATTAGTGCTGCATAATGGAATATATATTTCTATCAGAGTTAAAACAGCATTTTCAAAATTTAAAGAAAAATAGACTTTTAAAAAGGGATTCTACTGTCGAATGCAAGTCTTCCTTGTAGCAAAGACAAGATAGAGACAAGTTACCATTTATCGCTGTACTTCAGTCTTGATGAAAGACTAGTAATATTTTGTCCACCTACTTCTTAATAAATGCTACATTTTCAAGAATAAAGGAACTATCAGTAGGCATTATTTCTACTTAAAACAAGTTATTTTTCTCTGTAATACGTCAAGTATGCTTTTAAAGATTCGGGTAATGGTAGACTCATAATTTTCTCTCTCAACAGATTTCGAGGAGGCTCTTCTGGCTTCAAGGCCTCACTGTGATCTTTATCCTCTTCCTCTTTGTTATCATCTTCCATTCTTTCATCTTCTTCACTATCTAGAGGCTGAGGAATGAGCTGATTACCAACAAACACATAGGTGTTAATCCTGCGTCTACGACATCTCCTGCGTTTGCGTTTCGGAGGAGCCTTCTGAGCAATACCCTTGGCTTTCATCTCCTCGTTTATGAAGTTTCTAAGAGTGCGTCTGATATATATTCGAGCTAGGTCCTGGAGGTTCCTAACAGCACATGGAGCTAAAATGAAAGAAAAGTAAGTTATACTAAGTGAAATTTCCCTCTAGCAAAAAACCCCAAACTAGCTACAAGGCAGTGAGACTAACATTCAAAAACAATTCAATTGAAATTTTAGTAAATGATACAATATGCAAATGAGACAAGGTTATTTAGTATGACCTTGACAAACCCTGTGGCACAGTCCAGGAAACAAAGAAGTCTTCTGACAGATGTGGAATACAAGTAAAAAGCATGAACACATCATTAAAATAAATTTACGAAACTATAAAACAAATACTGTCACTTTTTAGAACCTAGCATGTCTTGTGACCTACTGATCCTGTTGTGGGAAAACAATTTCTACCCCCATGCCACATTTGTTTATGCAAGTGCCTTTCTTCTTCCTCCTTCTTCTGCTCACTTCCTACTGAATCTAACTGATGAGGGAGGGACATGTCTAATTGACAGGTGACGAACTGGATAAGCCACCTATATCTTTGCAGCAGAAGAAGAATCAAAATTACTCAAGTCCTACAGGGAGAAAACCCCAAACCAACAAGTAAAAAAGCCAAAACTTTGTCTTCCCATGATAGCCAAGTGATTACAAAATATTGCTTAGCTGCTGGGCACCTGCCCTAGATGAGCTATGCATGGCTAATTCCAAGGAAAACAAAACAAAAAAGCACATCAGCCAAAGCTGAAGGTTGTTCAACTTTCTTGCTTGTCACTTTCCTTGCTGTACAGAATACCATAAAATTTACGGGGACTGTAGCAAAGAAGAAGTTACTGAAGAAATAATTTAAAAAATTACACTTCTAGAAAATCCCATTCAGCTGTAAAACCTCCCGATGTAGTTTAAACAAGATCTGTTGTTACATACAACGACTTCAGTTGCAGCCTAACTATTTATCTGAGACAGAAATGATATTAAGACTGACAACACTGATTTCAGGTCATGCCCAAAAAAAAAAAAAAAGTCCCATTTCTTTATTATAAAATCAGCTCAAAATTCCAGAACAAAATCCTATCTAACCACCCAAAACACATTCTTAAGTTCAAGTGAAACAAACCAAGATTGCCGATTGTATGCCAATTATAAAAAATGCAAGCATTTTTTAATGAGAGGAACAGGATGCAAAATTTTGGATATTTACTGTCCATGTATTTCCATTTGTCTACTATCAGTGAACTGCATCCTAACAAATAACTACATTGATAAAATCAACATTTTAACATCACCGCTGTAGTTTTCTATAAAAAAGAGACGCTGCTTTGAGCATGGCTGACTGATATTTTACATATGAGAGTTATTTTAGTCTATATATAACAGTACATGTGTCAGAAAGCATTCAAGGGTTGTCCAAAGTATGGCACAGACTCTATGTTTACTAAGTAATGACATCTGCAACCCCTGGCTAAAGTTTATAGAAGAAGCATGTCCACTAAACAACTCTGAACTTTTAAGATAAATTATAGGCCTGTGGATTTGAAACAAACATGCAATGCCACTATAAAAGAGAAAATAGCTAAAAATTTTATTCATTGAGCTTCAGCACACTCCTTTTTACACCCCTATTATGTACACCCAACACATCCACAAGAATGCTTTTGCTTTAAAGTTTTAAATAAAACCAGATCCACCTGAACAGTGGAAAGAAGCCTATCTCACTGAGCTCATTTCACAGTGCAACTTGAAGCCTCTAACACTTTCTTCTTTTAAATGCGAACAATATCACGTTTAGTTATTTTTTCCTCTTCTCACTAAAAATTCATTTTGAAATTATAACACAGGAAACACCTTTCTTGTACTACCATTCAGCTCTGAATGTCCATGGTCTGTACTGCTCATTCTAAAAATTTAGGAATGTTTTTAGAAAAACCTCTTTTGTTCTAGGGAATTAGACTGTATAAAATCATCATAAAGTTTGATTAGCCACCTCTGTATCTCACTGTTAGATATGACACAACCCATGCATTATGGATGGAACAGAGGAAAAAATAATCTTGAATTAGTAAATTAACTTCAGGAAATGACTTCTGAGGGCTCAAAACAAGTATTATTACAACAAAATCTATTTCTGCATAGGAATAGATTACAGAAAGGAAATTATCTTCTACACTTTGCATAAAAAACATAGTAGTACCTCTTATAGCAAGCTCACACACAATCAAAATTAATAGCCAGATCAGCAGTTACAGGTGATGCAAGCTGATAGGACATCCTGGACTCCTGCAGGGCTTATACCAATTTCACAGTTAAAATTTGTTATCTTTTAGGCTCTTTGTTGGGTTTACTTAATTTCCCACATGCTACCATAGCTCTGTGTTCTACTCCTAGCCCTGAAAACTCTGACAGAAAATTTCAACTCTACACTTTTCTTTGTCAGCTTCTTCTCCTTCCCTGTTACCATCCTATCTTACCATGTGGCAACAGGTGTACTTCCAAAGACTTTCTAAATACCTTTACTACCTCTGCTCAAAGCATTGCAGCTAGAAAGCCAATCCCAGTGACTAATAACAAACAGGTAGGTATGACTATATCCACTACAAACAGACATAAAGCACATCTGGGCTTATTAATATCCTATCATACCACAGCCCCAGTTTAGACCTCTTCCTTCCATTTCAGGGAGAAGAGGAAAAAAAAAATTCTCTGCTAGACCACAAGAAAGTTAGCACTATGAAGGACCTAATATTAGCTGGCTATTTTACCTATACCACTGTAATAGAGAAGCTGAACTTAAAAGGAAAAGGTGGCATGAAAAACAAACTGGAAAAATTCTATCACTTAAATTCAAAATATTAAACGGGAAGCAACACAAACCATGCACCAGGAGCAAAAAACCGTATCAGTGAGCTACTGCTTTGCTAAATGGCATGTTTCTACAGCACAGTCTCTCAGCTTCCAGACCTCCAACATCAGACACTGTAACACCCCTGCAAGCCAAAGGGAGCGAGCACAAACTTACGCAGTCCTACAGTGTCATGTTTGCCGTTGTCATTTCTGTTTGGTTGCACTAGTGGAGCAAACGAAACAGCAAGGATATTCTTACTTTCCCATGTGTTCTGTCCTGTTCTCAAGATCTGTGTCAGCTGCAAAACAAAACCAATATAAATCAGTGGTTGCAATCTTCTCATAGTCAATAATATTCAGATTGGTTTCAAACATACTGCTATATCTTGTTTTGCTTCAAAATTAAGGAATTAAAGCTCTGTTATGAACAGAAAGGACTGTGGTAATTCTTGAAACATCACCTGGTCACTAGAGCACTGAATGAGGCTCTTTGGTAATGGGAAGAGATGCAGCTCGAAAACTAAGGCTTTAAGGTAAAACCTAAGGTAAGTTTTTTTCTCATTTTTCCAAAAGACCAAAGAATACTTTAGATTGGAAGCAACCTCTTGAATAGGGACAACTTCAAAGTTAAATCAGAAGCTTTTTTGATTAAGTGAAAAAAAGATCTAGGACTGAGACTCCCCACTTGTCTAGGCCACCTGCTGTAGTGTTCAACCATTCTTACTATGAAAAATTGCTTTATTTGCAGAAAGCTCCCTTGCTGCCCATTTGTAAAGCTCTTTCAGTATGCTGTGCAACTGGGAAGAGAACTGGACTCCCGTCTACCAGGTAAATTCTCCACCCCTTCAGGAAGACAACAGGAATTAAACACTTCCTTGGCATTTTTCCACAAGCTAGATTATCTCAGATCTTGTAGCTGCTCCTCACACTTTTCATGCTCTAAGCCCCTATCCATTTGTATGTAAGGTAAAAATAGTCATGGTTTTAATTTCTCTCTTAAACTGTGACTACTTTTAAGTTGGATTCCATCAATTTCAACTAACAGTATCTTAGTTGAATAAATAATGAAATTATTTATGGAACAGAATCATGCAGGCTTTGCTTAAATCCCTTTGGTATTTTAAAAAAGCAGACAGATAATGTGAGAATTCTTTTTTGAAAGTAACTAACATGCTTATCAACAAGCATTTTAGTAATTATCTGTATTCAGGATGACATCAACTTTAATCATATGATGTGCCTTTCTCAATTTCCCTATTAGTAAAACAGGGTGAATAATACTTACCATTGAGAAGCCTTTTGAGGTCTAAGGATGAAAAGTGATAAAAGTGTGAAGTATTATTAAAATAATATACCTCTGTCTGAAAAGCTTTAAATCTAACATGGAAAAGCAACACAGAAAACTTCTACCAATACAGAAATATTTTTCCTTTGTTTTTTTTCTCCCCTTGCAATGTCCCACTAATCATATTTATTCTGTATTCTTTGAAATCAATTCTCCTGGTTTAGAGGTGGTTTCTTTGTTTCGAAGCACTGACTGAAAATGTGCGTGTGGCAGGGAGATTTCAAAGCAGTTCTGGTATAACACACGGGAAGTAGTATGAAACAGACTTTGTTAAAAGCAGGATATTCATGCTTTCCTACAGATTTAAGGGAAAACAGTTCAAGACTTCATTAAAGAGATTAGTATCTGCTTAACTGCAACAACACACCAAATCAAGGTATCGTTAGTTGAACACTAACTTAGTCAAATATATATTCAAAGGCATTCTTTAAATTAAATATTTCTCATACTAGAAGAAAAAAAGGGGAAATTGTCACTAAGTCACCTGATCTTCTATAGGCATTACTAAAATGCCTCCAACTTTCAATAAAATTTTCATGTAGTTTTCATGGTCTTTCTGGACTCCAGCTCCACAGTAAATCCGGTCATATTGATGACTGTCTGAGGCTATTTCCAAACAATTACCAACCACAAAGGCAGGTTCACAGAACTCAAATCTAAGGGGAAGAAGAAAAAAAGAAAGAGGGGACACATTTCAAATGAGGATTTTTAAGAAAAGCCAGCCCAGATAAAGACAGAAAAATATATTTCATATCATGAAGAATGATTAGCATACATAATTTAAAAGTTTACATTAAGACATTACTTTGAAAGTAATCTGATCTTTTTCTGCTACATCAGGGACCACTGAAGAAAACCTCTTAAGCAGTTACAGTTAGGTATTATGCAAAACAGAGAAAGCTTCAAAACTACAAGCAAGTAGATTCATCCAAGAAATCTCAAGCCATATGGTACAAATGCTACTATAACAGTATATTTATCAATAGTGAGTGATATCCAGGGTGTTGAATAAACATTGAAAAGTTTCATTTCCTATTAGCTCCCCGCCGTTTTCTATCAGTTAGTGTCTTTTTAAAGAGTAATTTTTCTCCACCTCCCAATTTTCCACCTTGAGCCCAATCCACTTTTCCCCTAAAAGGAATTCAATGGAAAAGTCTGACATTTTTTTCATGGCATGCAAAAAAAAAAAAAAAAAATTCGTTATCTCAGTAGCATCTCGTTTTCATCAGTAAATGGAAGTTATACAACTGCATTCTAGTGGACCTAAGTTTAGAGGACAAGTTGCAAGGACTGTGTTCTCTGCCACTGCATAAAACACCAAAGGAAAAAACGTACAGGGCAGTACTTTATTGCTAAAGCTGCATATATTCTCCACAACACTGTTATTTTTTGACATTTTTTAAATCTCTGAAGCACGTTACTGCTTCAGCTGTTAACACCATAATAAAATTTACCATTTTGTAAAAAAATTCCTTGAGTGAATAACTGTACATCTTCCCAAGCACTTTACATGTAAGAAGAGAGGTTACAAAGTAGCTCATAGAAAGGATTTATAGTTTTCTTTGAAAAAAAGTATTACATAAAACCTAACATCCTTGTTGTTGCATGAAAAAGTTCATAAACCTCATCTAGCAGTATTAAAGTCCAATGCAGTTCAACTAGCATCCAGAAGAAATGAATTTTTCTAAGAACTTCAAATACATGTAGCCATTTTACAAACTTTATGGCTGTCAATGGAAAGTAATTTTTCTTTTTGCTTGGCTAGCATTAGCAAATCTCAGTACAATACCTGACAACACTCAAATCAGTATTTTTTCAGTTACAGTAAAGCTGGCAGCTTTCACTGCTTAGGGATGAAGCCTGTAAGGCTTGGCTGACTTTCTGATCTAGAGCGCTGCCATTAACAGATCAGGAAATTGAAGTTTTTGCTGGAAGTATATTTTTCCCTACAAGATGGGATGCTTGATCTTGTAAATACTCTAATGCTTCTTTCTTTGACTAGTCCAGATAGACCCCAGAATCTTTAAACAACTACTGCATGGCTCTCTCTCATGTACTTGTTTGGTCAACAGTCTATGTTTTTTCTTTTCCAAATCCAGAAAGGGGAAAAAAAAGAATTAAAAAAAAAGAAAGCTACAAACAACACTGGTCAGTTGAAGAGAAAAAAAGGGAGATGGAAGCAGAATAGGGATAAATTGCCTTGTTGCACAAAACTGTGAAGGTGAAGCTAGACTGGCCTGAACCGTGGCTGAAATAATTCCAGATGAACATAGAAAGATCTAGAAATACATTAGACAAGGCTAAATGCTGGGAAAAAAATGAAATCCAAGAGACTTATCAATCTGCTGAAGAAGCAAATCTCATTTCACAAGCACTTGGGCTACCATGTTCTTTCCTACATTTTCTATATTCCACATACAGGTCAGTCAGGTAATTTATGCTATAGTTTTCATTTCAGATTGCCTACAGTTTAAATCACACATTATCACATCAATTTAATTTGAAAGTTTGAGCAAAGTACTTTTGTGGGCTTAAAAAGTAAAGGTGGAAGGGGGAAGGCGCAGGGCGACAATGAATATGGTACTTTTCCAAAACGCAGTTTTGAATCTTGACACAGTCCCTTAGTTTTAGAAAAATGAAGACTGCTTTCCTATGTGCCTGCCTACCCCCCCCCAGCTTTCATAACTTGTCTTCTCAAAATGCTCCTCTAAAACCTACCAGATTTATCACCAGATAATCCTGTTTCCTCTACTAGAAACCACCCTAAAAGCTCATTAATACACTGGTCACACCCTCTTCAAACAAGGAGGAACAACAAACTGTTCAAGACACAACAAAATCCCATGAAACATTCCCCAGACACAAAATACTCTATACATGAGATGAGGACAAAAATTCACAGTAGTCTTCACTAATACAGTAAAAGCTGAAGATAATTTGTCATTTAGCTCTGCAGCTTGCAACCAGAAGGGCACAAAGTGCAAATAAAGACACAGAAGCAACTTCTTAATACACTTGCAAGAATAAGATGGGTTCAGCACTAGAGACCAACTCTGTCTATAGGCACTCTGAATTGTCTAGACTGTGCCCCCTCCGCACTATTAGCAGAGTTTTGTGAAGACACAAAGCTCATGACCAAAACAGCTGTTTATTTATTATTCCGTTTACTTAAAAAAATACCTTCTTTCTCCACATAGTTTTTCAGCTAGTTTCAACCCAGTCTGTCAACAGGTGGTTTTCCTGACAGACTCATTTCCCACAGCCAAATTAAATACTTTATGGACTAGGTTACATGTAATTTCTGAAGATACCACCTTAATCCATCTCAGATGAAAACCAAGTTCTAATCAGCTCACCTGGCCATGCAATGCTCAGCCCCAGCTGGCCTTAATTGGTGTGCTAACTGCTGGTATGCTGCTAGTTCAGGAACTGCCATATGTAGTTCCCTATTATCCAGAAAGGTAAAAGTAAGTAGAAGAAAAAGGAGGAAAAGGTGATAAACTGTCTCTTGTAACAGCAACATGCCTGTTTAAAAGCCAATCCCTCCTCATTTGTGCTTCTCACAAAATTATTCAGAAATAACTGCTTCATGTGTTAGGGTATGAACAGTGACTCATACCAGATACACCATAAACACAAGAAAAGCATACTGCTTTCCTGCTTAGTAGAGCACCATGGACTTTTCACGGACTAGTTAAATTGCAGAACAGTAAATCTTGCTCCTCCACACTTGTATGAAATACAGATCTCATTAATGATGCAGCAAGACTCTTTCCCAGATCCCTGAATCTCAAGATGATTTTGATTATACACATACCTCTGAATCAGAAAGAGCTGATAAAGGTATGTACCATTTTCTTGTATTTATCCAATCCAGTAATAAGAGATGACCTTCAAACACAGACTCAAGTGTAATTCTGAAAAAGTTTTCTGCTAACTTGCCTAAGTAATTTTCAAAAAAAGTAAAGTTTAGATTGGTTTTACTCAAGTGTATGAGACCCCATCAACTGATCAGGAATCACTTAAATACAAAGGTTCTAGAAATACAAGGAAGTATTCCATATTCAGAATACCTACCAGGTGCATCACAAGCATGTTAGTCTTACAGTAGGAAAGTAGTACCAACCATATTAGGTCGATTTCCATTTTGAACCAGTCAAACTCCAATTCTTTTAGTATTAATTGTTGCTACATCCAAAAAGTTTATTTTATTCCTATTGCATCTGGGGTATCAAAACAGACTAGATATTACACTTCATTCTGTGTTACACAGAGCTATCTTTTATTAATATTGATGAAAATAAAATATTGCATTAACACGCAGTATTGACAAACATGTAATATAACTATCAAGAAGAGCTAATATTTCACTTAAATATTTTTTTTATTTCCAAGCTGAAATGCAACTAGGAATTGCCAAGTGCTCTTTAATGTTGTTCACCTCTAGTATGTGACCAGGATGGCCTTATAGAGCATTACATTGGTAACATGCAAAAAAAACTATTTCACACATCAGATAACAAAGGAAGGGAAAGAAGTGCTGGAACTATCTGGAAAAGTTTAGTCACTTCCAGTTCTTCAGTTGAATCTGCTACCTTAATTACAAGAGAACCAACAGCCAAGAACACGGAAATTAATAAGAGCTCCCATTACCAATAACATGGCAACAGAAAATCTCTGTTTAAACAAACACTTGCCACAGAATAAATTTAAGCACACACAGATCACATGTAGCAATGGCCCAAGATAACCAAGCAGTTTCAAGCATGTAAGACTTTTGCATGGGATGGGCATTTCAAGTTCGTACTCAACACGGCCAAGGTACTTTTCTTGCAGCTAAATTTAAAAAAAAAACAACCTGTAGAATTTAAAGTGAGTTTTTGCCTTTGCTGAAGAAACTTAAAGTAATAGATTGTAACTGCCCATGTTTTTAAGTTAGATTCCCTATAGATAGCAACACAGCAAAATATTACTACTGTAATAAAATAAACAACCATTTAAAATATTTACAGCAAAGACCTAAGGTTAAGTTTGTTGCTCTTGTATCCATATCCACCAATCTAGTGTTTCTGTCATAGCAAAATACTAAATAAAGAAGCAGGAGAGTATAGCACTAACCTTCCCTAGTGGCTGCGATTTTTTACAAAGGTATTCACTGGTTGGTCCTAATATAATACTCACCCATGAACCCTACCTTTAATTACTTCCAGCTCTGAATATGTACAGGACACTTCTTGGGCTAAGCTCTTCTACCTAGACAACCTCCATGAATGCAGGATGTTTTGCTGATGTATTGTGAAGACAAAACTAGGTGCAAGGAGATATGGATTGTCTCCTTTTTTTGTTGTTTTAAGTAGTAAACAGACTTGATTTTTCAAACAAAGAACAAGGTCAATGTGGAGAAAAATATCAAGTAATCTGGAGGAAAGAAAAACCTGTCAGCATCCACAGATTTGTATCTAAAGGAAACGTTAAAACATGTTGTAAGATTAAAAAAAAAAACAACACTGGGAAACCACTTTAAAATGTTTTTGCTAAGAGAAGAATTATTTACTTCTTAAAACCAGCACCACTCCAGCTACATTTTACACCTCTCAACTACTACGTTCACATCAAAATATCATCTGACAGTATGCTTCTGCCTATCCCATCGTTACTAACCACACTCACATGTCTCAGTCTACTGTTCACAGCCCTTAGAAAGAAAACTCATGTCAGGATGAATTTAGTATCGTTTTTTTCCCCCATTCACACACATTTCTTCTAGTTGGTCAACTCAAAGCTCTAAAAAGTCTCAATTCACATTCAGTACCATCAAACTGCTTTAAGTAATTCCCTTCCAATGGGAAATTTATTTAAATTTATTTAAATACAGGGCACAAAGGAGTACCTTCAACTTTAATAATGTATAAGAAAAGGTTGGCAAGTTGTTAACATTTGTCACGTGAACTGCAGTGACACTACATTAGAAGAAAGAATTTCACACTAGTCTTTGTAGCAAAAAAACCCTCCAAAACTTAACATATCTTAATAAATATTTCAAAACAGAATAGTAAATCCAGCAAAAGAACTCATGGAATTAGCTTTGTATCAAATTACCCTTAAACCATCAAATACATTAATAACCAGAGACTGAAAAGAATCTGCAAAATATGTAGAGTCTGAAAATATGTGATAAAACATTAAACAATTTTCCTTACTGTGATGAGTAATCTAATCATACCAATGCATTTTTGTCCTAGCTCGAATATACTGCTGGCCATATTTTCCAAAAACTGAGTCCTCAGGATTGCAGGAGAGGAAAGAAGGAAACAAAACCCCCACCAGTTCTGGCACATCTCTTCGTGAACAGAAACAAATCCAAAAACTGGTGTATAAAGCTACAGCAGTTGCAAAATGAGTTCCCGTGCTGGCTTGAAGACACGGACTGAAAAGCTACACATAATTTAACCTAGAAAGGTGTGGCTTCTTTATGCAGTTGCATTAAGAATAAAATCTCAGACCTTCCTTTATATCCAAGAATTTCCTAAATCAGTAATATTACTCCAAGCATTCCTAGAACCTAGTGTTTAAACACTAATGTATTCACTGAAAGAAACTTTGAAGAAGTATTCAAATAATTTAGTAAATTTTTCAGGTTTCAAAACTTTTCTTCTTTGAAAACAACAGATGAAGGTGAACATTCATACAGCGGTATGTGATATAACATGCCACAAGATCATGCAAAAGATTACTGAAATACTTTTCGATTTCCATGACTCATTAGTCTCTCTCATTTCACTTGACTGTGAAACTGCTTTAGAGCTAACACCAGTCAGATACAAAAGTAAACAATTTTTAGAGTGTGTTAATTCTTTTCCTATGAAGTGGGGCAGTATCAGGGCAGGATGGCAAGCTCTTTCCACCTTTCCTCTAGTTCTTTCTCCATTGTTCATTCTGTCTCATTTAAGTATTTTTCCAAGCTCTCTGAACTAGTCTTTGGCTCCTGTATAAATGCATATTTATGTATTTCTAGAATGTTTTGCTGAAAAATTACACACCTTTCATCCACCAGTATTGTTGATACCTTTTTGCACATATACTAGAAAGACTAGAAAACAAAAATTAAAATATTAAATCTCTGAAAGGCTCTCATCATAGACTTCATTTTAAGTCCCTTACATCCAATTACAACAGTAATTTTAACCAGTATTACAGTAATAGCCAAAAGTGATACTAGCAAAATTTCTATTCAATACTTTTGCCAGCTTTCAGTCAATGCTATAGGCATAGTGGGAAATCTGTATCTCTACCTCACTTGTACTTGTCAGTTTTCTATATCTGAATAAAACTGTCTTGCTTCTTAGCTATATTGTTCATGATTTCTGATATTCTCAGCAGTTTTATTGAGTGGACCAAAGCACATTATTCAATCACTTCTGAGGAAAAAGTCAAACACTGGTTCTTAAAAATACTTATGACTCATGACACTCTTCCTTCAACACAGATCTACAGAATTTAAACTTAATAATATAACTTCATTATGTTATATCTAAACTTTGGTAGTAAAATGCAAAGTAATAATGAAGGAATACTTTTTAGTAATTCCACAGAGAATCTTAAGAAAAGTGAATGGGCACAGGGAAGCAAGAAAAAATTTGTCAGTTCAGTTTATTGTCAAGGCCCTGTAATATCCATAGAAAAAAGTCTAGAGAAAGATTTGTCTGTTAACAAAAACTAGACAAGTATTTTCTTTCTATTTTTACTGAAGCAGAAAAATATTGTATAGGTTTAAAAAGCCGGATTTTCTACTGTGGATTTTTGTGAAACAACAGCTTTTATAGGAGTCATACACCAAGTACTGCCATCACTTGTTTTAATGTAAGAAGAATTTTAAGTACTATCAAAACTTGTAGACATAAGAGATTTCCATAGGCAGTGTCCAAGATGGGATTTATTTGTAAAAGATATTTTACTTGTTGTTATAAAGGCAAGAATATCTATTTTTTGTTACTATCAAATACTTGGAAAATGCAGGTTTAGTTCATCCCAGGTAAGAGTAGATTCAATAGTCTTTGGAGCCTTCTGGTTTACAAGGTGAAGTATGAGAAATAGTATTTCCCTCATGCATCTAAATAAAAAAAACCACTATGTTTCAAACTCCTATTTTCCTTCCTTTTTTTTTCTAACATAACCTCTGGCATTAAAGAATCCCATTGCCTGTGTTGCTCTGATTAGATTAAATCTCAACAAGAATTCACTCCCCTCTAAAAAAAGCATTGTTTACACTATCTGAAATTAAGTTATCAGTAAGATTTAAACTGAGAAAGACATCAGTTAAGTTTTGTAGACAGTTTGCTTTTCCTGCTTAGATTTTTACTGAAATCACTAGCCAGCTGACCAGCAAGATTTTTCTTTGTGTGTACACCAGGGACTCACCTTTCAAATCTAATTTAATTTTAAAAGTGAGCCTTTAGAGTCCTACCAGTAGCCTTACATTTCAATGTAGAAAAACACTCTGCTGGAAGATGTTCTTTAATTCCAACACAATCTACTACAGGATTTCAGGAAGAAGTTTCACCCATAACAGTTATCCCAGAATTAGTACTAGGGTTCTTGTCACTTACCATTGAAGTGGATTCTTTTGATCCTGAGAAGGGTTGGTGATTTTCTTTCACAGCAGGGACTTCACCAGCTTACCCAGGTTTGGGCTTTGATAGGGTGCTAGAAGATGGGCAACCTAGCCTTGCCCTGTGGCTCTCTCTTCGAGCAGGATATTCTAGGTCTAGAAGTTGAATGGGAGCAGAAAAGACAACACATTCCCCTTCAATAAACAGGTGAAGCGGGGCCTGGTATTTGAACATATGTGTTTTAGATAGAGCCTTCTTAAGGAATGATTCTTTTCCCCTTAATTGGCATGCATTCTTTGAAGGTTTCAAGAATGAAAGAGAGTCTTACATATTTCAGACTCAAAGAATTGTCTTCAGTCTATACCTAAAAATCTTTGTACCTCAACCACTGTGAAACTTCCAGATGTTTTCAGGAAAGAACTTCTCCTCTGCTTTTACTGGCAAATATACATCATCAAGTAAATCAAAGCAGCATTTTATCTTTCAGAATGCACAACTCCACCTCCATTTAGAGAAAAACTGTTTTTATAGATTGGTGGGATATGGATACAGATACAAGTAATTACTGAAATTATTTGAAACAGGTAACTGAGAACTCCTGTTCTGATGAACAGCTCCAGAGGCCAAAACGGAGATAAGACCAGCTATCAGAGATAGACAGCCCTCCCTTTAGGCAGAGAGAGAGTCTCAAATCCTTCTGAACATGCTAATTTTATATAATGTCAGGTCTCTGGTAAAGTACCTCACCTGAATAATAGAGAAGTAAACATTTTATTGTACTTCAACAACATTATTATCAGGAATCAAAAAGCAAGTTAAACTATCACACAGCACTAGAACATTTCCCCATACAAATGGCATCAAAGCAATATTCCATCTTGTTTTTAGGCAAGAACCCACCTAAATCATCAAGACCCAGCTCCACGCAAAAGTCAGGTGCAAAACCAATGGCCTATTACTCCAAGTGAAGGAACAAAGTTACAAAGTGTTTAATTATGATCCATACCGAAGCTCTCCAAGTACCTACCCGTCAGTTTAAAATCCCGGTTTTTTTTCAAAAGCAGAATGCTTAGAACATTCAGATCAGACTGCAGAACATAATACACTAAAGAAAGAATGCAGGCAAGTGGCAAACCAAAGCTTGACTGAATTTCCCATTTGCATAACTCCATTATTGCCAGGAACACACATCATGGTCTCTGTGCTCTTTATGTCTCCTGGATACCTTGTTAGAGGCTGCTGGTCAAGTGGAAGTTATTTTTCACACACACATTCATTGCAAAATTAACTTCATTCATAACAGTCTGCCATGTAATCTATTTTCAAACAGTGAGGACTCCTGCTTGGAATACACCAGTGTTCAGCAGCAGACAAACCCTGCATACTTCTACCCTGGGTGGTTTTTCAGCCAAATACTAAGCTGAACAAAGTAGTAGTTAAGTTCAGATGTTGCAGTCCTCGAACTTCGGGTAAAAATCTTTCACTTACAAATGAAGATGCAGGAAAAAGTTACTGAGACAAGAACATTACTTTGAGAGTCAGCTTAAAATTCAAGATACAATATTAACACTTACAGTAAAAATCAATACAAAAGAACCCTACCAGAGAAAAAAAACCCACACATCATCTTCATTAATGACATTTAAATACACAATATTTACAAAGAAAGTAGTCAGCCAGAATCAGCTATACAGACAACTTGGAAATTCCCCCCAGAACACAAAATCCAACCAGGCAACCATTATCTTATCAGCTGCACTGCAGCTTTTACAGGCAGATTTGTATCAAAAAGCACTTTCACAAGTGCTGTATCATTCATATCAAAAAATACATACACCACTGGCATTTGCTTACATCATATTTAACAGTTTTGTTTTGTTTGTTTCAAGTTTTTTCATGTTTTAAAGTGTAACCAACACCCCCAGTGTTCTGCTATTCATTTACTTAACTATCCTAACCAAATTTTGTTTCAATAATGACAAAACTTCATTGCTATCCCAATTTCCTTTCATTTCTGTACACAAACCTATCACCTGATTGGAAATACAGTCCAATCAAAACCAGCTTTTGTATGTCTTGTACAGACACCTACAATAATGCACAAGTACAGGGATGTGCAGGAATTCACTAGCTAGCAGGTGCATCTAACGTAACAGAGTCATTAATGCAGTATTAGTAGTGATCACAAATGACCGTATTTCACACACATTTTGAGACACATAAATTGCATCATAAAGCTGCTCACTGAATCCATTTTTATTTGTTCTAGCTTGTGTTATAGATCAACCTCATAAATGCTTATATTAAGAACAGTAATGAAAGATCTGCATATTCTCCTACGTAATTTTATTTTACTGGGCTAACACAATACTAAAATAATCTAGCCAGTATCAGAATTACAAAATTGACTTCAGACACAGGTAACACTAGGATGATACTCTTCTGTTACTTAGGAGCATGAAGAGAAAGGCTAGCGGTCAGACATGAGCTCCTGAAGTTTGGGGTATGGGAAAAAGTAGATTGAGCTCCAGCCAACATAATTAAGAATGTGGCAGTTATAAAGCACATTACACAGGTAAAAGGATAGCAAGAATTTTCTTTGCTGCCCACAGGGGAAGAAAGAACTGTAGAATGTGCAATTTTTAGGCTACTCCTACAATTGAAAGCTTTTCTGCACTTCCAGAAGTTACCTTATAATCACTGTTCGAGAATTTATTGCCTGCAAGGAAAGAAGTCTTAGCCAGAACCTTGCTTTCCCTTCCACAGAGGCAGAGACACCCAATACTCTTGCAGGCCAACTTAAAATAACAAAAAAATTTTGAGTAGGTAGAAGCAATCAGGTTCAAAGCCCTGGAACCCAGAGTTATACCCAGAAGTAAAAATGAGTAGTGCTGTGAGTATAGATGAATACTCTTAAGTCCATCTCTTCACGAGGTAAGCATAAAGGCAATCAGAAAAAATTACTCATGTACAGATCAACAGAGGTAGATTAGAAAAAAAGCTAATAGTGTACAGAGAGATGATGTAAAATTACATAATAAAAACTGACTTAATGGATAAAAATTGCTCTACACATGCAAAGACACCCATGTATCATGTCACTCTCCCAAATGCATATATGCACGTACGTGCACATATGCGCATGTGCCTGTGTATGTATACACGTCGCCAAAATGCAGGGAAATCCACTTTGCTAAGCACTGCACAGCAGAAATACTCCCATACTTCCAAAGAGGGCTCTCTCAAGCTTCAACTTACCTCAAGAAGTAGAGCCACAAAGTGCAAGTTTTAGGTTTTGGTTGTGCGATGCCATTCTTCTCCCCTCCCTAAGCTCATAAGCAATGACACGCTGAGTTTAAAACCAGAAATGTTACTGCAAAGCAAGGTAGACAAATTAGATACTTACTTATCAAAGCTATCACTGTATTTTATGAAGCTCTCCAGCTTTTCCTTGGCGTATTCTACCACATCTGAATGAAGCTCTATTCCATGATTTATCCCAAAAGGTCCTGTAAATAAAAACAGCATGGTGTGTTTTTGTGATGTTTCTTTTCTAAGCACAGCAAAACTGCAAGGAACAGCATTATAGTGTGAAAACATTAAAAACACATAAAGCAGAAGTCTCCAAACACTGCTAGACAAAGTTATTTTTTGCATCTGCATTACCAGTGCTTAAAGAGGAAGGTAAAAGGCTACAGGTTCGATAAAAGGACAGGGACAGAACTATAACAAAACAAATACAGAATGAATTTTCTTTGTAAGCATGCCCAAAATAAGCCGACTACACTGAAGTCAGTCTGATCAAATTCTTTTTCAAAACATTACTTACTTGAAATACAACAAATAAAAATTGTAATTTAGTCTCTATTTTGATACTTAGATTTTGAAGCTTTCTTATGGCAAACTTCTCATCTTTTGAAAATTTAGACTGGGGATTATATCCCTTAATCACATATGCTCTTCTATTTTGCAGGTTACAAAAACAGAAATTTGTTCTTGATTTAGTTATAAATAATAATTAATTTCCACCTAGAACAGTGAAATTGCCCATCCATCATGTTCACTCATCACAATCCCATCACAACTGCATTGCCTTCCTGTGATCATATCCAAGTATAATTCCAAGTCAAACTGTGTGCCAAAAGTTAATGCTATATTTCAGGAACAAGAAGAAATCATGAGACAGTATTATGAGGATTATCCACATCAGGAAAGAATCTGAATCAGACAGTCACATTTGCTGTAAGGATTCTAAATTTAACATACACTCCTAGCCCAGGGTCTTTAGTCATTGGAGCATAGAATTGGAAAAGGGAGAGGGAAGGGGAAGAGGGAAAGTAAACATCAATAAGATTAGACAAAACTTATATTTATATCCTCTACTGCATTCTAAATCTTTCCTAAATATTTAGCTCCATGATGTTACTCCAGTGAAACAGAATTCAATCTGTCTTTTCTAGGACACAGATGAGAGAGGTTTTGTTTACTGCAACAAAAATATAGCATATAGCTGTATACCATTAACCTGATCAATAACTGCATCTCTTAACATAATTTAGAACATTTTCTGCTGGGTGAAATAAAAGCAATCCACTAGGTTACCACTGGCAGTGCTTTTAAGACCTCATTGATTGCAGGCAAGAGGATGTTCTTCATCCAAGGGATGTTCTTAGAACTTGTGAAAACATTTACCTCCTGCTGACATTAAGTTTTACTGTAAATTCATTTTATTATTGGTCACTTTAAGAAAAGCATTAGCATAGGCAATCCCTTTCTAGCTGTTTGTCTAATATTCTCTTGCACCGTAATAGGCTATGATGTTTCTAACAGCTCTACAGCATACAGCAGCATTCAAGGTATGTTTTTTTTACCTAAAAACTAATCACAATTCCTTTAATCTGATAATTTAAAGTAAATTAAAAATGCATAAACATCATCTGCCCAAAAATTCACACGTACATTCCTTCAAGTACCTAACTTTGCAAACAAAACATCCTGCAAGTGTCAGCTGCTCCAACAACCTGAAATTAAAACTATGAATGCAGAACACTACCACATCATCATACACCACAGTATCCGTAATTTAAATGGAATTATGAGAAATGTGTTCTTTCACTGGGAAAGTCACAGCTGGACATATAAGCAGAGTCAGCTATTCTAAAAATGTGAAATGAACTTCTCCACTACTCTCTGTAATCAACTGGCCTCTTTCAGCATAATGAGATAGCAATTCCACCACCTAGTCTGAACTTCATTTACGTTTTAACAGTATCAGCAACAGTTAATTTAATCTCTGTGGATTAGAGTGAGGTCTTTTTAGTATGTTGCTATACTTAGAAGTGATTACAGTTTCAAATTATTTGATAATTTAACCTAGTCATTTTGACACAGCCAATGTGGCAGAAACATTACTCACTACATTGTTAAATTGAAAGATACCCAACTACTGTCAAAACCCACATGGTTATGCTCTTCACTGCAGTGTATGCTGAAATTGATTTGGGGAAAAAAAAAAAGTGAGTTTTAAAAATGAATATGATTTATTTGTCAGAAAATTACATCTATATTTCTTTGTTAAAGCAACTTTGTTCCTTGGTTTAAAACAACCACTAAAGTAGAATTATTATACGTAACTAATTTTATCAGAAGGAATATAGTAAGAAAATAAAGACACATAAATTGCATTTATACATTCTATGCCCCAGCCTAGAACTCAAAACACATTATAACACTAAAACTTTGGTGACAGGGTACAGCACTCCAAAACATGGGAAGTAGCTGGGCAGTTGCTGCTCAAGCCCTGCTAAGGACTATCAGCACCTGAGCTGCCTTTTTAGGAACATCTGTAGGGTAACTATGCTCCTCAAGGGCTGTCAGCCAACCTCACCGTCTGTAGAAGACAAGTCTTCTCCTGTTTAATTCCCCCAGCTGCATACACTATTCTGAAGGATCGGAATTCTGCTTGATATGAAGAGGTCAAACCCAGGAACATTCAACAGCCACTCAAACTTGGTTAAGTACAGAAATACAAATGCAATATACAGAATCAAATGCAATAAGCATAAATTCCTTCTTTTTTCAAACATAGTAGTTAAGAAGGAGTAATGAAGTAACAAAGCTTTCCACACGACAGAAATAAAAAAGTACCATTAGTTACTACCCTGAAGAAACAAAGAAAAAAATGCTGCAATATTTACTAATTGTTTTAATACTGAACTTAAAATATTACAATCCAATTTAAAATAACTACTCTGTATTAGAAACACTTCCAAACAGAGAAAAGCAACACTCTAAGAGAGTGGATAGCTTTACCTTATTTTTACCTCTGAAGGACCGTAATTCCTGTTTCCACAACACAGTGGAATCTCCTTTATTTATTAGTATTTATTAGAACAAAAGATACTGCAGATACCAACAAATGATGTTTGCTATGCACTATTAGCCACTGTTCTTTCCAATAAATAAGAGCTCATGACATGAAAGTAACTAAATTAATTGAAAATAAATAAACCAAGTCTTGACACCTTAGTTTTGTATATAAATAAATATAAGCAAAATCTGTATATTACCTCTCAGCAAGATTTCTGCAAGCAAAGACAAACTGCATGTAATATGGTCAAGAAAACTGTATCTACGAAAAACACACATTAAAATAACTACAGCTGTTTTATGTAATAAAATTATTTGAAAAAAATTAGTCATTGGTGCATGTGCACTATAATCTAAATGTTGGGCACGAGCAGATTTAATTAATTTTTCTCTCCAGGTTTTAAAATTTAATTTAGGCAACTACATTTAGTTCCATCTTTTTACGTGTAGGAAATGTATTTGAAAACAAGAAAAAAAAACATGGTGCTAGTGTGTTAAAATTCTTTTGAAAACCTACAGACCTGATTAAAAAGTCTCATCAGTCAACATCCCAAAATTTTCTCACTAAAAAACTGATGAAATATATTTCAAAGTAGCTGTTTGCACACTGACACAGATTTATTTTTCAGCTAAGTTTCTTCAAGAGAAATTAGTTTCTACAATTTAGATTTTCCTTTCCATGAACTGAAGATTAAAACAGTAACCTACAGTAAAGGCAGAAAGAGAATGCAAATGCAGATGAAAATTTTAGTCTTCAGAAGTTGTTCCACTCTACCTTTCACTTTTAAACAAAAATAAGGATTGTTTCCTTTCAAATGAGAATTTTAGACTACAAAATGCAGGAAAAACTGCCTCTTCCAAAACACCCATGAAATGTCACCAAACTACAGCACCACTAAACTGCTTGTAGATAACAAACAATATTTTAACAACCCATCCCAAAGAGCCAGCCTGTCATATGGTACTGTCATTGTTAAAGAAGTAATAGTAACATTTTACAGGGCTTGCATAATCTTCTGAAATATGCAAACCCACTACATTTGAATAAAAACGTTCAGGTTACCTAATATTAATAATTACCTAATATTAATCCCACCATTGTACTCAAGTATCCTGTTCCACTACCCAGATTTAAAAAAGACAATCCAGGCTGAAGTTTCAGTGCTTCCATGACTTCAGAATAAATGCAAGGTGCTGACAGGTGTATATTTCCATGCTTCCAGGCCAAGTCTTTGTAAGCATTGTCCCTGTATCCTTCCAGATAATAATCACCACGATCAATCGCTCTGAAGGCTTGCTCCACACTCTCAGTGCGAATGTACTGAGCTTCTTTCAAGTTATCAATTAAGTCATCGTTGTCTTCTCCAGCACTCACAGCTCCTCCCATGCTGAACTTCTGTGGTAATTCAATTAGTTTGCAAAATACATTAGGAGGAGAGTTTTCCCAAAAGTAAATGTATGTAATGGAGTCTCAGCTGTTTTTTCAGAAGGACATCACAAGTGAATCCTGCAAAACAGATACATTTACATAACTTGAGTTTCAAAAGACAAAGAAATTAACAACTACTAGCAGGTAATGAAATATTGTTAGTACTGGGTAACTTTACAAAGCAGAACTAAGTCAGGACAGCTAGTATTCAATCAAAATTCTGCTCCTCAGATTTTAACTCAGAGCTGAGAAACACTGGCTTAATACGTCAACATGGGCTGTCTACATTATGCAAATCCTTATGCTATGTTCCTTGCTAGACACTGAAACACTACAGCGCTAAGAACCCATCACCCATGTTATATATTTGAGGGGGCATGGATGGGACAGCAGCTGCCTTTGGGCGAGCTCTAGTTCCATCCTGAGAACTGTGTCCAACAGTAGAGGGAGCATGTACCAATTCAGCTAATTTTGAAAGAAAATTGGTTTCTATGCTCCAAGATCACCCCATGGGGGGAAACAAAGCCCAGGGATGATGTCCAGGAAATGCTTCTCACATGTTCACTTTTGAGCTGAAACAGATTATTAGTGCAGCTACAATGGCACATGGGTCTCTTCTGGAATCAAAACAGGAAAGCCCAAAAAGTATCTGAGCATCTCCTAATAACTGCCATATTCACTAGAGGAATAAAAACTCTTTAAGCGTCTAGAAATTTTTAACAGTTTGCCAGCTCCTAAGTTCTACACAGAACACTGCAATAAGTCATATTAACTCCAAAATAATTGCTTCAGGTCTGTATTCTATCTGCAATTATTTCATTATGAATTACTAAACTCAAAATCCAGATGTTAACATTTTTAATGTTGCATGAATTACCAGTAAAATAGCAACTGAAGACTAGGAGACAGGAAAACAGAAGTTTAATGTACCACTTCTAGGAGAATAGAGTACACAGTGAGTATCAGAATAACGTTGCTAACGTACTGAAGTTTTAATTGTTGCTCAGTAGTGTTTACCCTAAGCCAAGGACTTTTCCATTTCCTACACTCTGCAGTGAGCAGGCACACAAAAAGCCAGGAGGGAGCATGGTCAGGACAGCTGACCAGAACTGGCCAAAAGAATATTCCACACCACACAGTGTCATGGCCAGTATATAAACTGGAAGGAGTTTATTTGGGATGGGGTGGAACGTTCAGGACTGGCAAATCAGAGGTGAAATAATGACTATTCACCATTCAGCTGTGTGCTTCCCTCTGAAGCAAAACCAATTCCCATTCACATTCAGGAATGAAAAGAGGTGAAAAGTCACCACATGTAATTATCCAGCAAAAAAACCTTTGATTAAAGTAGAAAAAACAGACTTCTGAACACCTTAATATGTGTCCAACTGCACAGGAATATTTCTTTCTACTTGTGAAAAAAATACAGGACAACTTAGACAGAAAACGTGAAACCTGAGAGAGACATTTTTAAAGTATAGTTTACAAAAATATTCCAGCTCTACTTGTTTGTCTGCACTTGCACCACATCTGAAGGTTCAATGAATCAAACGATGATACTTAAGTTAAATAATCTACAGTGACCAAAGCAATAGTTTCTGCCTTCTTTCATACTAAAAAGTTTATTATTATCTTGAGATATGTTTGGAAATAAATTTAACTAAAACCACAAAAATAAGAACTGAGTTTCCTAACGACTAAATTCAGCGACTACATTTGAGAAATGGGAATGCCGCTTTCAGCTCTTCCTGCGGGGTGCATCCACCACCTCACACCAGCAGATGGAGAACTCAGCTAGCCATCAGCAGTGCACCAGCAAATGTGCAGAGCCCGGGGATGAGAAAACCTAGAGCTTCAGCATTCCCATCAACAAGGGTCTTCACTCATTTCACATAACATCTATTTCCTGCAAATAACAGTCTCCTAATTTTCAACACTCACAGCATGAAACAGAATTATTTTAGGTATTTGGTAATTTTGTATTCTTGGCATCATATGATGGCTCAAGTTATTGCTGTATCACAAGACTTTCTACTGATGACACCCACTAAGTGTCTCAGCTTCAATAATGGTTATCACACAAAATTTCAAAGGCAAGAACAGAAAATGTCATGGTTGACACCATGACATTGAGGGCAATAAGGGAGAAGAGAAACGTAATCTCCTCTCAAGAATGAGACACAGCAAAACAGCATGGCTATTTGGCAGTGCAGTGCAAGGCTACATCACATTCTGGATACACTGTCTGAAGCAGGTGACATTAGGTAGATGACAGTAATGGTGTTTGCTTTTCAGGCATCTTGTTTTGGATTGCTTTCATTAAGTCATTTACAGTGCTCTACTCTCCAGCTTTACAGCTGTACTTTACAGCTGCAGGTAGGCAAAAATGCTGCTCAAATGGAAAGTATTTTTGTTCAAAAACAAAGAATGCCCTAGGAAGTGAAAGAAATAGATCTTTCTGTGAGAAGAGGCCTCTTGTGCTGCAGAGAAATACTTTTTGATAGTTCACTTTCCTCCAATGCTTTTATGTTCATAAACTTTTGCTTATGAAGTAGAACTACCACTAGCAGAGATGATAGGTATTTTAAACACACAAAAGAAAACATCTCAGAAGCCATTTTAGCACAGCTGCAGAAAAAAGGCAAGTTAGTCACATCTTCCTTGTGACAGTTGACCCAGGACCCAGATAAAAACAGCAGAGCATACTATGATAAAACTTTCAACACAGCTGAATGCTCACCAGAAACATCCTGTGAAGCTCCCTGATATTAAAATTGAAACATATGCAGTTCATAAAGAGCATAAGCAGCGTTCTGCTGCCTATTACACTAAGAGGTATAACAACTTCACAAGAAAGATGCATGTTTGTCAAGTTAACAAAATACAGCTATTGCTTTTAGCGCCTTAGGAATCTCTGGAATACAAAAGCCAACAGAAATTGTAGCGTAGGAGTTAAAATTTTATTATAGTCTTGATAAAAAAGTTAATTCACTTAGTAAAACCAACTGCAATTAAAACAATCTTCATTTCTCATTCTGCACTGCTCATGAATTTATTTTCAGAAGTTGGAACTCTGTCTTGAAGTTTCTCATGTTCACAATAAAAATGAAATGGGAACACACTTTCCAAATTCCATACCAAGGCACACAACTGTATACCACCACCTCTGACCTGTTTCTGACCTAACGTGTAACCACGTGAAACACATTAAATAATTTCTGGGTTTTTCTTTGTTGTTGGTGGTGGTGGGCTTTTTTTGTTTTTGCTTTGTTTTTTTTTTTTATTGTCACATTAATTGAACACATATTTTTTGGCTATGTGGCTAAGAAGTGATGACAATTTGAGTGCATTTTAATTCTTAACTGTTTAATAAGATATGCAAAACTCTTAGCTGAGATGTTAGTAACAAGACATAAGGTTAACCAAGTTTTTTTTCTAGCTTTTAAAGGGGCACAAGTTTTGCATGTTTCAGAATTTCTACAAATGTATTTGTACTTCAAGTTATTTTCCTGGGCCACTAGAGAGTTGCACACTCTCTTAAATACAGTTTAAACACCACGCTAGCAAGGTATCCAGTTAATTTGCCAGACAAAACCTCATTGACATTGCTAAATCCATACAATGTCAAGTTACTTAAAATTCATTATCTTGTAATACTGACACAACCTGACTCCATATAGATAACTACTCAGAAATACAAGCTACTTGAGCCAACTACCTTGATCTCCCTACTTTGTTTCAAAGAATGGAAAATAGAAAATAGAATAATAAATGGAATCAGCCGTATTTGAAGTCTCCTCCTCACAACTAGTTTCACTAACACATCAGCTTAGAGAAACATGACACTGAATCAGGAGTACAATACATTACTTTAAACTCATACATAGTACACAGCCTTGCTTGGTCAATCCTCCTTCTTTACTGGGAGAGGGAGAAGACAGCAACAAGCCTCTGAGCTGCAACATTAATATTAGGATTCAGCTGTTCAGTTTCCCCAAAAAGGAATATTCTGTGACTGGCAATAGAAGGGAATTAACCATGAATGTACACACAGGACTGAAACACTTCAGTCAAGTTAATAGTTTCAGCCTACTCATGGCAAAAATCAGCAACATCACTCTAATCAGCAGAGATTTAAAGTTCCCCAGGCTACCAATCTAGTATCAGACCTAGTCCCTTCTGACCAGATGTGACACCCCTGCAGCTGTTATGAACTCAAGATCATGTTTTGCCTATCCTCATCCCAACCAATGACTCCTACAACCCCAGGACTCCAGTTTAGCTTCCCTTTTTGTCCCAAGTATTACAACAGTGACTCACACAAAGAAATTCAACCTCAAACTGCAGACCTGAGCTTAAGATTTCAGCAGGAGCTTTCCAACAAACAGTATGATTGATTATGATCTGAAAGGAAAAGAATAATTCTAATACTACTTTCATCCAGCAAAGACTGGAGAAAACCAAAATATGAAGTATGTGCTGGCAGTAACTGTAGTAGTTGACTAGAGAAATAAGATTAAAATGTGGGACACAGAGGTATTTTGGAATTAAGTCTTCAAAAACTTTTTTTAAAAATTTTTACACCTACACCTCACTACTAAACTAATACTAAAGGCAGCAAAAATTTTAAGTGCTTTGGAAACCCAACTACTTGAACTACCTTCTCTTCCACAGGTATTTGTTTTGTCACTCCAAGCACCTATGAAAGAAGAAAACCAGTTGTTTTTAGGATATATGATGCTTACTTGGTGCATTAAGGGAAACTCTGTCAAGAACACTGCACATTTTTGAAGTTTATACTCTAGACTAATCTCACTTTGAAACATTCACTCCTAAACTACTGTTCAGTGGGTCACTTCAAGAAGTTCTTCAAGTTAAATAGAAACAAGTACAAAACCAAGTAGAGTCAGCTCTCCAGTGCAGTGCACTCCACAGAGCATTCTTCGAGGTTCTTTTCAATATAGCAATGGAACAAAAAATAGACCACGGGATTAGTGTTAAGTCAAATGAATGTAAACAGCTACAACTACTGACTTAACCTGAATTGCATTGACCTACTTGGGCAGAAAATGTTTGTCAAGTCTGATGTAAGCTTAAGCCCTGATCTTCCTGTATGAGCTTGCAACAGCTGTTTACACAAGATTGCAGGTATGTGCCTGCTTTCACTCTTCCTCCACCTCGTCACCTGAACATGCTGAACAGCAGACATGGTACAGCATTTCTCTCAAAAGAGGTACTGAAACTTACAGAACTCCACAAACGTATGAGCAGTGACAAGCATATAAGCACATGATCAAATGAATTTAACCTTGGTAGCTACACAAGGGCATAATTTAAGACTAACTTGCTGAGTAGCTACTGAACTTCTTTTTTTTTAACATTGAGACAGTTCACAGGAACTTGAGTAAAAAAAAAAAAAAACAATAAAACAACATAGAACGTTTTTTAGTTGCTTATGTGTTCGTTTGATTTTTTTATCTCTTCTTTGAACTAGGAGACATTCCTTTCTTGGTCTATGCTGTCTCTTGTACTTAATTTGTTCTTCTCATCTGAAATTCTACCTACCCTCTTCACACCATAACCAAGGACTGAATGCTGAAAGGAGCATTTTTCTATACATAGTTCTGCATGCCAGACCTGTTCTCAGGTATGCTGATAAAGTCTTGAAAATTCATTACCTTTTACTACAAAGTAAAGCAAACAATCCTACATACTTCCTGGACTAAAATTTTAATGTGCAGTTTAACCCCACATCCTAACTTAGCTCTCCCTACTGCTTAAAATCTGGGCAACCAAAAAACTTTTGCAAAGCTGAGCCTCTCAGGCTTCAGAAGCAGTTTCTTCTTCAAACACAGACTCATTAATTGTTATAGGCAAACCAGTGATTACCTCTTAACAGGTTGTATGTATACCTTTATGACTGAATGAACACTAGCTCTGCCCTGATTCTGAGTACCATATAGTGCACCATCAATTGCATACTTCAAAATAATGAATATTGCTTCTCTACCCACAACTGTCCAAAACATTTCCTGTTGCTCGGTTGTAAGACAATGTGCAAAATGCTCTTGTCAATGGGGAGCCTAACGTGACTTAGTGACCTTTCAAAGTTCCATTAAAGATCTCCTAAGCAAAGGATATGAGTTTAACCCAAGGTCTAACAGGCAGAAGATCCCCTATCCCTCCTCTGATACCAGTGTCTGTGACAGAACCTGGCAGTCAGCACATTTTGTAAAGGTCTCAGCTCCTGAGAGGTGTGCCTACAGCTCTATCTGTTCCCAGGCCACAACTATTTTTAGTTTGTCCAGTATAAATTAGCAAAAGAGCTTTATCACAGACTGGTTGAGAGAAAGGGGAAAGATGAAAAGCTTCTCTCGAGGGCCAAACAGACCCACAGAAACAGGAGGTAGCAGGTAACAGCAGTTTGTTCACTGCCTAAAATATCAAGACTTTGCAAGAGATATGGATCGACAATGTTTAATACACACAGATGTCTGATATCCACTGTGCCTGTCTCACGCACCTGTTATACATATCAGAAACTGCTGTCTGTGCACATATTTCACAAATTAGTGAGCTACAGAGTGACCAGACTGCAAAACCCACTGCCACAATACACAGCTTTGCAGAAGGATATTTAACAAAGAGTATTCATTTCAAGCAGATTCATATAAGCCATAACAGGCAAATGTTAAGAATCAGAAGGGCTGTAGAGTGATGTGTAAAAAGAACTGGTTCTGGTATATCTAATTCTGTTTAGCCTGAAAAGGCAAAAGGCATGAAAGTGACACAAACATTTCTGCAAATTTTAATACTGTGATCGCTTTCCATGTAAGTTACCTTGATATATATATATATAAAGAACAAGTGAAACAGTCAACATTTTTGAAACAAAACTTGCTTCTCTTAATGAAAGAAGATAGTTAATAATTTAGTTTGGGTGACCAGAACATAAAAATGATGCTCCTTTACCAGGAGTAACCTTCAGAGAGTAACCAGTAACAACTGGGAGAATCCTCTTTTATAATAAAATACAAACCAGGTTTTATACAAGAACTGAAACGTATTTTCCTAACCTTTTACCATAGAAGTTATAGTTCTTAAGCAGATCAACTCACACTTCATATAACTTTGACTAGGCAAAATGTGGCCCATGACAAAAATTCCACTATTTCAGCCAGTATTGAAGTTCAAAAACTTGCTGCACATAAACATTTCAAGTTATTTGAATAACTCACTTCTAACAGCAGCAGAATAACATATGCCTGTTGCCTTTAGCAAAAGAAAATAGAAATGAGGTCAAGTGTAAAAATAGAAGATAGTTGCATTCCTGACACTTGAAACCTCATCTTGGAGCTGTGCATTTACTTCAGTCTCTACCAAAAAAACCCACCCACAAAACAAAACCAAACAAAAACAAAACAGAAAAAAAGGCCAAATAAAAAAACAAAAATATCAAGCAACTTTACCAACCTCCAAGTACACTAAATTTTTTTGGTTTCTAATCTTCAGAAATGTATTTAAAAGTTTCAAAATAGCACACAATAATCACAGCATAACTAACTTAAATACTTTGTTATAATGATGTTTACTTTCACAGTCTGAGAATCTCTTTTATTTATTATGCATCCTCTTCTTATGAGATACTAAATAAATACAATTTAAGGAAAAAATAAATCCCAATTATTTTTTGCTTGATTCTTAAAACAGTACAGTGCAATATAACAGTATGTTTTGAGAAGTTATTTTATTACTTAGTCCTGTAATTCTCAAGAGGGAAGAATGAGCAAAGCCTACTCCTGTTTCTTGCTTCTCTTCCTCAGAACCACGAAACAAAATTCTTTCACTGATGCAATCTTCCAGAAGCATCACACTGGAATTACCATGTTTCAAAGTATTGCTTTTGTAACAGTATCACTTTAATTTACACCTCTGTGGCCAGCCAGTACCTTCTACCTTATATTTTCCACAGGGCTTGCAAATGATTAAACAGATGATTTGTCTGCATATATCAAAGTTAACCTTGTTAGGTTATGTGACAGAAAGCTGTTCTGCACACAAAGAAGCAGGGAGGGATGCACTTGCAAGTGGGGGAAACACACGTGAATACCCTGACACAGGCTACCATCAGCTCTGTCCACACTCCCAACCAGCACCCTACCTCTCCAAGGCATTTCTCAGATCCAAATGTGTGACTCTTACAGAGCTGCAAAAGCTACCATGGAGTGCAGAGGAAAAGGACTTGGGGATGGCAAAAGTCCTGTGAGGGGACGCTTGGGGGAGGAACGAGAGGTGCGGAAAAGGAAAAATCACAGTGATTAGGGGAGAAACAAGCATGGGAAAGCCAGGGCTACGGTGACAAGAAGGACAGGTCACCTGCAAAGCAGGCTGCAGGTCAGGATGTGTGTCCAGCTGTGCCCTGCCCATCCTGTTGGACTGTTAATCTCCTTTTGCAGCTCTTTCTTGGGCCTCTGCTCGCTTCCCATATGCACTTACAAGACATGGAGTCAGACCACAGGTCACAAGGGCTGCTGGGTCTGTGGTGCCAGCAAAGCAGGGCATGATCTTCTGCAGGTCTGGGTGTAATCACATGGAGTACCAAGCAGGACTGGGCAGCAAACTGGCAGAGCAGCCTTGGAACTAGGACGCAACACACTGGCTGAGTGAGGCAGCTGAGGGAGTTGGCTGCTGAAGGAACAAAGAGGGGTCCAAGGTGAGCTGCTAGACAATCTGTGGTATTTGGGATTGGCAGCTGAGCATGTGCACGTGTGTAAAAGGCAATGGGGCATAAACAGACTGAAAAGCTCCAGGGCAGAATGAGTGCCTAAACCCAGTACCTTGGAAAGATTCATAATGTATACACGTGTTTGCAGACATTCAGTTTGACCATCCTGAAAGAGCAACAGCATGAGGCCATTCGTGCTGTTTATGCTTGCATTAGTGCCATCTCCTGTGTTGGTGTGGTGGCAAATTATATATGTACATGCTGAATACATGGGTTTATTTGCTACTGAGTATATGTGCTTAGCCTCACAACTCACCGCACCTGAGGCCATGGGCACCTAAACTGAAAACTAGAAATACTTGAATAAAACTCCTTATAGGCCTTCTTTAAAAGCACAAACCAAAACACACAAGCACATTTTAAATTTGAAAATGTTTCGGAATTATTGGTTTTCTTTATCTTCAGGTATGAATCAAGTACTACTGTAAATGTGGCTCCAAAGTTACAATTCACTTACAGTACCAACAATGGCAGATGTCATCTGGAAGGGATTTGGAGCATTTGTAAATGCTCCAGTAACCATTCCAAGGTATTCATGCAAATACTTCAGCAAGAAATGGAAGTTGAGAAGCTTTCATCATTGCCTATATAGCAGCTGTGCACAGCTCAAGATAATCACCACTCCTACAATCTTACTTTATCAGTTTTTTGCAGTCATACAAAGCATATGGTTTTCACCTGACAGAAGTGTAGTTTACAGATGTAACACAAGAGGTTGCTACACTCATACAACCTGACGTAGTTATATCATGGACAACTTCAGTTTATCCAGAGCTTGCCAGAATGGAGAAGATAAATCTTACACTGACTTTTTCTGACAACTGAATTACTTCAGAAAACATTATAGAATCTCAGAAAACTTGGCAGTAATGAGTCTTAGTCATGATGAATGCATAATTAACTGAAGCAAATAACAAGAGACTAAGGCCTATGGGATTTTATAATACTGCAGATGTTAGCTCAGCAGAATTCAAAGAAACTCAGCAGCTTGACTTTTCTGTGTCCTTCCACTTTCACTGACCTTGTGACCACAATAATGCCAAATTTAGAGTTTCTTGAAGGAAGAACACAGCAAAGCTTAACAAACTGGACTACACTGAATGGAAGGAAAACCACAGTTCAGTCTCAAAAGTGTATAGGAAATAGTTTTGCAAATAAAGAGCAGGATCACATGCCCAGCAGAAGAGCCAGCGAAACCCCACCCACCAGAATCCAACAAGAACTACAAGAGTAAACAAGAACTTCATGAGTCTCAGACAAAGATTTTCGAACAAAAATCAAATCCTGTAATGGCAAACTGATGTACCAGTAGAAATACAGCATTCCCGATTACTTGAATTTATTAGTACTGCAGAAATATCAACCATTTGTCAAAATTAAGCATCTCCGTTAGCAACTGCTTTGGAGTAAGCAAAAACAACTGTTCTGAAAATATGATCAAGAGGATAGTAGCTCTTCCAATCATCTCTTTTTTTGACTTTGATATACAGACCATAATATAACAGCACAGTCATCCTGACTGGGTTGACTAGTATTACTTGGCTTTTTCTTTTACTTGTCAGGAAAACCACACGGTAATTCCCAAATATCTGCTAAAAACACTTGCTATAGAAATAAAAAATTCTCAAAATAGTAATCACTTCTCATTTTCTGCCAACCACATTGTCCTAATTCCTCTTTCAATGTTAAAACAATCACCTATAGGAATCAAGTCTTTCGTCTGGGACAGGGATGCCACAGGCATATCAATTGCTGACCGCTCACTAGCTAGTGATTCACTAGCTAACTATTACTACACACAATTCCAATTACTATCACTTCACTTACAAAAACTACACACTGATACAGAAACCTTCTGGAGAGGCAGATTTGTATTTTTGTAAAATACGAACAAATAATTAAGACGTCATGTCTGAGATGATCTCTTTGAAATCTAGCTCCGTTTCACTCCTGAAGACAACTCATAACAAATTCCATTTGTTTTGCTTGAAAATGTTACCAATATACGCTTTAAATATTACTGCATATTTATTACAATATTACTGCATACTGCCTTTCACTACATCTTAAACTAGTATTTTAGAACAACTCTGATGTGACTCTAACTCTTAGCACTGAATCTAAAAAGACACTTGTAGACATCAGCTGGGGGAAAAAAAAACTTCCCAGTGACAGATGCCTCCTGGAAGAACATTATCCAGTATTACAAAGTTGTCACTATTCATCCTGAAAATAGCTTTCAAGATTGCTTAATTTGCCATTAGAAATATGCACGTATCACCAAAGACTTTCACAAGCGAATTGTTAAAAAAAAAAGGAAGAAATAATTATGATTACTGACAGCTTTAATAAGACTTATCTATTTAGAAATTATGCATAGAAAAGGTTTTGTAATAAAAACATCAAGCTTCTGGTACTTGTGATGTGACTTGAGTGCTCAAACACAGACCTCTAGTGCTATTTTAGGTGCTCACGCTAACCATTGGCTACTTGGCCGGTGCTACAGCAACAATTAGTGCTAAACAAAACAGAAAACTCTTCTGCCCACATCCTGTCTTTGCTTCTCTGCAAGTAAGTCAGAGGAGCTGCTCGTTCTGTATGACTTAAGACTGCTTTGAAAGGAACCTAACAGTTGGGACTGGAAAAGCAACCAGGTAAAAGGCATCATTGGCTAAAAGAGACCAAAAGAGCAAACTTGGAGACACTGACTTGTAACCAGTCTGTCATCACCAGGTTCTAAAAACATGCAGAACAGAGATCCTGTTTACAGTCTCTACAGTGCCACAGAACTGGCTGTTTGTCCACGTGTCCTTTGTGCATGTGTGTCTCTAAACACACGCCATCTCCAGCAAAGCACGCATGTCATCAACCAAGACAAGGGCTCTCTTCTCTAACCGCTCAGCTACCTCAACTTCAGATTTAGCCTGCCATCTTTTTTTTTTTTTAATGCTTCAAATAATGTAGGCCTTTAGTAAATCCTCCCATATCTATCAGCTCCATGCTGACAACACTGATACTCTGCAGCACCTCCATATAAATGTCTTTCATTCAGGATTAAAAACATCTCATGTCACGATCAAACCACTCAATATAAGCCTGTTACCTTTTAAACCTGATTTTAAGGTTTTGTTGTTAAATTCGGAATTGTTTCTTTAAACAATTTTTTCAACATTAATTCCAATTGTACTCTTTTACACCCTAGACACACAGCAAGTCCAACTTTGTTTTGCAACTGTATGCTGAGCAAATACTACTTTGAGAAAATCAAGTGAAATGCAATACTTCCAAACCTCACCTGTTATGTCGCCTTAACAACACTTAGAGTATCTTAAACCTCCAACTGCATACAACTCATAGAGCTCAATACTCCACACTTGTGGAAGAGAAGTTCCACAATAATTCCCCACTCTAGAACTTCACCATATGAGAATACACCAGAATCTGTAGCCTGTGAGTTCCCACGGTGATTCCTGATGTCACACCTAATCTCTTTTAGGGCTGTGGAGTTTGTCTTTTTTTTGTTCATTTTAAATCTTCTGTAATGACCTCTAAACCACTGTCTCTTCCTCACAATAAAGGACAATTTATACTTTTGTGCTTCAATTTAAAGGACTGATAAAATTAATTGAGAAATATGTCACATATCAATTGTAGTCATAATGTACAAGGAATAAAGACTGTACAGTTGTTCCCCAGACCCATTTCCAACCTTACTGGTTCCAATCCTTTTCTTCTTTCCAAAAATAAGTTTATTTGGACTGCCATTTTTAAAGATGTCTTTGCTTACAGTTTACTTTTACTTCTAACTTCCAACATTTCCAATAAGCTTCTGATCAGAAGCAGATTCAGCAAGAATCCACACACATACGTTCCGTAAGTATTCCAAGCTCCTGGAGGTTAACATGGCTCTTGACTTTGCAACACTTTCTCTGAAACATGAAGTATGCATGACATACCAGGACAAAAAGGACAGAAAACCAACACCACTCTCCTGAACACCAGCCAGCTATCCTTCAGTTCTGCAAAAAATTATATTCAGCATCCTGAGCTGCTATAAATTCTGTCCTTTCTTTAAGGACCAGAAGTCCAGTCCAAATTTCTTAAATAACACAGCAGCAGAAACTGCTTTAAGAGCTTGCATGAAGGAGGCCTGAAGGCTTTCATTAACATCCAGTGCACACAAATATGTCCTAAAGGAATTAGAACACAGTAGTTATTTCCTGATGCTCTTGTGTAATTATACCCATAATATTTGATATAGCTACCACACTTCAGTCCCTATAACTCCATAAATGATGAAGCAGAACAATGTGAACACAGTTCGGCAAAGCAGATACATTAAAATAATTCTCCATCCAAAAAATCCACACCTGTTGGTTGGAGAGGATGAAGCATGCAGATCAACTTTTAACCCTACTGGAAGATTCCTGCAGTGCCTTAGGCACATACCTGATTATTCATTTGCAAAACATAAATGCACATACATTCTACCCACTTTTGCTTTGAGGAGTTTATGTTCTAAGTAGGTAAAAAAAAAAAAATAAGATTATATTGAATGATGTCTGCATTCAAGAGTGCCAAGTGCTGGAGACTTCAAGCCACTTTTCTTACACAGAGAGCTAATTAATCATCAGCTACAGAACATCACTTTCAGTTCAACACGGTAGAATAGCAGATCTCTGTGACATTCCTGCAGAAAATGGGAACAAAGCAGGAAATGACAAGAAAAGGTACATGCAAAGACACTTCTCATCCAGAAAAAAAATACTGCATTCTCAGGTGTTTCTCTCCATGCACCTAAGACTGGTATGAGCATTACCATAATGCTTAATATTTCAGAATTGCTTTTAATGTATTTGTTTTGGGAAACTTCTGAAACACCTGACATAAACCTTTCTGAGACACTGCATGGGGAGATTTCATTGCCTGGTTCTGGGGGGAGAAAACAAGAATCATCCACTATAATGTCTTTCAGTAGGAATTTTGTGCTAATGTCTTTTAAGTTTGCCTTAAGCCTTCCACCTGCACTGGTATCATGCCTAAGAAGCCTCCCTTTAGCTTCAAAACACACACTTCCCATCTCAAAGCGCTTCAAGTTTACAGAAACACAGCCAAGTGACTGCTCTGGTATGGTCCGGCACAGGCATGAAAAACTACAATACATGCCTGACACTGAGGTCCTATTCTTAGGTTTCCTATTAGGCAGAAGCCTCTTCAAAAGGAGCTGCAGGTTGGGGCAGACACTGACAGGCAAACAGAAACTAAACAATAAAGACCACCAAACTGCCAAGATTATGATTATAAAAATGGCAAGATTTCATAATTTATAAATAGAATACTGCAAAATTGAAACTGGCCAGTCACATACCTAAAGCATGCCATGACACAGACTAGATGAAGAAAATCCAGAGAGAAGGCCAATTAGAGGCACAGGAAGATTATTACAAGAATTCTAGAATGGAGATCAGAGATTATGCAGGGAACACACCTAATCCTGCACAGACATAGTGATAAAATCTGGCCATCCAAGACTGTTCAGCATTACATTTTTTTCTGTTTCTGCAATTTCATTATATTCTCCTCACTGCAGACCTCCCAACAAGATCCAATTGTATTTTCTAGCATTTCTGAGGGACACTGACTGTTGTAAAGAACATCTGTCTAAGTGTCCATTTCCAAAGCCCCCATTGTGGTTCTCTGACCTCACTCACATACTTCTAACATTCCTATCATTATATTTATTCACCCAAAGTTAGTTAAAATACCAATAGATCTGTCACACATTTTTCCACCTACACATCCAAAATACTTTTCAAACTTTCCCAACAAACCAGGCAGGAGCTCTGGAGAAGACAGCTCCATCTATCCAAGCCTGATTCCTTACAGAGATTGTCAGCCCAGAGTAAGGTAATGGTCATATTGAGAGAAAAAAAGTTTATCACACGTTATAATTCATTTGCAAGCATAATGGATTAAGGTTTCAAAGACATTCTCACAACACATTATTGTAATTTACTAACTCTAAGCACTGGATTTTTTGTCTCTTGCATCTTAAAAAGTATTCTTTGTAACACAGAGGTCATATGGTCAAGAGGAATTTGATATCTTCATTAATTTGCTGAAGTGCTATCTAGCCCTATTCCGGGTATTTTCTGTCTGTGTCTCACTATTTGCTGCTCTTTATGAGTAGAAATCTTACCTTCTTGCTAAAGTTCCTGCAAGACTTCCTGCAGTTCAACTGTGCTTGTCTTATTACTTGACAGGAGAAAAAAAAATGCCCCCTAGGAGAACACTAAGTAAGTTGGCACTGACAAGTACTGCAAGGACACAAGCATTTTCCACACACTGGACCAGTTTAGCACTTTCATAAAGAATTCGTTTTCAAACAGACACCCCCTCACCCTTCCACCTTAGGTGTTTGTTTCCATTTTTGTTGTTTTGTTGGGGTTTGTTTTTCTGGGGGGCTTTTTTATGACAGAGCTGCACAAAGCAGGCGCAGGCTGCTGACCGAGTATCAGATAAATGCCAAGATTCCTTCCCCCTCTGCCCTCCCTTCCCCTTCCTGCAACTTCAGAGCGAGCCGCCGACAACTGCTGAGGCAGGGGGGAGGAGGGCGGGCGGAGGGCAGGCGAGACCCGCACATGCACTGCAGAAGGTGGTCCGAGGTTTCGGGCTCAAGAGGAATCCCATTAACACCGCAGACCGCAGCTCAGCTACAGATGTGACCCCAGGACGCCTCCTCGAGCAGATAACAACAAAGAAAACAGCCGGGAGGAGGTGGCAGCCCTGGAGCCAGTTCCTGCTCCTCCCCTTACTGCTCTCCCAGCCAAAACAGAGACCACAACATAAACAGAGACAAAATGTGCGTTTATGGCAAAGCCAGGGGCAGAGGTAGCCTTCTCCTTTTCCCCCGGCGGCTGTCGCCAGGAATGCTCACCGACCGACTCACCCCGGCTTTGCGGGCGAAAAGCGAAGTTATCGCGTATTTCACACACTTCATTTATGTAAACAAAGTATCTTTCGCTCGCTGCAGCCGCATCGCCTCCTCCACTCTCAAGAGGAGAAATACTCTTCATTAGCCCACGGGTTTTCTCGAAACAAAACACGATGTTGTCTCACGCACTCCTCAACAATGCCTCGGCCTGGAAGACGCAGGCCCCACCAACCCCTAAGGTTGTAAAGACTCGACAGCGAAAAAAACAACCAAATAAACAAACCAAGCACAAACAAATCGGCCAAAACGCAGGCTCCCCTTCTCACTGCATTTCCTCAAAGGCAAAAAGCAAACGCACAGCCGTCATGGGGGGGAGACAGGAGGCTGAGCCGCAGCGGGGGACAAGCGCTGCCCTCACCTTGCCTGTACCAGCACCCCGCGCCTGGAACCTTCTCTCTTGTCCCCGTCCTCTCACAGCTGCCCGGGCCCAACGTCCTCTCCTCCTCCCAACCCGTTTTGGGCCAGAGATTATTTATTACGCAGACGGCGTGAGGGGTGACAAGGGTCGGGCAAAGGAGGAGGAGGAAGGTGATGAAGGGACTGCCAACGGCGTACGCCCAGAGCCCGTCCTGTCCCTCCCCAGGGCGAGCCCTCGCCCTGTCCCGGCTGCGCGAAAACAACCGCCCCCCCCATCCCCCTTCCCCCGCGCCTGCGTGCGGGGCCCGCGGACAATGGGGATCGGAACGCCCGGG
>VWZS01009492.1:231477-400741 GCA_013397075.1 Rhabdornis inornatus
GAGCCGCAGCGGGGGACAAGCGCTGCCCTCACCTTGCCTGTACCAGCACCCCGCGCCTGGAACCTTCTCTCTTGTCCCCGTCCTCTCACAGCTGCCCGGGCCCAACGTCCTCTCCTCCTCCCAACCCGTTTTGGGCCAGAGATTATTTATTACGCAGACGGCGTGAGGGGTGACAAGGGTCGGGCAAAGGAGGAGGAGGAAGGTGATGAAGGGACTGCCAACGGCGTACGCCCAGAGCCCCTCCTGTCCCTCCCCAGGGCGAGCCCTCGCCCTGTCCCGGCTGCGCGAAAACAACCGCCCCCCCCATCCCCCTTCCCCCGCGCCTGCGTGCGGGGCCCGCGGACAATGGGGATCGGAACGCCCGGGNCGGTCGGTGCCGGCGCGAGGGCCGGGACGGGACGGGACGGGACGGGAGAGGCGGGGCCCGACAGCTGAGAGGATGTAAACAGAGCGTCACATAACCCCGCCCCCCGAGCGCGGGGCCGCCGGGCGAGGCGAGGGCGAGCGCTGCGCTGCTCCGCGCCGCGCCCGGCCCTGATTGGCCGCTCGCCCCCCGCGCGACAGCCAATGGGCGGCCGGCACTCACGGCACTCGTCACCAGTCGCTCTGGGGTTCCAGGGGTTGCGGGCGCTGCCTCCCGCCTCGCCCTCCCCTTCCCTCTCCCGGCCGGCCGTGGCCCCAGCCCTCTCATCTCCCGTGGGCCGCCCAGGATGGACAGCAGAAGGGCCGAGCCGCGCGGGCCGGAGCGGCAGCGGCGGCAGCACCGCGGGTGCGCGGCGGGGGTCACGGCGGAGGCCCGGATTTAAAAACATGCCCACGGTACCCATCCGAAATAGATCCACTTTTCCCGGGCGGCGTTCTCGCCTTTCTCAGGGGATGCGGTGGCTCTGCAGGATCTTTCCGTAGGGCTTCTCGCAAGGGGGGCCAGAAAGTTCCCCCCACGCCCCGAGAGAAGGGCCCTCGGGCTTTGTTGCCGAAGCTCTGAAAGATAGTTGGAAAAACTACAGGAAGTAAGAGAGATCACGGGGAAAGCTCAGAGAAATCATTAGAAATGCCAGAAAACGTCTAAAGGGGGGCTGTACAGATGGTAAAAGGTCTAGAGGGGATGGCACATGATGAACAGCTGAGGTCGCTTGGCTTGTTCAGCCTGGAGGAGAGGCTAGGGGGAGACCTCACAGTAGTCGGCAGCTTCCATGGAAGTGGAGGGGAGGCACTTGATTTCTTCCTGGTGACCAGTGAAGGGGCTGCGGGAACAGCGTGAAGATGTTGTGGAGGGTTTGGTTGGATATTAGGGAGAGGTTCCTCACCCTGAAGGTTGTTGAGAACTGGCAGAGGCTCCCCAGGGGGTTGGTTAGGGCACTAAGTCTGACATAAATGTTTGGACAACACTCTCAAGTCCATGGTGTGATTCGTGGTGTGGTCCTTTGCAGGGCCAGGAGTTTGACTTTGGTAATCCTTGTTTAACCCTTTCAGCTGAGGGTATTCTATGATTCTATGAATGTGGGAAAGGAAGAAGTACTGTGGAAGTAAATAGACATAAATAAGTGGAAAGTCAGGGAAGCCTGGGGTCCCAGTGCAGACTTGAAGCCCAAGGTGATGAAGAGTTTTGGGTCATTCTGAGCCCTGGCCTCTAGTGACGTTTCTGAGGCATTGTCTCACGTTTGCTTTGGTAAGGAGGAATTGGATTTCTGGGCTTTGGAGAGTTAGTGGAGAAAGTAAACTCAGCTGGTGTTTGGGAGAATTAAGAGTTAAACAGGTGTCAGGACTTGTAGCAACTTGACTAATCTGTTTTCTTTGAGGAAAGGAATGAGAAGCACCTGATGTCACTATCAGAAAAACGATGACATTCACGCTTCAGTAACAGTAACTTCATGTTCACCAAACGATCAGGCAAAAGGTGTAGTATTTACGGATTTCAGGCTAATGGATATGAAAACCTGAAGATGTAGAGTTACAATAAAACTAATTTAGATAACTTGTCGACATTTACAATGATAATTTAATCTGGAGTGTTGTAAGCACAGAGTGTTTTGTGAAATGTAGCTGAGAGGCATAAAGTTTTGAGCTTTAGCCAAAGTTTGAGTAGTGGTGGAACAGGATTTCTAACTAAAAGTCCTGAGAAATGAAGGACATAAAAGTGTAGCTGGTAAGAGGCCAGGAGTGAGTATTACTCTGTTGGGGGGTGGGATTCGTTAGTACCTGGAGTGCACAATGGTTGTAGATGGCAACAGCTGAGGTGAAGATAATTGGCAATATAAGGGGGAGAGTTTCTGTTAGGCTGGGACTCAGAAATAAGTTCCCTGTCAGTGAGTGATTCAAACAGTGCTACAAATTGCCACCCTATTAGTGATGTAACTAATGGCTCCTTGAATGAGACAAATAGAAGGGAGAAAAAACACATACATTAAATTTTTACATTAAAATATGCCTTCCGTCAGTAAACAAATAATTTTTGCTGGCTTCGAGTATTGTAAGTTTGTTTCTATTAAGAATTTTTAGTTAGATGTAATAAGAGTGTATCATTCCCTGCCTATTGTACGTGTGAGGGTTTCCTGGTTTTCATTTCTTCTCTTTCCATCACATCCTAGCTATTCTTGTGCCTGGGCACCATGTAGCCATTACCTGTCAGACAAGGTGCACTTAATCAGTATTCAGTCAGGACAGATGTTATGGCTATGTTTTACTCATTCAGTTTTAAAAGAATTTTTCAGATAACTTTTTGTCCTCTAAATTATCATGCTTGAACTGATACTATTTTTTCCATTTGCAGTGAACATGGACATACAATTAGGAAGGCCATTCTGCCATCTACTTTCAGAGCTGATAAGAAGCTTCAGCATTCAGGTCTAGCAGAAAATTCTACTGAAGCATTATAGTTCTCTAAATCTAACTCCTGTCCATCTTAAAAAAGATGTAAGGTGTGTATTTTCTGATGCAGTATGTGACTTCTGCATCTTGATATGAAAGATATTTATTGTCACATTATTTTAAATTTGAGATGTGCATCATTTGGGCAACCTTTGTTTTCATTTGAATGTAAGTTAATAGTCTCATAAAAAGCTAAAGTATTATGTGACAAGCCCATCAAAGCTCTATGTAAGCTTGCTGAATTCAAAACCCACTTTTCCCACTTCTTAACTGAACAAAATTGAAATAACAAAACTCACTTCTTAACTGAAGCACAGTGAACATCCTTTCACTCTTATAAAACAATGGGCTAGGCTAAAGTTCCCCCCAAATATCATTATTCTGTGCAAGTTTGGTGTTGTTTTATTGTATCTGCAGATTTAAGCATAATTTACTTTTTCAGTATTTTGTCCTGCTGCTTTGTTATTTCTTTCATGATCATGCAGATAAAGTCTGAACTATGTGTAAGACTCCGGTGAATCTTTATTCTGTGCTTCTGGTGAAGGTTATAACATTCAGATATCTAATGGATAAGTACTCAAGACTACCATTTTTTTCATAAATTTGAAATTTGCTACCAGGGGTCATTAAGGTTAAGTATTTAGACTTAACTGTTACTATAGTGAACAGAAAATTGGATATACACAGCAATTTATAATTACAACAGTTTCAAATAAAGATCATGTCATAAATACTGAGTAGGCATATTACTAGGCATATTTAATTTCTTATTTATGTAGAAAAAAGTTGTCCTTTAGACATATTGGCATTCCTAACAATGGCAATAGCTTAAAAGTAGAGTGGTGAAAATTACATTCCCTGAATACAATCCTGTTGGCATAAAGCTAACAAATAATGCAACATTTGCACAAATCTAGTTAATGAAAACCATTTATATATCATTGCATTTAAGGTACTTTGATTTGAATCAGTTTCAACTCTATGTTCTGTTGTTGAATAAGCATTTTAAAATATTTTTAATGCTACAGAAAACATACAAAACAGGTATTAAAGTATTTTTCTTTAACATTTATTTTTAGACATATATGCCATTTTCCTAATCTAATAAAGCTTACATTTGTAAAATTTTTGGTGACGCTTAAGCTGATACTGTTTAAAATATTTTTTTTATGTTCTGCAATGCAATACAATTTTAATAAAGTTGTGAAGTATAATGTTTTGTAGGATTTCTTAAGGTTTGGATTATTCCTACCAAGTAAAGAACTTCTTTACTTTATTGTTTAGCTCTGGAAAGTCATTGGAAAGGATAAGGATATTAGAGACTTAGAGTTTATTTATAATTAGTTATTTCACACTGTGGTGCATACATTTGTATGTTGACAGCTTTTTAGAAAATATTTATAACTCACTGTAATTTTGAAGTGACCGTTTTCTGATTCTGTTTTTTTTTCTCATTCATTTTGCATGCAACTCTTTTTTTTCCCTCTAGTTTCCACAATCTTGTTAGATTTCCTTTCCCCAGACAAATTTTGTTCTGTACTTTTCTTTCATCTTTAGTTATCATGCATTTTAAAATTACAGTTGATTTCCTATATTTATTTTGTATGCTGTCTCATATTGATAACTTCCTGACACCTTTCATGCACTGAGCTCTTTCTTTGTCTTTTTAATTTTTCTTTTGATTGCCTTCTTTCTTTTCCTTTATTTTTGGTAGATTTTCCTCCTGACAGTTGGTTTTACAGGTGTAGAACCAAAAAGACATGCTATATAAGTAGCAGCTCCGGTTTTCAGATGTTGTCCTCTGCTCTCTACAACAGATACCACTTCTGGCAATTGGATACAGTGAGCACATATTTCACACTGTGTCACACATTCCATTGGTGTAGCTTGTTTCAGGAAGAGGGCCTGAAATGGAGAAGTGATGCAGTGGCTTCCCCTGTCTTGCAGCCTTTGTCTTCCTGCATTACTGTATTATCTCAGACAGTAAAAGTGCTGTGTTATTGAAAGCAACACAAGTAATGCAAAGGAAAAAATAATGAATCACTTCTGGAAAGCATTTTATTTTGTCCTGAATTTTTGGCCTACCTTTCATATTTTTATAATGTTCTGTTTTTGCATTCTTTGCTCTCAGATGTTCCAGTGTACCTTCTGCGGCTCTCATCTGTATCCCAGCAGTCATCATATCATTTCCAAAGATTTGTGGTAAGTAATGTTCAAGTTCCCAGGAACAGAACTAGGTCATCCTCCAGAGAGTGCCAAGCCCAAGCTGAGTCCCTTCAGGTACAGGATGAACACATGCATAGCTAAGCTGTAATGGACTGGTCAGAGTGTAACCTGCAGTCCCCATGGGTGGCCAGACACCAGCCTGGCAAACCATCATTCATAGGCTGTGATGTGGGCCTCTGGAACCAGCAGCTGTGCAGCTGCACTTCTTTGAGGTGTGGCCTGGCTCTGAAAGCAGTTTAGTCACGTTTGTACAATGTTGCTTTGACAGATGAGACTTGAAAGATTTCACCTGTAAAACTGGTAAGATCTACATGCACTGTGTATAGTGTCTCTGCATCTTCGACCTTGTTAATCTGCAGTTCGGGTAAACAAATCCAGTGTTACTGTCTTAGATAAAAGTGGTTGTATGCTAATTAAGCTTTAGATCAGAGCAATGTTTTCCAAAGCTCCAGAGCTAGGTGATTGAAAAGAGTGCCCTTTGAAAGGAGTAAATCAACCTTTACTGCAGGCCTTGTCTATGTGCCAGATTCCTCCTTTGAGTATTCCTACTGGTCTTTAAGACTTGGCACTTTTTCTTTGAGATTTGCACATCCTTTTTCTTCTCTAGCCCCCTTCAGGGAGGCAGTTTGCTACTGTAACTTGCTAAGGCATTTTGAGTTTTTATGGATAGGATTTTCATTGCTTTAAGTTTTCAAATGCACTTTTTGCAAATATGAATTGCATTAAGCAATTGAACAAGGTTTTTAATGCTATGCATCATAATCATACTCCTCTGAATCACACCAAATAAAATGCATTGGGGTTTGAGTTGCATATATTTGTTTGGGATGCCTATAATCTTACCTGTGCATCCCACCTCTCACACCCCATTTAAGTGGTCAGATTTTTTATCAACTTTGTTAAAAGAAATGTGATAGAGTGGTAGCAAAAACATCTTTTGAAGCCCTGACTAGGCAGGAATAGCAGCGATGATCTTCAAAAGTGATATGCCTGCATACCACTTGTTAGGAGAGTGCATGAGGCTTTTTCTTCTTGCCATGAAATCCTCTGCTAGAGTGGTAGTAGAGTGGTAGCACTCTCCGCCCCTCTGGAGCAGTTTTTGGGAGAGCTTCTAGCAGTGAGCAGAGAATGGCATGGACCTAGAAGCATCTTAGTTGTCAGAACATAGGCTGAGCTTGGTTCAGATTTTAAGACATTGAAAGCACATACTAGAAAAAGAAAAATACCAAAACAATGAAACCCGTATTTTAACTTAAAGATGCAAATGATTGAATGAAATGCAGAAAGAAATTCAATGGAGTCTGTGGGATAGACATTGGTCTTAAGGATGTGTCTCTCATGATCTGCTGTTCGGTCTTCTTCAGATGAACCTTCCAACTTCTCGTGTGCACCTTCCTGGTTTTTTTCTCTGTTAAGAACAAGCCTGAGGTTATAGCAACAGAAGGATTCCAGTGGCCTGTAGTCACTGCCAAGAGCTTAACCAAACGTTGCTCGTAAACACAATAAACTGAGCACATCTATATAATGATTGACATACTACAAAATCTAGTCACACAATCAAATATTAAACAATCTTTTAGAATTTGGTACTAAGGCAAGTTGCAGTTATTTAGATTTCATGTATATTACTTTTTTCCATGACCTGTGATGGAAAAAAAAAAGTCTTCCTTTAGTATTTCTGCTTTAAACCATTTGTAACTTGTCTTAGAGGTGTATTAGGATACAAAATGAATATGTAAGCAGAAAGTGTCATATATTATCACTTCTGTCCTCCTTATTGATTGTAAACTGCAAGCACGAGACATTCTCCATGGAAATATGTTGATTTGTCTCTAGATGTAGCTGACAGTGAGTCAACAACATACTCTTTATGTCATCCTTCTCTTAAATCAATAGGGTGTTTTTCTAAATTTATAACGTTCTTTTTTTAGAAGGAACAGAGTCCTTCAAGAAAAATTATATGCCGCCATGGTTAATATTTTAAAGACAGTCTCCGAGCTTCCCTTGAATGAGTCATATTTAAAGGAAGTTGCTGTATTTATAGCAAACAGCAGAAATATTATTCTCAAAATAATAAATGTTTTCGCTTTATTTTTGCCTGCTTTTGTTAATCAAATTTGGAACAGTATGTAATTTATGTGAATTAAAATTTAACTTGTGGAGCGTATCTTCTGTATTTGGGCTGATAATATCCTGTAGTGTATTAGTGTATACAGTGTACACTAGTCCTGTTACTGGTAGTCAGCTGGCCTACGTTCCATAATTTCAGAGACTTTTAAGATTAGCTGATTACCAGATACCTAATAGTTTCCAAGTACTCTATTTATTACATGCAACTTTTATATTTAAGTAGGAAAGATGATGAAAGTTATCTGCATGTTGTAAATGTGTCAAAAATGCTTCTAGTTCTATTTGTAACACATACAATATTTTGGCAAAGTGAGAAGGTTATGTTTATATATTTTTTTATCCCCTAAGATAATTTAAATCTCTTAATCAATAGGATTGAGTTGTTAGACACATAAACTTGGTCTTCTTTTTATTGTATAAAAGCATCCTTTATCAACCGACTACCAAAAAGACAAGGAAAAAAATGTATAGATATTAAAAACATATTAAGTTTGTATTATATAATATCCTCCAGTTTAAGTAATTTTTGTGAAACATGGACAAATATTACATTATATCCAGCAGGCTTACGAAAAGATTGGTGCTTAAGATGCAGCATGCTCTTGGAAAGTGTTCTAACAGAACATAATCTTTTCTTTTAGCCTCCTCCAAACTCCTGATGCTTTAAAAAAAATACTATTGATATTTTTTCTCCAAATTTGGCAGAAGTTTAGCACTTTTTTTTACCCCCTTTTTGGATGATGCAGTTGGGTATTAAGTCTTTGATATATGTGCAGATGGCAAGGGCACTAAAAGTGAAACTTCATAACTGTGTTTGAGGAGCACACTATTTATTAAGTTAGATGCAACGTCATTGTTAGGAGAGCTGCAAAGTATCTCTATAGCAGATCTATTCTCAACCAATTAATTAGAGTGTTTTCTTAGAGTCCCTCATCTGCAGTTGTACACCACAGGTTTAGGTATACAGTAAAAGGAATTAAATGGCCTGAATATTCTCCCATTTTATCTCCTGGCTCTTGGAGCAATTGTGAGAAAGGTAAAAAATTTGAGATATTAGCTAGGTAAGATACCATCACTGAAATCAATTAATTGACTATGGCAATGGGGAACAATATGCATTTCTCTATTTGGCCGTTTCTCCGGCTGTTTCCGTTAGCACTAGTGGCAAGATCTGTTCTTCCTTCAGCTGTTCTCATACAAAGCCATATAGATTGAAGCACAGCTAGACCTTTTGTTGTGGGCAGTGGGAGCTTCATACAAAGTGTATTAAAGAAGCCCTCCTGTTGAGTCACAGGGTGCAGAAAGGACCCCTTTACTCTCTAAACTCTTTAGAAAGGAGCCTGGGTGTGGCTGGATCCAATCTTAGTCCCAGATTTGTCAACAGTCTAAGGGATTATATATGTGTAATTGAGCTTTGTCCTGCAAGATTAAGGATGGCAAACCAGATATATTTATATAAATATGTATTATTTATTATGATAATAATTAGACAAAAATATCTTAATCAGAATTATTTACTACACAGTATAGGAGCTATAGCAACTATTATAGTGTATTGTAAAGCAATGTTGAAGCAATTATATTAAAGCATTTATATTAAAGCTAGCAAAAACAATTATTAAGTAGAGATTGATGTTACTCACCCATACCAATGACTGTAGGCAAATCTCTTTTGCTCAGCCTGGAGGAGTAACCTTGAGGGACATCTCCACTATGGGAGGANTCCCAGATTTGTCAACAGTCTAAGGGATTATATATGTGTAATTGAGCTTTGTCCTGCAAGATTAAGGATGGCAAACCAGATATATTTATATAAATATGTATTATTTATTATGATAATAATTAGACAAAAATATCTTAATCAGAATTATTTACTACACAGTATAGGAGCTATAGCAACTATTATAGTGTATTGTAAAGCAATGTTGAAGCAATTATATTAAAGCATTTATATTAAAGCTAGCAAAAACAATTATTAAGTAGAGATTGATGTTACTCACCCATACCAATGACTGTAGGCAAATCTCTTTTGCTCAGCCTGGAGGAGTAACCTTGAGGGACATCTCCACTATGGGAGGAACCTCCACACATACACTCCAAGAAGCAATGTGTTAGAAGACTGCTGCTAAAATTTGGGACCGGGCTTTCATAGTATAGAGTGACTGACTGTCATTCATACCTCTTCAGGCCAGCGGTGTCGGTTCAGCAGCTTTAACTAAGTTGTTGGTAGTATCATTTGTTTATTCCTTTTTCTGGGTACTTTACCCGTCCTACCCCATCTTCATCTCACTATCAGAATGCTTAATTTTGGGACTGATGAGTCAGACTGGTTTCAGCTTTATTCAACACCAAAAACAGTATGATGCCCCCTTCTTCATTTACCGCTGGTAGCTTTGCAAATAGGACATTCTTCAAGTTGTTTTACCCCATTCCAGGCAGAGCATCCTGCAAGTGCATGTGCGTGTTTGAGCAAGAGTTGCTAGCGCATTTTGGGAAGGAGTGGCTAAAGTGGGAGAAGAATGCAAGCTACTGAAGGTAATTCTTGTAACTGAGAATGCTCATAGTGAGTGGTAGATTTGAGCTGCTCCATGCACAGCTGTTTGCATGATATGCTGAATACCTTCAGGGGCCTCACTTCTAAGAGACATTCATTTTGACAGGAATAGTGGCCACCAAGTACCAGCCAGCAGCAAGAGAAGGGCTCCAAAGCTAAAGGGGAACGGAGAGCTGAGAGCAGCCACAGCAGAGGATGAGTAGTGCTCTCATTGCCAGGGCACAGACCAATCACGCCTGAGCTGGATAAGCAAAGGAGAGTGGTTGTAGCAACAGAGTTTATGGAGAGATCGTAGAGCAAAAGCAAGGCAACAAGCCAGAACACCTATGTGGAGGTGGGAGATAACACCTATAGGATAGAGAAACCTGAGGCTAAATGAATCTTCTCAGGCCATAGGCAGGGCTTGTGAGTGGACGCTCATCAGGATCATAACAGTCTATTGGTGCACTAGACCATGACATTGAGCATTGTAACTGATTAAGCCCAAATGGAGCTCTTAAAAGCCATAAATTGGCAGGCCAAACTTTGCAGTGAATACCTAATTACAGGGTGTAATAACCAGATGAAGACTGTACTGATTTGTCATGTTTAAGGTATGCCGAGTTAAAAAGCTTCTGATAGTTTCAGCAGCCTTAGTTTCAGCCTCTTTTACTCTTGTGATAAGAAATAGGCTTATGACCGCTTTCATTTTTTTTGTTAATTTGGGCTAATGCGTCTCTCTTCATATGCAAGACAAGGATGAGTAAGTTTTTGTTAAGCTTTGAGCAAATGCTGGAGGCCAATATTTTCCCCTTAGTGCATACTGGTAATAGTGGAAGATCTCGTTAAAGCCAACTTGTTCTTGCATGCAACTACAGGACTGAACATTCTGTACTGCAAAAGATCTGCATAAGTGCCTAAAGCTCCACCCTTTAAATCATGTGAAAGATTGTATCATGGTGAGACACTGGAAGAAGTTGCCCAGAGAAGCTGTGGATACCCTGAACTGTTTAGAGCCACAGTGGATGGGGCTCTGAGTAACCTGGTCTTAGTGGGAAGTGTGTCTGCCCATGGCAGGGAAGTTGGACTAAGTCATCTCTAAGTTCCCTTCCAACCCAAACCATTATATGGTTCTATGCTTGTTTAATCTTGATTCTTGGCAATTCTCAATTTTCTACTAACCAAAAGAAATAAAAAACTTAAATAATCAACTACTTGTCAATAAAAAACTATAAGTCTTGATAGGGGTTATATGCCTTTAACTGTATTACCCAGTCTCTAATTTTTAATAGAATTAAATGAAAAAGAAAAAAGCATTGAAAAAACACGGGCATGAGAGTGTGAAAATTACTCTGCTAAAGTCTATGACTTCTCAAGTAAAATGACAGCCTGAAATCAATGGCGCAACACTTAAGAGTGAGGGTATACCTTACATAGCTTTTCTTCTTGAGTGCGTGTGGAGACTTTCAGTGGCAAGAAAGTGTTCAGGGAACTCTTAAGTGAGAAAAGTATAAATGTTTTCTGCTAACAGTATGCTATATATTATAATAGTGGCAGGATCTGGTCCTGGAACAATTAAAATCTCAGTATATTAAAGAAAAAGATCACAATTCTTTGTTTTACATGCTAAGTTTGCCTCTGTATGATTTGATAGCCTGCTACTGAAGGAGGTAAAAAGACTGATAATACAAACCTCATTTTCCTCCCCCAAGGTATGAACTGTATTTAACTGATGTGCTTTTTTTGTTTTCTAGCATATAATTAATTGGAATTTGCACTCGTGAAAACGTCATACAATGTATAGGTAGCAACGTGTTATTGTTAGAGAATGCTCACTAATTATTTGACTTCCTGTTTTTAAAGTCTGTATCTAGGTCACTTTTGGGTGCTTCAGTGCTTCACATAACCATTTCCTATTGAAAAAGTAGAACTCAAAGCATACTCTAGATCACAGGTAAATCTAGCAGTGGCAGGTAAACATGGATATTTAGATTGTGCCAGCATCAACTTAGGTCAGTGAACGTTTACCCTTAGGTCTCACTTCGGCTTCTAAGTAGTTGTAATTGCAAACTCTGCTGATTTGATACTCCTGTTCTCTGAAAAGAAGGTTGATGCTGTAGAATAGAAAATGAAGCTCAAGAACTTTCTTTTCTGTGGAAAAAGTGTAGAAAGGACTAGGCTGCTCAGAGAGGTTGTGGACATATTCAAAAGCTGTCTGGACACAAGCCTAAGTAACATGTTCTAAATGAATGACCTCCAGTGGTCTGTTCCAACCTTACCCATTTCATGAAGATAAATGGTGCTTTTCCTTGTTGTGTTTTGTTTTACCTGAATAAAGCTACTTGCATTTTTGTCATATAATAGAGAACTGAACCTGTAATATACACAAAGTTAGCAATTAAGACCTATGAATAGAATTATATCCAAATGATTTAAGTCTCTAGAGCAATAGAAGTCTTTAGGCACTACCCAGCATGTAAGTAGCCACATAGGTCAAACTTGTATGACAGATGAAATTATTTGGTATCCAACTGGGTTCATAGAGATTCTTTAAATACATCTGTATTAAGGGTAAAATTCCATAGATATATTTAAAAAATAAGTGTATGATGCATATAGTGGCAAAATAGAAACATCCCACAGAACTCAGGTTATTTAATCTTGCTCTGTTTTGTTCATACATATCTTTTAACATTAAAAAATTAAATGAAGGCTACTGTATAGCTCTTCATATCTTTTTTATAGTATTCTGACTTCCAAAAGTTGCCAGAATCTTTAGATGAAGTTATAGAATATAAAAGAAAAAGAAATAACTATAGTTTCCTGAACCTCTGCTGTGAAGAGGAAACAGTAGGAACATCTAGGATGGAAGATGCATCCTAGATACGTAAGAGTTGTTCTGAATAATTTTACAAATATCACACTTCCTTGGATTCTAGTTTAGGATTTTTTTTCTTCTCTGTTATGCCACAGAAGCAGCTTTTGACTGCTTAATCCTACTTTATTCCAGACACTTAATAATTTCTGTGAAATTTTCTGCTTGGAACTTTTGGGTGCTTTAGACCTTGACTGTCAGAGTAGCTTCTGTTTGTGTAATGTGGGTATGCTTCTGTTAAAAGTTCATTTAGCCAAATGACCCTGAGGCTTTCTTCATTGCCTTTCATTCACCATCTGTGCTATCACTGACATTAGTAAAGTCAATGTACTACCTTTCTTTATTCTGACTTTTCACCTGCAGTCAAGAAGGGTCATTTTAGACAATAATAGTAACTCATCTTTATTCTGGTGTTTAAAAATGTAAGAGATGTTACAGATCCCTCATTTAATTCATTCACTGACCTCCTTCATATGAATTTATTTTGTCACATGTTAATTAGTTTTCCACAACAAAGACAAACTAAGTATATGGTTGTAGTATTTGTGTGGCTATTTAAAACTAATTTAGCTGTTGCAGAAGAGCGACACCATACATCGCAATCAGAACTGGGGAATCAAAACATAATTGGATACTGACAGTCCAGACTGTAATAAACACTTGTTTTGTGACTCAGAGCTGCAGGTGACTGTAATGTCTGAAGACTTTTATAGTTGGAGGATGAAATACACTCTTCATTTCATAGGAGAAGAAAGGACATGGACACACAAAAAGGTAAAAACCCAGCATTTAAATAATATTGCCTTAGTGAGTCATGATGTAAACCTTTCAGCATGCTGTGACCTACTAACACCAGTTTCAAAAATTTCAAACCAACTTAATCAATACCTACATTTTTTCCAAAACCATAAAAAACTTTAAATATCAATTAAAAAATAAAATTAACTCTGATAAATTTCTTTTGGGATGGTTACTATTTAAACAACTATAAATATTCTTAGGGTTATTGTAGTACACTTTTTTTTCCCCCAATAGTCACAGGGGTCAGTAACACCCAAAGATGGTGTTATTGCGAAATACAATAACATCTAAAATATGTTCACTATTTCCTCAGTCTAAAACAGAGTGTAAATTCTTTGGGAATCGAGGATGTCTTTACTGTACTGGGTTTATTACTGCATCTCACCTATATAGCTCAACTATCAGAATATTCCCTTTTAATAGATCATTTAGCTTCTGACTATCATAGTTACCTTTCTGCTGACAACTCTTCTGATTTTACAAGAGTTGTTTTCAGAAGCACAGTCATTGGCTAGTGCAAAGGAAAGAGGAAGTTATGTGGCACTAATAATTGTTACTAAATTTCAGTGAGCCCTTACATCTGATTTCTGTTTGACAGGAAATTCTCTGAAGTACCTTATTTAAGTCAGCACAGTATTGAGAAAATTTTATTAAAATTCTATATAGGGATTTGTGTTTAGTCAGCTTCCTACTGTTGTTCTCTTCCCATCTGGGGCATTAACACCTGATAGCTTGATTTCTTTAGATAATTTTTCTTTGCAGTGTTATTACTAGAGTAGCACTGTAATGTTCACAGAACCCGAAAGCTCCCAGACCTGAAACACTACAAAATTACTGTGAAGAACCTAAACTAAACTGGTGGTACGAGTTTGATAGGGGTTCTTCTTCCTTTAGACAGAAGATAGGCTGTGTTTCCTCTAAAAAGACTTGGCTTTGCCAATCAATTTATATAAATACCTTTACCTGTCGAGAATATAAGAGACTATGGTATTCATTACTTCTGCTCTCTCCTGTTATATTAAATACCGAAGACTTTAATGGAAGTGGAAGGATAATTTTTAATACTATTAAATAACAGTGAAGTAATGATAATTTTCATTCCCATAGCTTTGAAACGTAAAGATAATTATTTCCCCAGTTCTCTATAGAATAGGCATGTATCATTAGCCTTCGAGTACAGTGAAGTACAGCAAAGTTAAACAAATTTTTCAGAACTAGAAAAAAATAAGGAAAACCAAGAATAGCGCTCTAATTTCTTGTCATCTTGTTCTGTTCTGTTTTCACAAGATCAGCCTTTATTAAGTTGTCATCTGAAGTACCTTTAACAGGTTATACCCATGAAGAATTTAAATTAGAGGCTTTGAAAGTTTATTTAGGAAATTAACTACCAAGACTGGGGATATAAAAAGCATTGCACTGATGATGAGTTTTGTCAAGTATACACAATTTAAAGTCCCTGTCATGCTGCTTGCTTGGATGCAAATTTCTTGTGGGTATTCATTTCATGGCTGGAGTGCTCACCAGAACAGAATCCAAAATGTCATTATAAAGGAGAAATACCTACCTTGTGGTACTTCTGGGTTCCCTGAAGCCGAACAAGTTTCCTGCTGTTGTAGGGAACCCGAAATACTGGTAGTGTCCTCTGGTAGCTTTTGCCTTACAAGCCTTACATTTTTCTCAAGGCAAAGGAGAGTGATCTCTGATTTATGGCATGCAGGGACAGAGCTCTTGGCTTTTCTTTGGGCCTGCTTTTACTTGCTTGTGTCTGATTATGGGGAGCTGGGCAAAACAGGGGCATCCAGCATTAATTTTTTTTGTTCTTCAATAGATTTTATCAGATTTTGTAGACTTCAAGGTGAAATTGCTATAAGTAAAACAGTCTTCTGGCAAAATTGTATGATAGATATCCAGTCTAGGCAGCTTTACAAGAAAAATAAGTCTTCGTGTTTTGTTTGTTTGGGTTTTTTTTTCTATGGGGAAAAAATTCAATCAAACAAAAAGCAGCTTTAATATTAAGTTGTATAGCCAGTATACCAAATAGGGTTCCTGAAGTGAGTTAAAAACTACAATCCTGACATTTATATTTAGGCTTTTCTTTAGGGAGATCACATTTGGATGAGTTCAAAAGCTGTTTTCATGAGTTTTTGCAATTTTCTTCTACAGCAAAATTTAGCTGTTTTCACCAGGCATCACTGCAAGTTGCCAGGAAAGTGTCAGAATTCTTCTCAGTAAATCAGTTTCTACAAATTTGTCCCAGGTAGAAAAAACATTTGCAAAGAAAATGAGTCTTATGACTAAAGGAAAAAAAGAGTAACAAATCTAGTGATGGAGAAAGAAAAATAGTGTTCTTGCTAAAGGCTTTTTAATTTTATCTTAGCTACTTTTCTAAGACTATTATTTATATCCTTATAGGAAGCTCTTCTGTTTACTGAGCTAATCATTGGTAAGAAAAATTTACCAATTTTAAATTGGTAAATTTTTCTTACCAATTTAAATCTTAAAAATATTCCTTGATAGATGAGGATAAAAAGGTTTCTGTACTCTGTGAAAGATACTTTCTTCTGTAACAAAATCTTTTTCTCCCATATTCTTACTGCCTGTTTTTCATCTTGTAGGTTAGCAAGCTCTCTAGTTCATGCTTAAATAAGTCTCTCCAGTTGCACCTTGAACCCTGAAAACAATTGTACAAAATCAGTTCTTCCTTCAATCCCCAATGCCACTAGTGAGGCGCGCACTGCCAGAGTGGACCCCACCTTCCCATGGTGGAAAGAAGGGTCAGAACTGCCTCACTACAGAGCTTCCTTCCTACACTGGTTCCCCAAAGTGGCAACACTGAGGAATATTCTGATTAAATACTAGAGTAATTCAGGTAAGACTTGAAAATAAAATCTTATTTTAACTTATTTTTTCATGAGAGACTGTGTCATGGTAGTTCAGTTTTAGGACTGTAAACAAGTAGAGCTGTTCTGGCACTGGTCCCAGATATATTAGAGTTTTGTTACCAGACTGTACATCTTACTTGCCCGAGGTCTTAATACTCCACTGTTAGAGTCCTTGCACTATAAGGAGAGGAATGCCTAGTACTTCAGTAAACATGTAGACTGTGCTTGAAACATCTCCAGGATCTAGTCTGCAGTTCAAAGCAGATGCTGCATTCTTAATCAGTAAAGGAATTTTGATGTTTCATTTGCATCTCTCTCTTTATTGAATAAAGCACTCTTGGGAGGATTCTTGTTTTGGAAAAGAGATCTTTTAAAAGATTTAGGAGAAATCTTGGTACAGACAAAGAAGGAAAGAATTACAAGGTTAGACATTGCTTGGAAAGTGTGCATTCTATAAGAACACAATTTAATAAAAGAAAAAATGGTGCTTTCTATTGGGATTTGTTACATCTGAATATAACATGACAGACTTGAGTCCACAATATGTTGCAATACCACTGCTGCTGGACTGTCTTCTGTCAGACTTGATGTTGGGGTTTTCTACAAACTTAGGCAGTAATCTTTTCATTTTCCATTAATGCACAAGCCCACGCTCAGAACTTGCAGTTCTAGAGCTAGTCAGGCTTCTTGTCCAGGGACTTAATGAAGGTCACTCAGGATCTGTGTCTATAAGGCACATGAAAACGTGTCACAGATGAGAAGAAATATGTAGACGTTTCTGTTCATTTAGAAAAGGATTGTGTCTGGAAGCATAATGCCATTAGTTTTCTTTCTGAGATGTTTTCTAAGTAGAGAAATGTCAAAAGGCAAAACCCTGAGGGAACCATTGTGCTATGATTTCTTTTATATTTAAAGATAGTGTTCAGGAGAAGCAGTACACTTGTTAAAAGGGTAGGTGTTTTAATCTGAAGTGAAAAATGGAAGGCATTCTGTAAAAGACTTGAAAACAAATTCATCACTTCACACATTAGGCTATCTAGAGATGAAATTTTGGCACAGCGTTTGAGGATAAATGGCATGTCTTTTTGATCAAAGATTTTGGAGTTTAGCTGAATATTAAATATGTAAATATACTCGCTTCTAACAGGTATGTAATTGGCAAGAATGATCAAAGTATCCTTTCAAATCTCTAGACAGATACTAAGTATGTACTTTCCGGTGTTCAGAATTTTACTTTTTTTTTTTCCTTTTTACAAGAGCCTCTTCATCTGCTCTTCTTCAGGAAAAAAATCATACTGACAAAGAAGACTTCTTTTGAAAAGCTTAAAGAGGAGCATTTGCTATGAAATATTGATCCTTTGGAAGCAGCTGATAGTGGCAAAGCCCATTCCATCACTTAGGAGTCTGACAACTCTGGAAACAGGTTGGCCAAACTGCATGAATCTGATTTCTGCATTGCTTACATCCCTGTGCTAGCAGCTGATATCATAGTATTAGCCTTCTGTAGTCCTCATGTAACCTCTTGAAACTTATATGGGCTTCATGCTCTGAGATTACCTGCCAAATATTCAAAAAAAAAAAGAAGCATCATCACCTCTCTCTTTCTTTTCATTTTCCACCTGGGGAGAAAATAGCTTGATTAGTTTGGGTGATGATAGGAAGCTGGAGGAAATCCAATCATGATTTTTCAATCTGAAGGGTTTATTTCCTTTCATTTCATTCATTTCCATTCATCTGAAGGTAATGAGGTTATGCAGGTCTGATTTCAAAGGACACAATTTTGAAATGATGTGTTTTGCTTAGGTACATTATAGCTTTAAATTGGTGATTTTGATGAAGTTGCATAAACTAGAGTATAATGCAGTTTCTTTCCCCCCACCCGAGATATGGTGGCTCAGCGGTGAAGATATGCAGTGGTTTATTGGGCTTTTTTCTCTCTCCCTACTAAAGCATACAAGAACAGATCTGCTGAGTAGGAAGTGCTATTTTTACATAATCACTTTTCAAACCAGAGCCTCACTGTAGACATTTTGAAGACACCAAAAGCATTCTAGCAGTCACTTCTCCTCCAGCTGCAAAACTGCATATAAGAAGCTGTAGTGTAGGTAATTTAATAATTTAGTAGCCTCCTCTTTATCTATTTTGTTATCAGCTAGCTGAAATATTTCCCAGTAGGTGTTTTTCACATTTCTGGGGTTAACCATCCAGAAATTCCTTGCTTACGTACAAACTGCTTATGATTTCAAAAAAATTTTTTGAAATCAAGGTATCTAAAAAATAATGTAAATGTGGTTATTTTGTTTTGAAAATCCTTTTTAATTTACTGGGATTCATTGCTATAACATCTGAGCATCTAATTTATTTTCATAATCAGCCCTTTGAGACAGAGAAATGTTATTGTTATCCTCATCATTCAGATGAGAAGTGTTTTGCTTAAAGCTGTCCAGGGCCTGCATAAAAGAGAAGGGAGATAAAACCATCTTTCATATTTCAATCTGAATTGTTCAAATGCTAATGAAATAGCAAACATGATTAAAGTGCTTGTTTACAAGTTGTTGCAGAGGCGTCTCTTCCTTGACCATGCAACTTCCATCCTCTCGCTCTTTTTTTGACTCCCTCCAGCTGCTGCCATTGACCTGCATTTTTTATTCTTTGCACCAGTGATAAGGACAACAGATTTTCCCCCTTTTGATTGAGGCTAAATTTCTCTTTTTTCCAGGCTTTGCTATAATCTGACTCTTAGCAACTCCTTTCTATCATCTTCAAAAATGAAAAAAAACAACCCAACTGTTACATGACAGAGAAAGAGAGCCACCCCAAACACAATCAGAAATCATATATCCAATAAGCATATAGTAACCATAAGGATTCAAAATATTTGTTGAAAGCTAGCCTTTTGGCTAGAGAGCATAACTTTTCAATTAGTTAATTACTGGTTAAGATACAGATGCATCCATAATCTTTCTTTATAATTTTTGCAGAAGTTTTTACTTAAGAACATCTAGCTCACTTGAGGCAAATTAACCTCTTTGCATCCCAGCTGGGTTAGCCTGTGTGATAAACAAGCTGGCGTTTTAAAAAAAAAAAAATGTCAGCAAAGGTAGTAAGAAATATAAGGTATTTTGAAAGTTTTCTGACACCCATTCCTTCCAACATGAAGCAGAAGAGGGTTTTTTTTAATTCCTGAGAGCAGTCTCCTTGACTTTGATAGCTCAGAGCTATCAAATTTCAGAGCACCTGCGTAAGTTTTTATAGCACCACAGCAAGGGACTGCAGGGCCCATATCCAGAAATGGGCTTTGAGCCAGTTCTAGTTCAGTGACTTAGGGGTTTTGTGGGTAGAAATCAGTGTGCTTAAACTCAAAGCACTTTTTATTTGTATTGGAGACTTTCACAACTCAAGTACTGTCCTTATTAACCTTAGAGTTTGAATTAATATTGCCCCATAGTTTCTAGTTAATATATGTTCTGCCTATCAGAACATCTGCTTTTCAGACAAATTAGCCTGTGCTTCCATAGCACAGTCCTTCCTGTTCATAGAGCAGCCTAGATGATGCTGAAAGTTGAGATCATTTTAGGCTTAGCTGGACAAGAACTTCTCTCATCTGTGACCAACCAAGTGTTTTGCTGAGTTGTGAAACAACCAGGAGGAAAATGTACAGAAAGTGTCAGTCATTTGTACACATGCCTCTGGGCATTTATCATTCCCTTGGAAAGGCATTTTTCCTCTGATCCACTGAAGCAGAATGAAATAATATTTTAATTTTAGGACTGGACTTCCATGTAAACGTTGTACTTTCAAATCGTAGAATTCGGATATAGACGTTATTAGTAAGCTAGTAATTGACTATGCCATTATTCAAGTAGGGAAGTGAACTCACACTGGATGAACAGGCAAGTGAGTGCATCCTACCCTGTAATGATATTCTGAAAGTCACTTTGAAAATGACCCAATGGGCTTCTGCTATCCAAGGAACAGATTTAAGTCACTGCACACCCTTGCCTTGTAAACACAGAAATAACTATTACATTATGTTTACATTCTGACATCTGAAGTAAGGTACTTATCTACAAACCTGAAAAGCTGGATGCTTTGTATAACGTGAAGATCACTGTCTGCTATATTCTTTACATCCTTGTGTAAAAGTAAGTGTGCTGAAGAAAATACTTTCCATTCTTCCTATTTGATGACTTACCCACATTTTAGATATTTTCTTGCATAACAAAGTTTAATCAATGACCTCAATGATGATAATTCAGTATTTTTGTAAAAAGAAATGTATTATCTTACATAGTCTTTCATTTTCCTGCATTTCAGAAATACAGATAATTCCCAACTTTGTCTGATAGGTCGAATTAAAAAATAAAAAAAAAGACTGTTTATTTGCATTTCTTTCTTTCCTTAAGAACATTCTGGAAAATAGCTAGTATGCTACACTGAAGAAGTGTCTATTAAGAGTATCTGGTAACACATAAAACCTATATACATTAGTATGTGAACTCTCCTGTTGTATTGCCTTCCCTGAAGATCCTATTTCTACCTGAAAAACAGAAATGCAATAATTTTACCAAGTGGCAAGACTTGGTAGAAGAGTTGGTGAGATAATTTAGTTTTGAATCAGGAGATAGACAATAAAGTTGTTTTCATGTGTGAAGCTAAGGGGCCATTACAAATGCTGCTAAAATTACCAGACTTTGAAAAAAAAGGCAAACGTTAAGCCAATTGCAATGAAAAGCTGCACAGAAGTATGAGAAATGCTGTTTTCTTTGTCTTTTCCTCAGTCATTTTCTTTCAGTTTTAGTGACAGCATTCATTTTGCTTGATTTACAAAAAATTAGAATTTATAGATATCAGTTTAGAGGCTGTCTACATGTTAAGTTCTTTGAGATGGAAAAAATGTTCAGAATCCTTATACAAGACTACACACTTGTAAAATGAAACCATATTTTTCTAATAAAATTTTAAAGGACAAATGTACTTCCAGCTGTGCCATATTTCTGTAACTAATAAGATGCAAAAGTCTGGCTCCTCAGCTGATGGAATTCGGTATTACTTGTTGCTGGTAAGGCAAAATCCGCATAAACGCATGGCTCACTAACTAGAGAAAGTCTGCAGTGTGTTAGCTAAGCATTAGGAGAAATTAAACCTAAAACTATGCAATTAATATCTGAAAAATCAACATGCTCTTATTTTTTTCCTCATATTAATTTGTTGTGAAGGGGAAATATGTCTTCAGTTCTAATAGTTTAGTTTCTGTCTGTGTTTACAAGTGAGAACTAATTCATTTACTATTTTTCCCACTAAAGGAGCAACTGGTATGAAAGAGCAGTTGAGAAATACCTGATGGATGCTGCACTTGGGATAGTTCAGTTTGTAGCAGGCTTTTGATTAGTAATATGAAATGTCCAATATCATAAGAAGACTAGAGGAATTATTTGCCCTTGCTTTTGAATTGTTTACCGATCTGCATTTTATTGAGGCATGGAATGCCCTCTGGTGGAGCACAAGCTTTATGGCAAGTTAAAGTACTGGAAAAATGGGAATTAACAGTTGAGTGTGCAGACTCTCTTCCACTCTGATTTTTAGCTCAGTGACAGAGCTTTCCCAGCGATCTGCAGTTGTGATGACTTTTGGCAAGTGGCTGAGGTTAGTAGTGAGGCCTTCTTCAGAGCTGCCTCAAAGAGCTACAAAGCTCCTGCAACCCTGCCATAAGCAAGTGACACTGCCCTTGGAATAGGTAAGAATCCTGCCAGTGCTGAAGCAGAGTTAAAGTCAGATTGTACTCTGAATTGCTCTATCATAGGACTAGAAATAAAACACTATCTTACTCAAAATTAAGTCCTGTGTATCTTTATTGGACACAAAGGACTATATAACAAAGAATTTATCTTGGTAATATGCACAGGGGCCTGTCCTTAGCATTTTTTCAAAGTTCATCTCAGCCTAGAGCATAGAAATTGAACAGTTCTGTTGCTACCAGAGGTAAGAATTTTTTAAAATTATTTTCTAAACCTTATTAATGCTTTTTACACCGATACATTTTCTTAAAATCATCTGTTGTAAATCTATATCAGTCTTTGGCACAGTTACTGGTATCAGATGTTGTAAATATTTCTTTACCCCAACAGGTAAACACATGGGAAGAAGAGTAATCTAGCTTGTGTTTTGGTGAAGATTTCAATTTTTTTAGGAGATGCAAAGATGATTGAAAAGATGATGACTAGAGAATGGATATAGACAATCTCTTCCCCATCCTCCCCTCCCCCCCCAGTCCTATCTACCTGATGCTGTCTTTTTTTGAAAAACTGTAAGTAGAAATAGTAATGGAAAAAGTAAAGAAAAATATATCAAGTGGTAACTGGAAATGGACTTCAAGCTACAAGTAAAGGTACTATGTCTGGCTGTTTTATTCCTTCAGTGTTCCAAAAGACAGTAGTTTTTTTGCTCTATCTATCAAAACGATAACAGAGACATACATGCTAAAAAAATAGATAATTTTTCCTGGTCCAAGTCGTTAAATAAGGAGTTTTTATATAGCTTTATAACTCAACTGGCTTTATAATGGAGAAATCACTTTCCTATGGCAAAGACCCTCAGTCTTCAAAGTTTTTAACCTTTACACCCAAGGCAAAACACCAAGTATTAGCAAGACATAGAGGAGGAAAAGAGCTCCCAACATTTCTAACCTACACTGTTCCAGCAGGAAGGAAAGAAGCATGGATGTATGAGGGTTTTTAGAAATGCATATATTCTATTTTGTTTCACTCCAGCTGTATTTAAATACTACTGCTGCTGAAAGGTGTTGGGATTATTCAACATAAACTGATCTAGACATTAAAGAAATTTTTGCGTTTGGTTAGATTGCTAGTGACAGTGTTGTGGGTTGCAAAGGGCTGATTGTGAAATCAGGCGAACAACAATAATTCAGAAAGTTCATTTTAACATGACAGAGCTGACTGGAGGCTCATTATAAATACCAGCTCCATATAAAGAAAGGGAGAAGGGAATTGACTTCAGTGTTTTTATTCCTGGAGGTGACAGACACACACGCAAAGTGAAAATAAACAATGAATAAATAAAAGCAACTTTGCTTTGTAAAAGCTTAAGCTTGTTTCACTCACAATTTTGATTTAAAATTGTTTAAAAACCCCACAACATTCCATTTACTTCAACTTTTACGTTCCTTTGACTGAATGCCGTTCCATGTATTCAGAGAACAATCTTATTTCATGACTGTTCTGTTACCATGCTCATGTCTTTTAAGATCTCTCAAAGAAATTCCTGTGATACCCGTATTTTGTCATTTAACCTGACACATGTCCACTGGCTGAGAAAACTAAGGTCCATTTCTAAGCCCAACTGTACTTCAATTTTTAAGTCTTAAGATAGCTCTCTGCCAGAGCAGTAAGTGTAGATAGCTTGCCCCTTACAGCACATCTTTAGGTATTTTAGGGGAGGCACAAGTTCAATCTAACTGCTCTGAGCTGAGTAAAAACTGCATAGCCCGTAAGATGAAGACAAGACAGTGTACAATTCCAGAGCCAACACAAATAAGTCCTCATTGCATGTTCTCTACACGTGACAACTGAATAGTTATTCTTCTTACTCAGTGCTGGCACAGTAACACTGGATGACGCTTTCTTCCTCCTGAAAGCCTTCAGTGATTTTGTAAATGTATAAACATCAATTAAAAAATTGACTGAATGATCCATCTAGAACATTCCCAAGCCATTAACTCGGGTTATTTGTGGGGATGAAGACAGGAGGATCTAGAACTTCCTACCTGAAAAGTGTAAAACATGTCAAGAGATATATTTGAAGGTGTTCACTATTACCTACAGCAAGCATGAGACCCCAGAAATCAAAGGCATGTCTTCTAGAGTTATGTGGATGCCATTTGGCATGGCAATTTGAACAGAATCTGAAAACTCAGGAAGATACTTGGATAGCAGAACAATGACAGATTGGTGGTACGGTAAATCCCTTAGTCAAAGGCAATCCTAATAAGCCCTGAAGAGACTAACTCAGAAAAGGTTAGGGGAAACAGAAACTCGTGGCACACATTAAATTTCAAATGAGTAATTATCATGTGGATTCTATTTTGTGGCTTACCAGCTTCTCAGGTTTGGAGCAGTGCATTTATTTTTTGAAAAAGCTGATTGCATTTATAGGGCATTCTGTCCCTGGATAATTTTATTGACAACAGGTATGCAATTAAATCTGCAATTTCTCAGACAGTACTGTATTGATTACCTTTCACCTTATATTGTATACTCCTTAAATATCAAATCACCTAGAGTACATTAAGGAGTAAACTAGCTTTTAATTGAGTGCCTTTTTATTGTACTAAGTAGTTTGGATTAGTGGCACATCAGTGTGTGGAGTGTATTTACAGCTTCCTTTATTACTGTGCTTCCATAATAACTAGAGGAAGAGAAGAAGAGGCCTAAGAGGCCTTAAAAAAAAAGAAAAAGTAATCATTTTAGATAGCTGTTCACTCTACAGAGAACTTCCTTGACTAAAGTATGAGTAAGTTAATGGAGTGAGGTCAGACACTAGTATAACAACAGATACTTGTTTAAAACTAAACAGTGTGCAAATCAAATCTGTGAAACAAAAAGAAACAAGGTGCAAATCTCCCTGGACAAGAACAAAAAAGGAAGGGGAAAATGCCCACAAATAAAAATCATATTTATCTTAAAACAGATTAATGTCAGCCAGGCCAAAAGTGATATGAAAGGAAAAATAGAACTACATATGGTGCTCTACATGGTGAGTTGTACTTTAATCACAAAATCTAAAGTGTAGGGAGACAGTATTCATGTCGACAATTGATTATTTTAATTGCTACCCAAGTCCTACCCTTTGCCCCAGCCATCTTTGTTTTCTCTTCTTTATCTTGTTTTCCTGACCTATCTCATCTCATATTCTGTGGGAAGCAATGACCTTTGCTTGCAGGGCTCTCAGTTCATCCCAAGAGAAGAGAAGACACAAGAATTGCCAATACCTTAATCAAGGTATTGATCTGCAAGTGATCTGCAAGGTGATGTGTTTTGGCCAGGATTAAACTTCCAGTGTATGCAGCAACCTCAGACCAATGCTATATTCATGTGACACCTTTTCTACCCAGGAGCTCAATAAAGGTGCAATAACGGTTCTCAGTCTGTCTTTTGGGGCTGATGTTTCTCCTTCAGCCACTAACTGTACTAGGTCCCAGCAGGGGACAGGATGGAGGAGGAAGATGAATCATTTGGATTCTGCTGCCATGGACTGACTTATCTCTGACTTATCTGTGAAACAACTGATGTGTCCTCCCAGAGATGTAGCTAGCAGCCCCCGCTCCAGGGCACTTTCTAACACGAGGCCTCTGCCTCCGCCCCCTCCTGTGAGCATCAGCTTTGTCAATGTGCAGTCCAGTGCTCCCCCAGCTGATTATTGGTAAAATGATGAAGGATGCATTAATCTCCAGAGAATTTGCTTATGCGGTTCATCATGTTGCAAATTATTTTTAGTCTTAGTTGCTTCTGGGCAGACCAATCGCTAAAGCAGAACTCCACTCGTGCTTCTTTATTGTTTCTCATCTGCTTGGCTCTGTGTAAACAGCACAGGCTGATGAACATATGGCTCAGGCAGAGTGAAACTAGAAGGTGGGACAACAACCAAGCAGAGCAAAGTGCTTCCTCCTCTGGAATCACCATAGAACCATAGAATGGTCTGGGCTGGAAGAGACCTTAAAGGTTATCTATTTCCAACCCCCTGCCACTTTCCAAAAGATCAGGTTGCTGTAAGATGTCTGGCCCAGTCCTGAACACTGTCATAGATGGGGCATCAACAGCTTCTCTGGGCAACTTGTCCCAGTGCCTACATTCACAGTAGAGAATTTCTTCCTGATACCTCACCTAAACCTACTTTGAGTTTAAAGCTATTGTCCCTTCTCCTGTCACTCCATTGTCCTTGTAAGAAGTGTCTCTCCATTTTTCTTGGTAGCTCCTGTAGGTACTGAAAGGCCACAACCATCTCTCTGGATCTCACTGAGCCTCAGAAGAATAAAACTCATAAATAATTTACCAACAGTGAGAAAACCTTTGATTTTAAATCATTTATCTTGTTTGTTTGTTTGTTTTGTTAGAAAGGAAAAGTTAACAAGTAGTACAGATAATAGCAGCATTTTTTACCCTATGTGCAGGCTGCCTGACTGGCTCAGAAATTCCATTTTAGTATCTTACGTCCTGTACAATCTGCCCCAGGTATCCCAGCAGTCCCAACAGTTCTGTCTTGTATTGGCTTGGAAGTTGTGCCCTGACATCCCTCTGCTCCAATCACGCTTTGTGCAAAGCATCACTGAACACCCGCACCTGACAAAAACACAAAACTCACACTGATATTTTTTCAGCCAGATCAGCAGGCTGGAGATACTAGCTTCATTACAGGACCACTAGGTGGCAATTTAGTAGCCCTGTTTTAGATGTTTAATATATTTGATTTCTTTGTTGCTTTAGATACAAACTTGATGAATGGCAAATTGAACAGCATTCTGGAAAACCTGTACTTGTTGTTCCTGCCAAATATATCAAAGTCTTTCTGCTTATCACACCTCTCACAGAGATTCATTAAATTCAGTGAATGCCTCTGAGCACTCAGTGAACACCTCTGGCCAGGTGGCAGGAAAGGTAATTGATTATCAAGAGAAAATAAGAGTCCTTCTAGCTCTTTAATAAATACTTGGTGTTGCAGGCTGTACAGGAGCTGTAGCTATATATGCCGTGAGGAGATTGACCCTGTCCACAGCTATAGGACCGTGACATAACTGTCTGCATACACTGAAGGTGAATTTCTGTGGCAGCACACCAAAAGCAACAGGAGAGCTACAGTGGCCTTTGTCTGGATCTGCCAAATCAGTGATCCCACAGCATCCTCGCCTCGATAACTGTAGATCAGAAAGATGATACGAACCATTTTCCTAGAAATTAAAAGTTCTTTTCCTAATAAACAACTATTGTATGATTGTCTGAGAGGGCTGGATTGCTGCAGAAAACATTTCAGGTCTGGAAGATTTAATACTGGCATCTAAACAGAGAGAGGTGGTGAACAACTCAAGTATATGTCTGAGTTTGTACAGTTATTTTCATTGCAAACACTATATAATTGATAGAAATTTATGTGATGCCACAAGGTATATACCAAAACACATAAAAAAGCTACATACAAGAGAAATGTTTTGATTGCATGCCTCTTCACCTTTGGGATCATGGGTTTTTTTGTCCTTTTGTTCAATATTGAGAGTCTTTATGAATTTTAGTTAGCAGTGAAGTGATGCTGAAATAACTTATGCCAGAACTTTTGTGAAAACTATTTATAGTAGCGCCCACGGTTAATGATTCAATAAGGAGGCTTATAAAGTTTTTTCCCAGTGATCTCAAGTGACACATACTAAAAGCAGTGAGCTTTTGATGCGCTGACATTTGTTCCTGGGGAAAAAAAAAAGAGCAATAACATATTGTAAAATTTCAGCCTTCAGATACTAAAAATAGGAGGAAATGGAAGAAAAGAATTGCTTGAAGTCAGAAACCAACATAACAATATGTAGTGCTTCTGTAGCTTCAAAGCAGGCTGACTCAGAAGCTAATGTTTTGGTGGAAAAGGTCAAGAAGAAAATGGTTTATGATTCTCAGTGATCTTTATATTAAGTGACTCTTAGGTTTCCAATTAATGAGCTGCTACCCGATGAAAAAAAAAATTCAACCAGTTTGTTAATATCAGAAAATATTTCAAATGAGTACAGCTTAACATTGCATGGTGTGAGGAGAGGGGACAGAAGTGATAACATGGATGAAATATAAAGAAAGATTTTGTGAAGAGTGCTTCAATCTAGATGAAAAATGGAACAAAGGATGCTCCCAGATAACACAGAAAGAGGAACCAAATTGGTCAATAAATAACTACATTAATAATAGGAAGATTGATACCAGTTTAGAGTTTCTTTTTTTCCATGTTTCCTTTCAACTGTGGTTTTCATTTGTAAAGGATCTGAAGAAGGGATTCTTACTTAAAGTGGGAATATCTTAGCATTAAAGAGAGTCAGCTGAAATGGGGTCAGGATGAGGAAGAGAAGGTAGCTGTTTCCAAACCAGCTAGGAGAAAGGAAAACTTAATTTATGTACAGCTTGGAAACTGTACTAATTTTTATCAATAATGAATATGAAGTGAAAAATAGGGAAAAAAATCCAGGATTTATTGGAGTAAGAGGGTTTAAGCACCTCATCAATATATAAATATTTGGAGGAAGGGTGATGAGAATGCAGCTAGGCTCTTCTCAGTGAAGACAAGCAACAGGACAAGAGACAATGGGCAGAAACTGATGCTCAGAAATTTCCACCTGAATATGAGGAAGAACTTCAGTGTAAGAGTGACCATTCAGTGAAAAAGGTTGCTCAGAGAGGTTGTGGAGTCTCCCTCACCAGACATTTGCAAGAACCATCTGCATACAGTCCTGTGCTGGGTGCTCTAGAATGAGCCTGCTTGAGCAGGGAGGTTGGAGTTGACAGCCCACTGTGGTCCCTTCCAACCTGACCCATTCTGTGATTCTGTGAATACATTAGAAACTGAAGAAGATCTTAGATTTCCCAAGTCGTGAGGGTTTTTTGGATAGCTTGAGACCTTAAAAGATTTAAAAGCAGTGCTGTTGCTTTTCATGCAGTGACTAATAAACAGCTGCTGGTTTTGTGTTTGCTCCCAGCCCTCAGCCTGTGTTAGCTTCTGGAAATCCCAGTGCCATCAGCTGAAGGAGGGAGTTTACCAGAAGGTACTGAAGTACACGAACATGCTATGATATTGTTACAAATTAGAAACAAAAGTCTCAATATTCAGCAAAATTTAGATTGCTTTATTTGATATAGATGGAGCAAGCAGCGCTGGGGAACATGAGGGGTCACTGCCCATTCCACACTCCATCGAACCTTGGTTTGCAGCCTCTTCTTATACTATGGTTTCTCGCCATAATCAATNTTCAGTGAAAAAGGTTGCTCAGAGAGGTTGTGGAGTCTCCCTCACCAGACATTTGCAAGAACCATCTGCATACAGTCCTGTGCTGGGTGCTCTAGAATGAGCCTGCTTGAGCAGGGAGGTTGGAGTTGACAGCCCACTGTGGTCCCTTCCAACCTGACCCATTCTGTGATTCTGTGAATACATTAGAAACTGAAGAAGATCTTAGATTTCCCAAGTCGTGAGGGTTTTTTGGATAGCTTGAGACCTTAAAAGATTTAAAAGCAGTGCTGTTGCTTTTCATGCAGTGACTAATAAACAGCTGCTGGTTTTGTGTTTGCTCCCAGCCCTCAGCCTGTGTTAGCTTCTGGAAATCCCAGTGCCATCAGCTGAAGGAGGGAGTTTACCAGAAGGTACTGAAGTACACGAACATGCTATGATATTGTTACAAATTAGAAACAAAAGTCTCAATATTCAGCAAAATTTAGATTGCTTTATTTGATATAGATGGAGCAAGCAGCGCTGGGGAACGTGAGGGGTCACTGCCCATTCCACACTCCATCGAACCTTGGTTTGCAGCCTCTTCTTATACTATGGTTTCTCGCCATAATCAATCATTTTTGGTTTTTTGCTGTCAAAATTTTGCCAGGTAAGCAGTGGTGGTCGAATAAACATCCTTATATAAACTCACAAAGTCTCCAGGCAATAGTCAGTCTCACAGATAACCATCTGATCTTTGTAGATAACCACCAGCGAAGTCTGGAAGTTTGGTCCTTGAGATAGGCAGCATTGATCAAACAAAGGCAGGAAAGACTATCGGGAAGTCTGATTTTGCAAGCTGGTAGTAGATACAACTTATTTGGAAAACATAATATTCACAACAAGGTGATTTAAAACAGAATTGATATTTAATCATATATTTTCCTTTATCTAGTGTCTATGCTTCACCTCAGACCTTAGTATTCTGGTTTATACAAACCCCAATCCTTTTGTTATTAACACGAGTATTTTATCAGTTATCACAATATGATATGTTCAGATGTTTTGATGTTGGCAGGTCCTTTTCTCCCAGGATTCTTTCCCTGTATGATTCGGTGAGGCAGAGACGCGCCGCGCGCCCTCTGCCGGCTGGAGGCGGTACTGCAGCGCCCGCTGCGCTCCGCCGGCGGGGGTTGGATCCTGGTACGGATCGCGTCCTGCCCTCCCTCCTTCATCCCCATCCCGCATCTCCCGCGGCGCTTCTTACAGCCTAGCGAGGACACAGTCGCACCAAGGGTCGTCCTGTGAGGAAAGGCTGAGAGGTTTGGGGTTCTACAGCCTGGAGAAGAGAAAGCTCTGGCAGACCTTAGAGCAGCCTTCCAGTGCCTACAGGGGGCCTGCAAGAGAGCTGGAGAGGGGCTTTTTACAAGGTCTGGTAGTTATAGGAGAAAGAGAAATTACTTTAAACTGCAAGAGAGTAGGTTTTGATTAAGTATCTGGAAGAAAATCTTTATTGTGAGGATTGTGAGACACTGGAAAAAGTTGCCCAACTTCTCCCAGAGGATCTGTGGATGCCCTATCCCTGTGAGTGTTCAAGGCCAGGTTGGAGGGGGCTCTGAGCAACATGGTCTAGTGGAAGTTGTCCCTGCCAATGGCAAGGGGATTGGAACCACATTATCTTTAAGGTCCCTTCAAAGCCAAACCATTCTAGGATTCTATGATGTCCCACGGTTTTATGGAGCAACAAGCAAAGGGAAGCTAAATAGAGGCTGCAAAACTCTCTGGCAACGACATTCTTTATTTGACACTGCTTCTTCACATTAAGTAGTTGTTAATTACACTGGCAAAGTCTTGTATTTGAAAATTTTCTACAAAAAACTCAAAAGCACAAGAAGTATTTTTTGCTTGTTTATTTTCCATGTGCAAACTGAGAAACTTCATGTTCAGTCATAAGTAGTAGCAGTAGGAAACTACTTTCTACATAGAAGTCCCAAAAATTATTTCAGAGAGAATTTTTCTTTCTTCCAGAGAGAAAAAAATTATTTTAGAGTGCTACAGAGAGTATTCTAAAAATAAATATTTTCTTTGACCTTAATAAAGAGTATGGAGATTTTATTTTAATCAAATAGGTGGATTTTGATTCCTGGCAGCCATTTCTTTCTTTATCAACAATTAAAACAATTTCATAATAATTGCTTTTTGACAAATTAATCGTTTTCCAAACACTCTTTTTTTCACCTTTAAGCCAAGACAAATTAATGTATGTGAGCATTTCAACACATCAGGGTTTAAAGCACATTTAAAACATTTTTAACAGGGATTACTGTGTTACTTGTTGCCTATATTAATTTTCTCCCTTAAATCAAAAACAAATAACCAACCAATAACCTTTTCCATTCCATATCTGAAACTCATAAAAAAAAAAAAAACAAACCTCAGATGCACTGTTATCTAAATAACATACTTAAAACCTGAACTATGAATAGAAATTAAAGGCTATAGAGTAATTTTTCCCTCATTTTTGTGAATTATACCAGTTGTCTTCCTACTTTATAGCTGTCTTTTATCTTCCAGCAGTGACACCCCCATCTGACTTATGATCTCTCCACAGGAAGTCATTGAGTGACACAATAGAGTTAATGAATTGGTCTTTCACCTCCAAAAACCTGATCTAAATGCTAGCCTCAGATAATGAGCATGATGGAGTTCAGTAATGTCAGCAGAGTATTAACTTCTGTTTAAAGGAAGAATGAGCACTGGCAGGAAAATGGATTTTAAGAGAGATTTGGAGCAATTGCACCTGCATGCATTATGGCAACTCCAGCCTTCCTTCATTAGAGTCATATTCACATTATCCCTTTGCTATTTGAATAGAATTTGGCAGAGGTTTGTCTGCAGAGTGTATCATTTATCAGGGATCTTTCTAGATATTTAAGTTCCCTACCATTCTAATGTCTGAGCACTACACCTTCAGTACCTGGTGGTTCAATATCATGATACATCTATAGAGAAGGTCAGAGAGGATCACTTAACCAGTCAAGGGTAATATATTTTATCACAGACATACATAATGGCAATATATTTCACGGAAAAAAATAAAAAAAACAACAGAGCATTACCATCTAGGAAGCACTGGGGTAACTGCAGAAGTCAACAGGACTGACAGTGTTTCTCTTTCCACCACAGAAATTCCAAATACAGTACTTCCCTGCTGTAGGTGGATTACCGGGATCTCCTTGAGGCCTTCAGAGGTAACTCTACAGAGCATCTGCAGAGGTAACACCTTCGCTCATTTTTGGAGCCACTCCCTAGCTGCAGCTACATCAAGAAGTCAAACAGAAAAAGCAAATCCCAAGCAGCAAACCCCAAAACTCACCACCAGCAAAAATAAGTCCAAAGCAAGTAAAATCTTAAGACAACAGGAACAGCAGCAGCTATCCCTTCCCCACATTTATCCCCACTGATTTCTTTCCCTGTGTATGTCCTGTGTCTTTGGGAGAGAGAAGGTGATATTCCTGACTGCTTCTCAAAACCATAAGGGAGAACAAGATGCTTAGAGTAGCTCTGCTGTTGCTCTAATTGATTTATTTCCCTCACACAATAAAATTCAGGCTCAAAAAACCAACAGCAACAACAACAAAAAAAACTGAAACCAAACAAACCCCACCAAACCCCCAAACCTCAACTCAACCTAATCCAGACCAAACAAAAAAAAAAAAAACATAAATCAGGTATTTGCAAACTAACCACTGAAATTTACCAAGGCAATAGAATCCTGAAATACCAAAGGAAGCAAGGATTTTAGATCAGTGACATAGTTGATGCCATTATGTGTACACAGAAAACACCATCTTTATCTCCTAGACAAATAAGCTTTACTTTTTCCTGAGTGGCAGCAGCATCTGAGTAACTTGTTCCCTGCACAGTCACTGGCTCCTCACACTCTTACACAGACTGACGTTTATGCACTCACCAGTTCTGTATCTCTCTGAATTTAGGCTTCCAATCCCAGCACAATGTATCTATTACAGCAGGCAGACTGCAAACAGTTTACAGGCTGTTATGCTGTTAGCTTAACCATTACTGCATTTTTTTTACTTTCTTCTTGGTTTTGCCATTGGTTTGGTTTGTTTGTTTTTCCTTCACAGCTTTTGATTCACCCCTAATTACAGTCCATAAACAGCTTTAATATAGCTTTGTCCTCCTCTTGTGCTGTCCTGCCTTCCCCTTCACAGCTGCCTGCAATTCCCACCAAAAGGCTGGTTCAGACCCTCACTGTGCACATGTTTATATGCAAGTTTATCTGAGCCCAGACTATGCCTGTCTCTGATCAACGGTTAATTTTAAACTTAGCCAGATGTTTGTCCCCAGAGTTTACATAGTTTATATATTTAGAAGACAAATGTTCTCTTGGCTTTTGTTACTCTATATTAAACAAGCCAAATTCTCTTTGGGTATGACCGACAGGGAGCAGGCAGTGGTGTTTGTGCTCAGTCAGTGCCAGGGGCCAGCTGAGCCACAGCAAAACTGAAGCAAAACAGTACCTGAAGCCAGGTAGGTCGGTGTGTGTGTGGATATCTGCTCAGTTCTATACTTAAAGTGTTTAGTCTTGCCCCTCAGGGCTTGTTTCAGGAGCAAGGATCAGCCCACATCCACCAGGTATATTATTTTAAACCCTGGATGGCTTTACTTTGGTCAGAACACAGGTGGAGAAAATGCACCAGGATGTGTGAAGCAGGACCTCAATCTCTTCTCAGGCATGGTCCCCAGTCACACAGTTTAAAAACAATTCTCAAACACAGCTGTTAAACAAATGAGCTCTCTTCTATTAATCGAACATTGTTCTTACCATCCTTACACCTGGTAAAGCCGAGCTGGTTTCCAATAGGTTTGAAGGTTTTATTTGGGTTTGTTTCTTTTGTTTGGGGCCCAAAGCTGTAGGGCTTGGTGTAGATGACTTGCCCTGGTGGTATGACCTAGAACTTGCTCCAGGAGGCATGAACAGAGCACTCAGCAGGGCACTGATGTGTCAAATGCTGAGCAGGCACCACTGAAATGCTGAATGAGACACATAGGAAATGTCCTGTGCACCAGGGACTTGATGTCATGTGTGGGACATGCAGACATGCAAGCTTCAAAGCCTGCAGAGCCTGACATGAGCACAGCCCAGGAATTTGCTTGGAGTGCATGTGTGGGGGGGAATGTAATGATGCTTGGGAAGGAATTATCTTCTGCTTTTTCTGCCTGCCAATTCACTCCATTTGTTCTGTGCTCCAGCTGGGAAGGAATCTCTTAGATGTACCAGTACATACTGTCATGGCACATTTGCTCAACTACATTAGGCTTTGTTGTAATTTTGTACCATCTTAGATGTCTTTTTGAAAGTTTTGTTTTTTGTTTTTTTGGGTTTTTTTGTTGTTGTTGTTGTTTTTTTGTTTGTTTGTTTTTTTTTTTTTATTTTATTTTAAAGGAGCATTATGAAAAGATTTAGAGGATTTTTAGGGTATATGGGGAGTATATTAGTATGTCAGAAGTTTTTCAGTTCATTTCTTTCAAAAATATGTGGCAAGTCAGTGGAAAGGAAGTCTCCTTGCCCTATCCTATCTTCACACACTAGGTCTTCCTCTGCCTTCTGGAGTTGCCACCTTCCCCAGGAATTCATAGACATTATCAGAGGAGGGAGGATTCACAACTGAAGAACAGGGCAGGCAGAAGGATAAATGGAAGAATAAGCAAAGAAATAGCACAGAAAAAGGTGTGGGTGGCTCCTGAAGAGAACAACATCAAAATTATAGCCAAAACAGGAGATGAGCTAAAAAATCACTCTTCCCTAAGGTATGAAAGAGGGCAGTGTGGGCAAGTCACTGAGTTGTGAGTTTGAAACCCATCCTGGATGTGAAGGCTGCCTCTGCCGTCATACTTGAGACTGGAACACCCTCAAATTAGCTTCTGTCTTCCCTTTGAGTTTTGAATTTTCTCAGATTTAAAAGTATGCTTTTCTAGCATCTCTTCAGAAATAAACTGGCTTCTAAAAAAAAAAATAANTATATGTATATAACTCCTTTATTATTTTGAGAATGGTTGCTTCCAAGAAAGAGATTTATACATATCTATCTTACATTGGGGTATATTCAGGATGAGCATCTAAACAGTTCCAAAATATGTCTCCAGTGCTTCTTGGTGGCAGTAACTGGAGCCTTTAACTGTGCTCCAGAAGGAGGGAACAGGTTCAGGCTCTGCAGCTTCATCCTGCTGCTTGTTTTGCTGAAGTCAGTTGACTGCAGAAACTGAGCAGACAACTCAGAGACTTAAGAGTGGACTTGTTTATGCCTTCCTTCTCTCTGAGCATTGTATATTCACAAATGGATTCCAAAATGTAGCTGTCCAGGATGTATCATGTCTGGATATACTCAAAACAAAATAAGGAATGGCAGAGACACATTTTACATGGTGCTGTGGTCAGGTTAATAAATCTTGCAAGCTTTCCAAATAGTATGTCATCTTAAATATTGTTATATAGCTTCTGCATCTTCAAAGATTTGCATCCAGTCAGCTGAAAACATGTGAAGACCAGCTCATTTTCATCTGCAGAATACCAAGTAATGTACCCTAAAAGAATTTGTATTTGTGCCAAAAATATGTACACAGAAATAGTAGTTATATTTCCTAGCTTTAGGTTCATTTTTAGCAAGCTAACAGAAATGGCTTTGTTTTAAAATCAGCAACCATGTCTATAAAAAGGTATGATATACCAGAAACATTAAAATAGCCTTATAGGAATGCACAGTATGTCTCTGGTGATAATACTAACAGTGTGCCTTGTGCACATAATTTTATATGCATGACAAGCTAGCAGAGTTCTGCTTCTTTTGATCATATACATGGTGGAAAATTGACCAGATTAATGTTCTCTTGACAAACTGAGATTTTGGATACTCTGATCAGTGTTTTAATGACCAGTGTAAACACATCCTCTGTTTTTAGCTGGCAGTGAAATGGCTCTGAAGCTGTGAAACAGGAATGAAATACAGACTGTGTTTGTAAAACGTTGAGGATAGAAATAAGAGAAAGGCAAGCAGTGATTTTAAAGCATTGGTAGAATATTTCCTATAACTCAAACTCAACCACGAACCCCAGGAAAATGTATTTTAAAAACTTTCTTAAGAAGAGCAGTGTGCCTTGTTCCTTAGGGGAGGAAATGTGGCTCAGCAGTGCTGCCAGGTAGCAAAGAGCTCTCAACCACCCAGCATTTAACAAAGAGAAGGCCATGAAGGGATAGGTGGCTGCACTTCCTGCTGTAAGAAAGCTACCTTTTGTTACTTGAAAGTACTTTTCACATTTTTTCATGGGTTCAGACAGAAACCTACCCAGAGTTTTCTGTCCCAGGATTAATTTCCATTTTTGTGACATTGGAGAACTCCATAATTCACATGGAGAAACAGAAACTAGAAGTGAGGAGTCCGGAGATTTCAGTTAAACTTCATTCACATAGAAATTATATGGAATTCCTGGAAAATGCAGGACAATTGTTTTGCCAGTTTTCAGACCTAACCAAGTTGAAAAGACCTCAAGGTGCTCATCCCAGTCCTAGAGCACAGAGTTTAGCTAATAGTGCCAGTGATGATTTTTAAGCAAACTCTCCTTGCTCAAAATAGGCATATCCATATTTTCAGGATCTGAGAGGCAGGATGCAGTGAAAACAGGGTAAAAACAAGAATGTTCTCCCATAATGAACAGAAAACCTGCACTGATCTCCAGAATAATAAAATAGAGAAGATCATCCTGAGCTACTGGTAGGAGCAAAGAGAAGCTTCTGCCTCTTCAGTTTACTGCATCTGAGACATGGAGATAGTTTGGATTTGTTATTACCTAATGTTGGTGTTGACATGCTGCAACATGCATGTGTGTACTCTGGAGTTTCTAGGATCATTGTGGCCTTGAGAAAGGTGAATTAAAGATATTACTAGATGATCTACTGGCAGTGCTAATTTTCAGTGGAGAAAATGGAAGTTTTCAATTCTTTCTAAATTTAGGGAGACAACAGATCTGAAAGAAAGACAGTAATTATGTGGCGTAGGTTTTGAACTTTGTAGTTGTATAGTTTGCTATTTTAAATTTAAATTCAGGTCATTTAAATTCAATTTTGAGGACAGAAAGCAGATTATAAATCCACAGTGTGGTTTCAAAAGATTCTTTGAAGTTAAATTTGACTCGTGGGTACTGCTACTGGGTTTTGTTGCTCAAACTGTCTGATGAGTTTTTTAAGTAGATTTATTGAAAATAATTTCTTAAAACACAGTTCTCCCTAGAACACCTATAAAAATGCAACAGATTAAATAAGTATTAAGAGGGAAAAATAATACTAAAAAATCTAATTATACTTAGTAAGATTTATGGAAACTTTTAATTATGTCTTTTTCAGTTATTTAGAAAGGAGAGAACATTGAAACCTAGGTAATTACTCTTACTACTTCAGGATTTGGGGCTAGTGTTAAGGGGGGAAAAAGGAGGTTTTGAAAATTTAGTGGAAAAAATACATCTTATTTCTGAAAATAAACAAAAGGCTACTGTCGACACTTTGTGTGGTAGAACAAGAGCAAGCTGTAGGACATTTAGTGGAAGAGAACAAAATAACATGATGCTTGTATGTCATGTTGGTACTGGTCCTCTGTTTGAAAGTACAGGGCCCACTGGCACCTCAGCCCAGCGAGGAACAGCACCATTAACTGCAAAGTACCTTCATTTATGCAAATAAAATCCCATTTGGTGGAACTGCTTAATTCTGACTCTGCTCCACAAAGCAAAACACATAAAAGTACATTTTAACTTGAGCATTCAACTTCTTCCTTACCTCCTCCTTCACATGGAAAAACTTATTACTCTACTGTCCCATTAATCAGTTTTGTCACCCTATATTTTTCATTACCGGAAACACAAAAGGAAAGTCCTTGTCAAAATTTAAGATTTCCTTGCCTTCACTGCAGGCTTCCCAATAAAAAGAAAACCTTAGTCTCCCGGTATGTGTACTCACAACAAGTAAAAAATTCCAGGACAACATTTTTAATCAGAATTTAGCAACCCCATTTGGATGCTTTCCTGCTTTACAATACTTGGTAAGGAATTAAATCAGATGGCTGAGTGAGCGACTTTGAATGTCTGTCACACATCAGAACAGCAATGTGGAATCAAGAGCAAGCTCAGGAAAAACTGCTTGTTCTGGTGCCATTTTATAGGTGTGGCAAAGGGCTTGTTTACATAGTCCAGAGGCAAGTGGGAAATACCCCAGCTGGCAGGAACTGTTCCTTCATAGGCAGAACTAATAGCTAGCAGAATTATTGTGATCAACTACATAGGAAAATCCCTGAAAATGCAGGTGAATATTTGTACAGATTTATAACACATTCTATTTACTTTTGGTTTTTAATTTTTTTTTAAACATTATTTATTTAAGTGCATGCCATATGGACGTTTGACTCTTTCCTGCTAACAGTATATATATGCTGCCTGTGATCATTACCCTGGAACAGGAAAATTGGAACTTAGAAAGGATTTTGTTAATAAGCCTTTCCTAAACGACACTTTTACAGTCCACCTCTCAAAGGAGTACAGTGCCAACTTTGTTGTGAGGCAGATGGTAGTGAAAAAGGTGGATGTGACTCTGATCATTTAGCAGGGAAATTAATTTATGTGGTACTAACCAGCCTCCAAATTGGGTTTATTGGCTCATTACGGTTTCTCCAAAACACCAAAGCTTTATGTTTTAAAGAAGCTGAAGGTTATTTTCAGGATATTTGAGAGAAAGAGAGAAAGAAAGAAAATGAGAGAGAGAGGAGAACATTGACTGAGTGATGAAGATCTGTATTAAAGGTAAGATTACAACTTTAATGCAAATTTCAATGAAGGACTTTGCAGATCAGCCAAAGAATGTTGAAGAAATTCTCCCGTCTGGTAATGAAATGCATCTTTATCCACCTTTCACTGTTGGTAGTTTGAATGTTCTTAGATTATTAGCATTGTGCTTTTGGCATCAATACACCATCATTACACAAACGAAGTTAAATGCACCATGGTCTAGCATTACAACATATAGATATTACCCTATTTTTTTAATAAACAAAAAATGTCATTGTCATTATAGCAGAATAACTCTGTGTCTATTTAGCATACTAAAACAAGTAAATTTAGGATAAAATTTGGACAGCAAAATAGAGATCGTGCTTTACATTTCAGAATTTTCTGTCAGATGGGTAATCCTTATATTATATCTGGTTGTGGCATTCTATGGCCCATTATTATCCTAAGGACAATTAGGAGCCTTTACTACCAGCCTGCCTGAGGAAACAATAGTGTTCCTAGATCTGGTGCTTTAAACTTTATTGCTTCACTTCCTTCAAAATAATTATTTGTGCATGTAAATTAACCTACTCTGAAAAGGATTTATGTAATTCATTACAGTATGTGCTCTGATGAGATTTGTAAAAAATCCTTAAAATTTAGCTCTGAAGTTATATTAGGATGCTGTAGTCAACTGTTATCGTTGATAATTTTTTTGACATTTCATGGAATATTCTACAACTGCAAGACTAATAAAAAGCTAGACTGTGACTTGGTTTTAGATATCTTTCCTTACACTCATGTTAGGAGGAACCTAAAAGATCATCTAGTTTCAATCCCCTGGCATGGACAGGGACACCTTTCACTAGAGCAAAGACTACTCTGTTCGAATCCGTTACCCCTTATCCTGTCACCACATGCTCTTGGTAAACAGTCTCTCTCCATCCTTCTTGCAGGCTCCCTTCAGACCCTGGAAGGCCACAATTAGGTCACTCTGAAGCCTTTTCTTCTCCAGACCAAATAATCCCAATTTTTTCAGCATTTCCTCATAGGAGGAGTGCTCCATCCCTCTAATCATCTTGGTGGCCTCCTCTGGACTCAATCCCAACAGGTCCACGTCCTCCCTGTGCTGGGGATCCCAGAGCTGGATGCAGCACTGCAGGTGGGGTCTCACCAGTGCTTAGTTTGTGTTCAACTCAGTAGAAATTATTTGAGTAGTATAAAATTAATTTCCAATGGATTTTTTTTTTAAGAAGTGGTATTTTAGCATTTGTATTTTTTTCGCAGTCATTATTTTTTTTTAATTTAATGGAGTGTAGACTTTAAAAATATTAGCAGTTTGTATCCAGGCACACCTGCAGAGAAGCACAAGTCATAATGTGGGTCATACTCCCGGATCAGAGTAACTTCTTCATATCTGTTGGATGGGCTTTTTATAGATTCTACACTACAACCTGAAATTTGCAGGATGCACATGATTGCGCTTTCCACTTGAATCAGGGGCACTCTCATGGTTGCTTTCATTCTGTGAACTTATATTTACCATCAGAAAAAAAAAATCACAAAAAATTGTCAAAAATAACAAGGTGATGAGAGCCAGAAGCTTCAGGAGGGTGGATTTTGAAGTTCGAGGGAACGGCTACTTATATGGTCAGGTGACTTAAGGTTCTTTTTTGGATAATAAACAAAAATTTTTGATGCTTTTTGAAAGTGGGAATGTTGCATAGGAGCTCATATGGGTCTTCTGTTGCATTTTAGTCCTGTACTAATACATATTTTCTCCAGAACAGATTGTCTGTAATTAGTTGAAACAAATACCTGCTATGAAGTTTAGGACATCCTCCAGAAAGACTTGGCTAGAATGAAGGCTTCCCAAGTCCCAAATTGGGACTTAAAATAGTCTTCCTTAATATGCGGATATTTATATTTGACAGCTCAATCTTGTTTGACATGAAAGATTTCAAAGGCTGTGCTTCTAGTCCACTTTTCTAGAAGTAAATTAAGTTTATCTCTACTTCATCCTGCTTTTGCCAGCCTGATTGGGTTTCTCATAAAGTCTTACATGTGAGATGTACAAAACAATCTGTAATCACTTTATGTAGCAAATGGATGTGGTAAAAGCTGTGCCAGAGCTTAGAGTGTCTCTGTAGGTGCACACCTTCTTTGCAGAGAACAATCCCCTCCCATGGCATTCCGAAGAAGAAAGGTTTTTTCCTCCAGTTCTGCTACAGTCAGCAGGTATACATAAAGATGGTTGAGGTGATCAAGATACATTGGATTCATAAATACAAGAATTTTCTCTCTGCTGGTTAGACTTTCAATTACAGCCTAATCCGTCCATCACTTATACTGAAGACTCTCTATCTGTTCCAGCTGCCTGACTTCTTCCAAGCATCAATATGGTTGTAAACTTCTGAAGGGCAATTAGAGACAAAAGAATTACATGTAAAGCTTGATGAAGTAAAATGAAACAAGAAAAGAGAAGGACTTCTTATCAAATGGTTTTTGGTAGCACTATTGTGACACAGCTCACGTTCTCTCTAACCACTCCAGCCTGCCCAGCTAGCCCACGAGGGCGAAGCTCCGTGCCAGGAGTGAGCTGTTTCCCGGATGGCTGGGAACCGGGAATCCGGCTAGGGCACCAAGCCCCTAGAGCAAATCGCGCGTCCAGGAGAGATGAAGAGTTAGGACGAGTCCTTTAGTGGGTCCAAGGACAAGTTTTATTGGATGGAAGGTGGGAGAGCAACTATAAGCAAGGCAGAAGAACCACAAGAGGCAAAGTGAAGGAACCACCGAAGGCAAAAATCACTGCTTTACATCAGCTTAAACACAGGGGAGGTCCAAGGGGAGGGTACAAAGTACAAACCAATCAGGGCACCTTAGGGGAGGAACATAAGGCGGGGACAAAAACTTGAACGACCAATGGGGGAAAACGTAGGCAGGATATACAACATTGTAACAAATCATACAACGAGGGAGGGATAAATGACATAGAACTTTCTAGAGAACTGGGAAGGGCCAGGGACGATTGACAATGGCTGGGGAGTGGTTTAGTGCTAAAAGACAGGGAACTTTCTGGGTATCTAGGAGGAGTCAGGGAGGATTGACAATAACTGGGGAGTGGTTTGGGGCTGAGTGATGGGGCAAGGGTGGGAAAGGGAGACCTGGAGCAGACCATCAAAGGGGTGTAACATGGGAAGAAACCATTACAATAACTGAGGGAAAACGAGATAACAATAAACTAAAACAGCAAACCGCAACACTACTATCATGTGGAGTAGCTGCCTGTGAAAAGCTGTAGTAGCCCAGTTATATGAATAAAATGCAGTTGTGGTGTAGAAGAGCTACCTGAGCCTCTCTGGCAGCATCACACTTCTCCCTGCCAGTAATTAAAGGCTGACTTTGAATGCTAAGATCTGAATCTTTCCAGATGCTGAGGTAGAATCTTGAGGAATCCAGTAACAAGAAACCAAAACACAGCAGATAATAGTCTACATTTTAGGGTGGAAAAAATGCAAACGAAAGGGCTTGTTCCATGAAATACTGCAGGTTTTCTGTTTCCTCTAAATCTATGCAGTTGTAAGTGTTCACTGCCTGCAAAAGATAAATGGGTCTGTGATATGATACTCAGAGATTCCTGTGGGAACATTTTGTGGGATGATATAATTGATATGACCCTGAGTGTGAACGTTCTGGACCAAAAAGTCCAAGCATTCCTTACCAATTTAATTCCTTTCCTATTCAAATGCTGACCTCCACCTGCAGTACTACATTCTCGTTTGATTAAAAAAAATAAAAAAGGAAAAAGAAATGGAAAGGAACCAAATACTTCAAATTTGTTTGGTTTAAACCAAACACTTTTTAAAAATTCCATACTCCATACTTTTGATAATTGTAATTTTAATAGTATATCTGCTAGCTGATAAACTAACTTTTCCTGGTATCCTGCTGTACTAACAGTCTGTGGTTCTTTGTGCTTTTAGCAATATCCACGTTAGGTCTTCTCCCATCCAACTATTGCTTGTGCCCAAGTCCTAAATCACAGAGTTTGCAATAGTAGCTCTGAAGTTAATTTTGTTTCTTTAACCCCAAGAAAGAGTATTCACCATGCTTTTTCATTGCTGGGGACATACACTATCAAAATCCTTAAACCTGAGTATTATTTACCTGTTATATAAGGTTGACTGTTTGCTGACATTAGGAAAGACATGGGAGTCCATTTGTTAGTGAGGGTTTTTTTGATATATCCTGGCTTCATAAATTCTTGACTGTTATTCATCCATTGTCTTGGTTCATTACACAAAGCATTTCTTAAGGCTCACCACATGCAGGGATTGTTTTCATTTTTGTTCTGCTAATGGAACCTGATTTGGAAAAAACTCAGTGGAAGTCATTTAAGGAGCCTTAGCTTCAAATGAAAAATATGGAACAATTTATTTCCCATTGTGGAAAAATGTGGGTTGGAGAAAGAAAAAGGCAGCAAAAGAAAGAAGTGGAGATAGATATAGAATCACAACTCAGTCCAGAGAGTGACAGCCACTGCAGGAGGAATCCAGGTAATGAACCAACAGTGAGAAACCCACAGGGAGTTTCCAAAACATTTTTTCTTTGGAGAAGATAAAAATAATTTCCATAATAATTATATTCACAGGCTTATAATTAACACAAAGATCATATACTATGTTTTAAGCCAATTGTTTCTCCAGTGTGGCTGAATAGAAGTTGGTAAAGCCTTTCTCTCAGATAAAGGACGTTCTGCAGCTCATGCAGCAGAAATATCCTTGTTTCAAGTCCTTTCGTCTAAAAAAAGGACCCTAAAAAGGATTGCTCTCTATCTTTGATACACAGCAATATATCCAGGCGACACCACCAGTACAATGTTTGGTTTGTTCAGAGTTGATCTTGGCAACTAATTTATGATGCTTCTCAAAAGAAATCAGTGTCAATAGCAAAACTTTTCTCTCTTAATAAATTTCCCACAAAAGCTTCTGTGAGATTTTTTCATATTATTTTTTGCAAATATTCCTTAGAATATGGGGAGCAGAAGAACCAGAGCACTCATTATTTGCAATTCACTTTATGAGTAGCATTTGTTTTTAGGTTCATAGATATTCAGCACTGTGGTATCAAAACTCCTTATGTCAACAAATTTTTGCTTTCAGTGATTAAGATTCAGGAAAACAAGTCAGGAAAACATTACAACTCTAAAGATTATAAAATTGTGGTTAAAAGGTTGCATTATTATCAGTGAAGACAAAGTACAGCATTTGGTATAACTGGGTTGTCATGTGCTTAATCCATTATTCTTGGGAATTCCGTGAATTACTATGCTTTTTAAAAAAATTATGGAAGCACTGAAAATAGCATGTAGTGTAGCAAGGACTAGAAAACTAAACTGGCAGGCCAGATTAAACTGGTGTTAAAAGTAAAACAATGAGCACTGAAATATTTGAATCCTTCTCTTAAAGGAGTGGTAGGAAGCCATGAGAAAAAGAGCTTACAAAAATCTCAATCCAGACCCTCTGCACTATTTTCTGGTGAATATATAAGACCAAGTAGGAATTTTTCCAGGCTGAAAAAAATTGGAATTTCTCTATGTACAGCCCCACCTCTTGACTGACAAATCTGACTCTAATCTTCCTTGGCAGGGGCCCCCTTGCAGCTCTTCATAGTGGCAAGGCCCTTCAGAGTTTCTTTGGACCATGATACTCCCAACAACACCCCAGCCGTCAAATTTCTGCATTCAGCAATATCCAGATGGATTCAGAGTTGAGGGTATGAGATAATTAACCTTGAAATCTGTTTCCATCCTCTTACTTTGAAGTCCCATATTCACAACTGTCAGAAAGCACAGGTAGAAATACTGCTTGAAACATGAGCAAATACTTTTTGTTGCTTAATGCAACCAAGGTCATTGACTCTGGAGTACCTGCTGTAGCTGTGGAAAGATGTGTTGCCTAAGGGTTTGAACTGAAGGAGAAAGAGTTTGCAAAACTCAGTTGTACTGATATTAATAGAATACAGCCAGATGGTGCAGTCATCAATAATCTAAAAATATCCCTGGTGCATAGTCAAAAGCAAAGTAGCATGAAAATTAAAGTAAAAAATTGCACTCACCAATAATGTCCTAAAAAACCTTTAATGGCACCCTGTGTTTGCTGAAAGGTCAATGCGTAGAGACAGTGAAAGTCTTTGTCTGTGAGAAGTCATTGAAAGAGAATCTTACTCATTACCTACCTGGCTGATTTTAGTGCTGTGCTTTTAAGCAAGTGAGTTAGAATAAATACTTTAAACAGTGGCTTTGAATGACACAAAATTTTTGTTAAAAACATGCACTCATCCTTGGGTATACCTGGTGCACTAATGAGTCAAAATTCCTGTGACAAGCCTGATTCATCACTCCTGTGTGGGTTTTGATATTGTTTCTAAACCCTTCTGCAGAAAAGGCAAAAATTTACCATTCTGGTATGGTCTTATTTGTGCAACTATTGACAACTGTCTTAAGATAGATTTGTAATCAAAATAATTCTCAGCAAAATTAGAATATAGGTATTTATGTTTATACATAAAGCTATGAGAGTATCATAACTAAGATATATATATATTTGATAGTTGTTCAAGTTATTCATATATATAGATACATTTATGCATACATACACATGTATTTGTGAGCAGTGATCCACCCTGCCATCTGCATAGAAATAGTTCTAGACCTCAGCTGCTACATTTTTACATTACTATGAATCTCTCCATCTAAGACTGTGGTTGATCACTGAATTAAAGAAAGCAAAATAAGCAATAAGGAATAAGCACAGTGTTTATTTCAATGTTTATTTAAATGCTAATAAGATTTTAAATATTTTAATAGAAATTTATGAGGAAGTAGTCCACATTTAAGTCTTAGCAATTAGTTAATGCAGGCTTTAAATTCAACAATATTAACTAAGGGAAAAAAAATACACACATGCATTTTTTCAAACCCTTACCTGGGATGATCTAGAGTTTTGATTTTCTCTAGGCCCAGGGGAGGAAATGCCACCAAAAAGAAATCAATTTTCATTTTGCTAATCCCTGAAGAAAAAGGCTGATACAGTACATTTTTATTTTGTGCACATAAGCTATTTCTCGCTAACTCAGTCTTTTTATAGTACATGTCAAGAGGAGCGTAGGATGGGTTTTGTTGGTGTTTTTCTTTCCCCCACAGGTATTCCCTAGCAATGGATTTGGGAGCCTTTGTTCTATGCAAAGTCAAAAATCTCCTGTATGCCTTCAGAGATCTACATGCCCAGGCTCTGTAAAAGAAAGAGTACATGGAATTTCTCAGGGCATGTCAGCTTTTAGGAAATTGAGCATTTCTTCAGTAACAAGAGAAGCAAATGGAAAAAGACATGGCAGGAGATTATACTTGTCAAGTGGAAGAAATAGCACAACTGCCTACCACAAAGCCACCTCAGCCCCACAGCTGCCTGTATAGCTCAAAAAGATAACTCAAACCAACAGTGCTTGAAATGGTGATGTACAGGAAAGACTCTTCAGAGCAGGAGAAGATCTAACGATTTTTTCCTTGGTTTTGGGGATTTTTTTGTGGTTTTGTTGTTGTTTTTTTTATTTTTGTTTTTGTTTTTGGTTTTTTTGTTCTTTTTGTTTGTTTGTTTTTTGTTTTTTTTTTGTTGTTGTTCAGTTGGTTGGTTTGGTTTGGTTTTTGTTTGTTTGTTTGTTTGTTGGTTTTTTTTTGCTTTTTGTTTTGTTTTGGTTTGGTTTGGTTTGGTTGGTTGGTTGGTTGGTTGGCTTTGTTTTTGTCTTGGCTCACTTTCCCTCCCATGTTCTGTTCTGACAACTTTCTCACTGATTTCTCTTTTCCAAAGCAGTTCTGGGCTGGGTTGCTGACAAGACGTGGACTTGCTTTGTCAGTGGTGGCTTTTCTAAAGTATGGAAAAAAGTTATTTTAGGGGGAGCAGACACCATGAAAATGGGAAGTGAGATGGAGGTTAGTATGTAAAGTTTGGAATGTGCTAGAGATGGCACTGCATATGGAATACTCCCATACACAACCATAAGAAATGCCCAACTTATCAAAGAAAAAAGCTCATTTTTAAAATGCATGAGAGTTGATGAGAAGAAAAGCATTTGAAGGAAATGAGTAGATATACAAAGGCTAGTTTTGCTCAAGAGAGCAGGCAACTAAGACAAGGTGTTCTGCTCAGCCTCATGTCTCACTACAAGTGCATATTATAGAAATGCAGCAACACCAGAAGCATGTATAAGAATGAGATTTGTGCTGATTTTTCATTGATGTAACCAACAGTTGAATCTAGCCCAGATTTATACAGTTCTATCCAAATCTTCAACAGTTGCTTCTTGGAATGATACTTATTTATTTTCCTCAAAGCTATTCAGTCCTTGAAGCATTTCAGAGTAGAAAGGAACAATCCTAAAACATACTGAAAGACTAGCAGCAACTGAAATGAAAGTAAAACATATAATTTTTATAAACCTTTATTTATTTTTTATGCGAAAATAAGACTAAGGGTGTTGTGACTGTTCTTACAGTACAATACTTAAGCAGCTATAAAACCTGAGACTTATTTTAGGCATCACCCAAAAAAACCAATTCAAAGGCCCAAAATATCCTCATTACCAGAATCCTGTAATCAAAGGCTCTCAACACCCATGAGAGATACTCAGAACACATTTGGATTTATATGTTAAAAAAAATTTAAAGGAACATATTACAATTTTTTGGGTTTTTAAAAATCAATGCAAACCAATTTGTTTCAAAGCGATTCATTGCAAAAGCCTGAACACCAATATGGTGTTGGGCCTGTTTTATGCTTCCCTTTTTTTCAGACAGCTGGTGATACCCTTATTTCTATGAATAATTTTTTATTCATGCTCACTTCAGGGATGATTTCTGAAGTTAGCAGTGGTACTTGTGAAGGAAAATGACTTTTGAGCTTCCAACTTTTAAGGATAAATTTTTCAAAGGCACATAAGTGACTTAGGATCCTACACTAATTTTCAAAAGTGATTTAAGCCCCGTTAGCCTAGTTTCCTGACAGCCAGAAAGATTTAGGATTTGAAGGGATTTATTTAGATGTTTTTCAGCATTGTTTGGCAGAGATGCACAACACAACTCCTCAACCGCTCACAGCTTGGAATTTCAGCACCAACTTGCTGTCTGTTTTCAGCTTGGGATCCCTACATGGGAATTGCTAAGCTTGTAAGAAAGGGATTTTCAGCTTTTTAAGGCAAACAGCTGAGCAAGGAAGCTGCCTGAATTAGCCAATAGTGCAAGGCTGAAGAATGGAGCTTATGTGTCTGAACAACTGATGTGATGCCAGTTTAGAGGTGGCTCCCCTTGCTCAGGATCCTTGGCTGGGAGCTCTGCTGGACGTGGGCACTGCAGCCAAGTCAACTACTTAAGCAGCCTGTGCCCTAGTTGTCAAAACCTCTGCTTGTCTTGAAGGCTGTCTCTGCTCACTTATTCTATTATTCTCATTATCCCTCAGCTATCAGGTAGCCTGGAGTTGGGCTTTTCTTCCATCTAGAGGTGTCCCTGTATTTATTTTTCTGCCATGGTGCTGGGAGACAGCCAGCCTCAGGCATGCTGAGGTCACTGCTGGGTGGGTAAGCCAGTAATAGAAGGATATTGTTTAGATAGAAGGATATATACATTTAGATATCCAGGCTAAAACCCTGATGTCAGGGTTTGTAGGATCTTTGCTTGAGGCAGGGCTCAGAGTAGCTCATTACTGTGGTTCTGAAGTTGAGATTGGGCTGATTTGAATGTGCTGGATAGCAGCAAGTGAGAAGTTATCATTACTGATTTGCAGTGATGGATTCACCGTGATCTGGTTTTAAAATGCCCAGTAAAGCTTCTTCAGGTGCATAGTTTGATTGTATGACCTGGCTCAAAGGAAGTTGTTTTTGGAAATGGATTTTATTTTCATAACCTATTTATGCTGGGATCCTTCAAGGTGATTGGTATCACAGTATCACACAGCATAAGTGACTAAATATTTAGGTATATAAGTATTTCTGTGAATCTGAATCTTATGTGCTTTAAAAATCATGGATGCTTTTCAGCATCCTCTAATACCTAAATGTCCTTACAAACTTAACCCGTAACTTCCCTGAAACTCTGTTTTTTTTTAATTGGAAGTTGTTCTGAGCATCTGAATTGCAGTTCGTAGATTTGAACATTAAACTATTATAAACATATTCCAAAAAACTCTAAAAAAAGCTTCTTCTGAGATAACCGTTAAGTTATTAACTATTGAGGCAGCTGTGCTTTCTGTTTTAAACTTCTTTATAATGGAACATGCCTTTATTATTTCACAGTTTGTTTTGAAGTCCTGCCACCTATTGGTTTATCAGAGCAATGATCAGGGTGGCTGGATGTCTCCCTGTGAAACCACAAAGGAAAATGGATCTTACAGCATCAAACCCCTAAGCACTAAGAAATCTAACAAGTGAGCAGAAGTAATTTAGCCCCTTTGCAACTGCCAGATAATTTTCTAGTGCTATATTTGCACCCCATATGGACAAGGCAACTGCTAAACCTTAGTTTCTCTCCTTTTGAATTTAGGAAAAAAAATCCTCTTCAGAGATCAAAACACTGAAGCCCTGGAATCTTATTCAAAGGGTTTGCAGACTACATTAGAAAAATGTACATATGTTCATTGATGCAAAATAGTTTTTAAATATACAGATATGCGTGCACTACATTTACTTGTTTTGAGCCAAACTGTGCATAAATAACTTCTTTCATAGCTGCAAACAGATCAATCACTTTGCCTGTATTTGCAAATGCCTTCTTCTGTACCACTAATACACTGTGCTGGGAGAGTATTTTAGAATCCTCTTGTAGCTTATGTTAATGTTGTTCTGGCACCACATTACTTTCCTTACTACAACACTAAAAACTAGTAATAATAAGAACATCTGGGTAGTGAAAGCAGAGCACAGACAGAAGTGTTACATGAACAGTGCAGGACAAAAGTCTAAGGAGTATCACCTATATGGGAGCAGAAGTGAAAACTGGGTGAAAAATGTATTTCTAGACCTTCTGATACTGAGATATTTGAAATTTTGCTATGAAAGTGAGGATTTTTCAAGACATAGCTGAACCTGATTTTAACCTTAACTTTTCTTAATGCTTTGTTCAGGAGATGTTTCACTTTTGGACGGTGACCTTTGTCACCTCCAGTGCCTGATTTCTGTCTAGTATCCTTCAGGGCAAAATAAAAAAATAACCACCTGAGGAGATGAGACTGTCAGCTACTGAGGGTTAGTCAGTCAACCAGCCCTCTGCTTTCCCTGCTAGTAGCAAAGCAGTGTAGGCAAATAGCATTGTACAGAAGAAGCAATGATCAACTTGTCACAGCTGCAACATAGACTGTATAGAATAAGGCATCATTGTCAACAAAGCTTGCCATGACAGCTCAATCAAGTTGTGTTATGCTTATTCATGGAAAAGGGTCTGTGTGAAGAAGACAAAATATTTTAAGAAAAGAGCTTAAAAAATATATCACCCTCAAGAAACTTCCAATTAGTTAACGGTTATTTAAATATTTGGGGTAGGAAACTGCCTAATTCACAAGCCTTGCTGTCTTCTGTTCATTATTTTGTGTACCCAAAAGAATTCACTAAAGTGCACTCCACACGATGACAGTGTGACAAGGGCCAATTTGTGAATAACTTGTCAACAGCTTGAATGAAACTCTAGAAATCCATAACAGGTGCTCGATAGCTATAATCGAGTGACAGATGGATTAGATACATGAAACCACAACAAACTGACTGAATGGGAGAGGGAGAGAGAACGAGGGTGAGAGTGGGGGAGGTTCATTAACTATAGAAGAGAGCAAAAATACATGAATTATTAAAGAAGCAGCATGAGCCAATTTGTGTGGATGCTTCCTGCTCATCTTCAGCAGCCCTGGGAAGAGGAGCTGCAATGCCAGCTACTACACACAGCAACATTGGTCTAATGTCTTGACTCTAGGCAGGGGTGTACCAGAGCTTGGCACTGGCCTTGATTGCAGAAATCACTGTTGTATTTCAGCACACACACAAGAGCTGATTCAGCAGTGTACTTGAGCACAGACCTTGCTCTAAGCATGTGAATAGCACCATTAAGGTCAGCAGAACAACTGTGTTAACTCACACCAACACGTTTAAGCGACTTCCTGAATTTTTGTTCTCTGCTGTGGGATACAAAACAGAAGGGGATGAACCCCAGCTAGTATAAATTGTTACAGTCCCCCTTGGGGACTGCTGACACAAGAGTGTTGAGTGCCACTCAGGGGCATAGGCAATGATGGACCAACATTTCTCTGCAGGCTTTTTCAGTGAGGGGGTTGCCATCTGAGCCAAACCTGGGCTCTGCAGGTCTATTCCTATGGCAGCAAACCCAGTGGGCCTCTCCCCATAGCCAGAGGCTGCCTGCACCCACCCCATCAGCTTTCCCTGGTGGGGGACTCACAACACCATCAGTGCTGGATACCCTGTGTTTTAAGCACCCAGAGCCATTGATAGGCACCCACTGACCACACACAGTTTTGTTCCAGGTGTGTCAGAATATTATGTTTAGTCTCAGCAGAGACACATTCTATTAGTCAGTGTCCATCCTTTGTCTTCTGTCTGGCCCTGATTGCAGGCAGGAGGGGGCTCCTGTTACCGCTCCTCATCTCTCTTTCTCTCCAATGGGTTTTCCCTTAAATTAAATTTTTCACTTTAAATTAAATCTTCCATTTCCTTATTTTCCTCCTGTGCACCCTGCTTAGTGCCACAATCCCAGATTTGCAGTTATTCTATCCAAACAATGCTTTTCCACAGCTACCTATTAAGGGAACAACCAAAACCTTGACAGCTGGTTTGCTTTTATAGAGTGACGTATCTTTTTTGTTCTGTTACAAATCTTGCTCTGCCTAATATCTTCCCCCAGAGAAAAAATTGTGACATTTTGGAACCTATGATGACAAGCAAAATACAGTTCCTGAATATTTCTGGTGCAAAAACAAGACTTGCTTTTGTAAAATAAAAAAAAAACAAAAAAAAACAAAACAAACAAAAACAGTAGATACTTGATTTCTATTTCTCTTCTCCATAAATGTAATGTAAACACACAGACTAAACTACTGCTTAGAAAAGGAATTTGCTATGCAGTCATTATTGTACCAGAAACCCTTGTGATAATAAAATGCAACCATTTCGGAGTAAGTGTTGAACCTATTTAATTTTCTTGCACTTTGGGATAGTCCTTATGTTTTATGTTATATTCACTCCTGCCACCATCCAGGATGCTCTGTTACCTGAGGTAAGACTGTCCTCTCTGGCTGTGTGTGTAGTGATCCCCAAAACACCACACTAGCACATTCATACTCCCATGTGAACCTTGGATCAGTGAATTCAAAGTGTCAGAATTAACCCAAGGAAGGCACTGTTTCATACTCGAATGCCTTTCAGCTCCTAGCAATAAAAAAAAAAATTGAGTTTCTTGATCCAGAATGTAGGGAAAAGGCAGTCCTGCACACAAGGATCATGCATTAATGAAATTCCATTTTGTTTCATTTAAGCTCTACTTTATAATCTTTCAGCAGCACATAGCTGCTTGCCTTGAAAGATTGCCTTGAGAAAAAGATCTCACTGATTTTTGTTTTTTTTCCTGAGATGCAGTAATGTTCATCTAAAGATATGACTGAGGGACTGAAAGAGCATGAGATAGGAGATGAAGAGATAATGAGCTCTGGTAAGGGTATTCAGCTGTCACCACTACCATGGTGGTCAGTAATGATGATATAATAGCTAATATCACTGCTTAGGACAGAGCAGGCAGGCACATGTAGCAAGCAATAAAACCACTATTAAAGAAAATTGCAGATCCATACACAGTCAATAGTATTTTAGTCTCTGGAAGAATTTGTGTGCTTGGGTAGTTCTTAACCATTGCTTCTACAGAAACAAAACTAAGATTGGAGAAAGTTTCCTGTTTAGTAAGTGAATTTCCTCATTCCTCATTCAGATCTAACTAAATGTTCCTCTCTTTTGGCTGAGAAATCTATTTTATGTATATTAGCATTGGATCTAGCAGTGTTTCTCTGTTCCAAAGTTAAAAACCCAAATCTGATTGCATGCTCTTATGTCTATGCCTCCTTTGTAATGCACACTGTAATTATCACCATGCAGAGAATTTTGCCTGTCTACTCCACAGCTGCTTGTGGGTGAAACAGCAACTCTATGTGAGCAAGTACACAGATGTTCAGCTATTGAATCACTTCTTTGCAATCCAGACCTGACAATAATTAGGATGTCAGTGATCTCCAAGCACCTGATCCAGTGTTGGCTTTCTTATTTTGAGAAATCAAATTAAACTTTGGCCTGGTGTATTTTAGGGTACTGAAGCAAAAAGTGATGTTTGTGTAGACTGGGAGAAACTGGCAATTGCACCTTCGAGGCACAAGGAGGTGCTTATTTTGAACCTCTCTACTTTGCCTAATCCTTTCCAGGAATATCTGTAACATAAAGAAGGCAATCAGCTTCTTTCACTGGAATGAACAAGTACTAGACAATGGTTTGGGTTTGGTTTGGGATTTTTTTCACCTGTTAAGCCAGGTGAAACAGCCAGCTTAAAAAAAACTCTGTCTGAGCTCTCCAAGACTATGTGAATAGCTGTACCACTGATTTACACTTAGGATCTCATTGAGAGCATTCTAGAGACCACTGCAGGTCTTACTCAAGTCTGCTGCTAACAGCTAGATGAAAGGAATGTTATTAGCCCCCCATTTCACAGATGGCAGGTGGGAAAGAAGCAGCAGCAGCTTCTTCACAGTTGCAGATTCATACACTTGTGTAAAGCAAATGGCAGACAAATGCCTGTGCACATCTTTCGCTCCTCCATGAATAGGAGTGAGAATTTGCACATGAGCCATTTGCATGTGGTCAGCTGTTTGAAGTGTAAATGGTGTTAAACCATGCGGTTTGCTTTTCAAACTCATTCCATTAAGACACTTCGCCAAGACTTGCAGGTTATAAGTGTTAAAGCCAGGAACAGCTGCAAGGATAGTACCTTTCCCCTTGCATTGGGAGAGCAGCTGTTGAAAGAGGTGTTCTCCTGATTGGATACTATAAACAGAAACTAGAAACGATCTGAAATGCTTCACATTATAACTTCTGCAACTTCCTCTAGATAATTAATCTGCTAGTAGCCTGTATGAAACTGAAGAACTTTAGAAAGCCATTACTTTAGCTTAATAACTTTTTCCTTTAGCTGATCTGACCTGAGGACATCAATTTCTTCACAGTTTGATTTGGCTTAGCACTTGCAGCTTGAGCCAGTAGAGAAAAGGAATAAAAATGTCACACAAAAAAATTCCCATATAATTCACCATCTTCCCAGCCAACTCTTGTATATTATTTCTAGGTCAAAATAAAGGAGGCATAAGAGCACAGTTTTTATCCAAACACTTTTCCTATAGAGATTCTGTCTTCTGGACAGGAGAAAAAAAAAAACAACAACAACAACAAAAAACCACAACAACAATGACCAAAAACCCAAAGAAAACCCCCAACACAACAAAACAATATAAAACCTCCCATTAAAACATTCATTCTTTATTATCAGCCTGTGTCAAGGATATAGGATGAATCTCTATGTAAAGACTGGGTCTAGTTTCTGAATTTTCAAAAGTTGTTTTAAAAGACCTTGAAGCCAGCCATAATCAGCATGACCAGACCTCTTTATGTTTAAACCTGAAGTTAAGAGCTGCTCTTAAGCAAACATCTATGTGTTTATTGTAACTTCTAGGTAATTTTGAGACCTGGAATAGTAATACTTGGTTGGATTCCATATATCAGTGTTAGAGGTATTCCTGTGTTACCGGAATACTGAGGTACATGCCAAGGGGTGCATGAGAGTGTATTAGGAGATGTGTTGAACAGACTTCATGCTGATTTTTAGCTCTTCTGCATCTTTCTGGGGTATCTTAACTTACTGACTGGCTTTGATATTACATATCACTCTGAAGTGGACCAGAAGTGTAAAGGGTGAAACCTGAATCAGATTTCAGATATGTGTTTTCATACCACAGGGGAAAGAGAGAGAGTATTAAAATTTTGGAAGCTGAACGCTTGTGCCTTCAGGCCAATGCTGTACATTCAGCAGCAGGCTGTCATACCCTAATTGCTAGTACCCCTTTGTGAATCAACATCTCTGAGAAGCCAATTCTACATGAGGCTTCTTTAATATACATCTTCTCATTTGCCCCACGTATATTTCAGTTTGCCATCTGATAATTGGAATTGTGTGGGTAGCAGCCGGTACCATCTGGCTTGTTAATAAGTAGAGGATAAAAATGTCTAATGCCTTGCTCTACATAAATACAAGAATTGCCCTACAAATAAACAGCTCCCAAAAACCTCAACTGATGAGAACAAAAGAAAATAGTGTGGTCTTAGCTCATTAAAAAACACTGAGGAGAGAATGAGGGAACAGTGGGAAAGCCTCATCACTTGCCATCTGAAGTTTTAGTGTAACTAAAACATATGGGGAAAATAATGCAAAATTAAAAGTGATAATGCACTTTTCACACCAAAGCATATTGGGCCACTATACAAATGATGCAATTAAAACTGCTGCCTTCAGGAGCCAAAACCTAAGCTGAATAAGTACAGTACAATTAAAGTTTTTAATTTAAAACCAGTGAAAGATTTATCATAATGAAGCTCAGAATAGAGATAATATGACTTGGGGGCATCAAAGCTAAGCTATAGAAAGCCACATGTCCTACGACATGGAGTTAGAATTGGAAGACTGACATCAGCAGATTTTGGAGCACAGAAAGGCTTACAAGTTCATTTGCACGTGAATGGCCAAGACCGTGCAAAATCTTGCATGTAAACAGTGCAGTATTGTAATCACTACTTTAATTAACAGGAAGGCAGTGCAAAGCTGTCTGCATTGGGGAAATAAACTCTGATCCTGCGGGCTGGATGCAAAAGCCGCGCTGTTGTATTTGGAACCTGCTGGAACTTGTACAGCGCCTTATCTGGGAGGCTTCATGCACATCACGACAATGTCCTCTAATCTGGCAATAAAAAGGGCATCATGAGCCGTGGCAGCCGGGCCAGCCAGTGAAGGCTGCAGTCACGCTATGCTCCCAAGATGGGGACAGGAGATTTAAGCCTCTTGCAGAAAAAAAACCCAGCAAGGATTGCCTCCAGCCTGGCCTGGGTGTGGAGGGGCTAAAAGGGAGGAAATGCAGCTGGATGGCCGCTGCCTGGTTGGGGCTGGCAGGACGTGGGAAGGTGCCACAGGTAGAGGAGTAAAGGCACACAGCCAGTACCTGGGTTCCTCCTAACCACCAGCCACCCCCACCAAACCTCAGCCTGCAAAAGCAGATCTGCTGGCCATCGGAGTTTTGCACCTCTGGGGTTTTCCCCAGCAAGGCTTAGCCTGCCCTGCTGATGCTGGGTGATACCTTCATTCTTCCAGATATAAACCCATGCCAGGGTGAACCAGAACCCAGAGGTAGCATGTGCTTCCCCAGGAAGGAGGGTTAGTAACACTACTCCTGATGATCCCATAGAAAGCTGGAGAGGGTATTTAGTGTGACAAAATGGGTGAAGACCCACATTTGGAAAACAGGCCTGTTCTGCTGGGTGGAGCTGATGTAGTATGGCACCCAAGGGTGTCAGGGTTATAGTCACTGCTTGTCTACCTTCATTCTTGCTCAAATATTTACACTCACACATAAGACTTTTACTGTTTACATCCTTTGACACTGCACCAAGCACACAAGCACAGTTCTCTGGCCAGCCTTGCACTAACTCTTGCTGCTACTCTGAGTTGTACATCATGCTGATCTGGAGCCGGCCCTTGCCAAACAGAAGCTCTAACAGCTGAACCTCCCTCCTCTTCCCTCTTCTCATGAATCATAATTTTGCTCTCATAACAATCAGCTGATTTTTCAGAAAATCTGTAGGAGCTCCATTATCTCAATAAAAATACTTCTGCTTTTATAGCCTTTGCTTCTGTTGTTTTGAAATTTAGCTTCTGCATTTTGAAAATTTATTTTGAGGCTGGCCAGCAGCACTAATTGGCAGATATCTTCAAGGGAAACCATGTAAGAAGCAGGACAATAAAATGAAGACTGTAATAATGTCTTAGAAAGAAAGGGAAAAGAAAAAGGGGGGAGGGGTGTTATGTGCGCTTACACATCTGCTCTGGCTCTTTCTCCCTCACTGTATACATGTCTGTACCTCATGCCCATGTGTAAGACTGGCATTGCTCATTCCCAATGCACTTTGGGGTAATTTTCTTTTCCCAGATGTGGAAACAGAGCTAGTATCAAGTGTCTTGCTCAGGGTTACCTAGAAGCCTGAGTAGGGCCCCAGTCTGGGGTTTCTGAGGTGCCATTTTGTCTCCTGCCAGCCGGAAAACACAAGATATCTCTTGACAGTCTTCAGCACTGGTGCTCCATGAGCGGTACCTCTGCCACATGTGCCTCTGCAAAGAACTCAGCTCTCCAGTCTGTGGAGGTGGCACTGCACTTCCACTGCAGGAATTCAATTTACACCCATTCTCCTGGTAAGTTTTTATGAGCTTTTTACAACCTTCATTCCTTCTCTAAGACCTTTTTGGCCATACATCAGAATTAAAGAAAACAACTCCCAATTCTAGGCACTTCTCTCCCAAAGGAACTAAGCTCATCCTGCATCTAAAGGATCAGATCAATTTCATCCCAATAATTTTGAAATCAGAATAGAACCTGGGTCCTAATTCATATTTTGTTTATTGTTTTAGAAGTGAGCAGAGGGTGCATGTCAGATGCTACATGTTACTGTATTTAGGGAATATTGCTAGCCAGATAGCTTCAACCCTAGCCCCAGCTTCAGGGAAATGTTTGGACAGACAGTATTGTCAGCTAAAGAAAAAGTGAGTTTCATTACTTTTTTTTCTTTTATTTTTATTTTTTTTTTTATTTTCTGTCAGAAGAAAAAAAAAGTTAAAAAATAAAACACAAAGGATGTGCACAAACAGTAAATGAGGAGTTTGTTAAGGTTTAGAACCAGGCTTGGGGAAACAAAAGCGATGTTTTCTTCAATACCTGGGATAGGTACAAGTACTCACCTGGAATTTTATGATGTATTGTTTGTGCAAGCAAGTGTTAACAAGATATATATGTATTATATATATATATATTTTTTTTTGTATATATATATATGTATAAAACAAGGCTATGAAATAGTATGAAAACTTAGTAGCTGGTAATTTGGATTGGCCAGAGAAGGGAATTTGGAAAAGGCCCTGCTTGGCAAAAAACAGCTGTACATTTAGCTTCTAAAAATTGGGTTCCTCCAAGGGATGTTAAGCTGGGCACCAAAAGCTGGTGCTGGGCACCGAAAGCTGGTTGGAAAAAATCTTGTGCAGTAACAGTTTCAGGAGCAGACAGCAGCAACCTAAATAGTAATTGCTATCACATAACTGAAGAGTCCTGAGATTTACTTAGACAATATCCCTGGGAACATTTGTTAAGAATGAAATGCAGTTGAAGCAATTTGTACCATGAAGTCAGACAGGAAATCAGTCTAATCCCTGATGCAATTATGTGTAAGCTTGGCTGTCTAAGACTTACTAGAGCGAAAGAGACAGAAGAAAACCAAGCCAGAATGAGATATTGAAAGGTGCTGAAAGTAGGTCACTGTCCTACATTACACAAGAGCTAAATGGAGCTCTATCATCCCACAGTATCCTGAGCAAGTTTAACAAAAGGCTTTGTCTGGTTCAGATCTCCCGGCACCATCCAAGTTATACAGCTACATAAATCATAAAAAAGTTTAGGCATAGCAGAATTTCCAAGACAGGTAGAATGTATTGTGCTGAATGAACACAGGAGGAAGCCAAGGAGAGGACTTGTGTCATAACTCTGTGTCACTGCAGGATAACAAATTCCCATCAAGAAATCCTGTGACATATTAAAAGTACAGTATAAGTAGGATGAAGGGGCATTGAGTAGAAAAGCCATGACGTGTTAGATATATACACTAAGTCAGCCGGAGAGATGAGATGCTTAATTAGTAAATAGAGATAAACTTGCAGTAGAAAACAGCATCTGTTTTCTACAGAATCTATTTTCTACATCATAGACTCAAAACTCTTCATCATGGTTAGTTAAGAGAGAGGATAGGCTTCGTGAGCCGTCAGGACAGCAGATGTTGACTGTTCTTGCTCCCCTTCCTTCTCTTTCGTATTTAAAGCTTCACTTCCTTTCAAGTTAATGAAAAATTGGAATTTATGTATTTTTACTGAATTAAGTACTTTTCCTCCTTCTATAGGCATAGTTACAGAACAATTGTTAAAAATGGAAACTTCAGAAGACTAAAATGGTTTGAAAGGTTGTTCAAGCACAATGGGCTATGTTGTTATGGGGTATCCCCCACCTCTCCAGCTTATATCAATTTAATAATTAATATAGCTTAAGTATTTATTTTTTTTAGTGGAAAAAGGCCATAATTTCAACACCCAATCATTATTAGAGCAAGTTCTTTAAAGATGAATGTAGATAGTCTTTAAAGAATCACTTAATTGTGGGAACCATATTCCTATCTAAAACCACTAGGAAAAGTGTTTTTCTGCTCACAGTCCTTGTCTCAGATTGCTGGAAATATTTGAGATTAGAGCATAGTTTTCTTAGGTGTATGTAGAGCCCAACATCCTCATACCACTGCCTTTCCCCAATCTTATAAACAACAGATAATCATATTTAGTATAGAACTTTAAAAATTACATGAGGAGTTGTCTGTCTGACAATAAGGCCTTCTAAAATTGTGATTTGAATTTAGGCAGCCAGAAAAAAATGAAAATGTTGGCCTCAGTCTTTATTTGTTTAGCATTAAGGCACATTGCTAAGACAGACCTGTTTTCTGCTTTATCTGTGATTTGTGAGAAGAGACTGACCCACTAGTGTCTCATGACATGAAGATCCACAGCAGAAGCTTAATAGTAAATTTTAAGAACTCTTGAAATATTATTTTATATTCATTGTCATATTACATAAATTACTAATAATTGGCTTAATAAAAAGAACCAGTTCATGGTGCCCTTGGATAAGTGTCCTAAAATAAAGAAAACTATGAATTCCACTGGAGCAGAGTTTCCCAGTACAGGTCTGTCTTCATTCCAGCCCTTTGCTGACTCTACAGCCTCAAACCTGGCAAGATTTGTGAGCATCCTGGATTCATGTGATGCAAATTTTTAAATTCCCTTCTAGCTAAATGCCGGACATGTCATTTTTTTATGTGTCAGTCCATTTTGGTTTATCTAAATATGTCTATTCAAATAAATAATTACCAGCTCCTTTATGGTATTTAAATTTGACTTATTTTCCAAATGAAAACTATTCTCTATCTGTGGAAAGCTGGACTCTGAGACAAGAAATGCTCCTGAAGCCATTAGCACACATCCGAAATAAAACTGGCCTGTTTTCGCTACAACGAGCAGTGAAAAAAGAAAGTCCATTAGATGGAAATACTGTCTTTCTAAAACCAGCAGATTTTTATTTCTGCAATGTCTAAGCACTGCAATTCTCAGCAGAAAATTGCACTGGAACAGTGGGCGGCTCCGAATTGCTGGAAACTTTACAATGGCTTTTATGTTTAAACATCATTTAGCAGCTGTTAAAGGTCAGCACAAATCCTGTACTTTATCAGTATAAATGAAGTCTACAACTGCCAAGAAAAGAATGCATTAAATAATGCAGTGATTATCATCTTGATTTTTTTTTCCCTTCAGAAGTGAAAAGGACCTTTTAAGCGGTTCTATTTTTCTCTTCCTTATTTCAAATTGACAAAGTAAAACACTAATTAAAATATTTATATCAGAAATTTACTTGCGAGGATGACACATTTTGTACACAAAGCAAGTGAAACATCTGACACATCATATAGTGCCAGGTGCAGCTAAGAAAGTGTAATATAAGTTGGCATCTAGAGGCTAAGAAACCCAACAAACTTGCTGCAATATTTCATTATCAATTTTATTTCCTACCATACACCAAATGTACAGCACAGAACACAATTTTGTTGTTTTGATGTAAGAAATATTAATTGTATGAAGAAACAGTATACAAACTACTTCAAATTAAAAAATGCATACATCATTGCTCTTTACAAAAGGTCTAATTTACAGTATAGCTCATCAATGCATTTAAACACAAAAAAAAAAAGAAGAAAGGAAAAAAACTGTGCACATTACAAAAAACACATCAAGTACAAGGGAGGCAAATAAATACAAACATACTTCACAGAACATCCTGAGCAAACAACCAAACACAGATAAATTAACCTGAAGCCATAGTAAATCATAATAATAAATACATAGGTCAGTAAGAGATTTTTTTTTTTACTTAAATAAAATATATAACAAATTTGTTAAAATATTTAGTAAATTAAATTTTAGTCTTTGTAATGAGTGAACTCATTTTGTATGCATTTAACAAGTATAACAAATGTTTGCTTTTTGTGTTTTTAGCAAGAACAATAACTTTAATAGCAAATTTTTGTTTGGTGTTCTCCTATTTATATTAGACAGCACATATGGCAGCTTTTGAAAAATCAATTTTAAAATAAACACAGCTCCTAAGAACACACATTTTCCCCTGTCTAAACTAAGACTGGAGAGTTGAATTAACCCCCCAACAAAAAGCAAGCTCCACCTAATGCAGAACAGTGACCACAGTGCATGAGAGTTGAATCACTTCTGAATAGTACTTTTGTGCAGGAACAGTAATAATATAATTGTATATGTCAAGCCTGTGAATGCCATCATATTCAATCTAAATATAAATGCGGCTAATAAAAATAAACACTTTCATTATAGCACGGAAAAATTAAACACACGCTAGATCCATGTATACATTTACACTGAGGCACATATGCACATGAGGTGTGTGTGCATACAAAAAAGGCAGTTTAGCTGGTTGTTTATACCTTTTCCTTAAAAAAAATAAATATAAAAAAAACTTCTGAAACAATGCTTAATTACTTACAATCCCTGAAATAGACATTGCCTCTTATAGCGACCGCTAGTTTCTGACGGATTCAGAAGTTCCACACCCAGGCTAACCGGATACCGAGGCGCACGCCCGCACCTGTGCGCAAGTGCTCGTCTGCCCGCACCTCCACCTGGCTGTCTGCTCCGTAGCACTTGGGACCCTACCAGAAGGCTGGTGACAAGTTCAGTATCAGCCTAGTCTTAGTGAAGAAGGATGGGAGAAACCAGTCACGGTGTTGCTACTGGTCATTCAGAGGGACAAGCGACCACCGTGGTGCCAGAGGGGTGTTTGTTGGTGCCCTCCAGAATGCTGCCTTCTCAGCTGCCATTACCTTCAAACCAGTATTAAATGCCATTTCAGGGGAGATGTGTTCGACTCATTATGTACAAAGCCTTTAGCTTGGGATGTGCTTGCGTTTTTTTTTTTTAAATCCAAATCCATTGCAATACTGGTCACTTGCTCAAAACCTCAGCATCTCATACTAAAAAAGTACCAGTACCTACCTAATTACCCTTCTTTTTTAGAGATAATTGTCATTTCCCTCCATGAGCTAACTCTGAACAAAAACTGCAGTGGTAAAATAAATCTGAAGTTCTCTTGAAACATTTTAAATAATCATTCTCATAGGCTAAATCACACAGCCAAGTCAAGTGCTTTGCTGATTGCTATATTTCATTATTGCTAACATATTCTTTAACACACTGTTTTCCAGCATACTGTGCTTTTAAGAGCCCGAGTTCCCCACTAGTGGGCACCATTTATCTTCTCATTCCATGCATCTTCACATCTCATGTTACTGCAAACCCATTTCTGATACAAAGCCATTATAAAAAAGCAGGATGTGAGGAAAATAAAACTAGAACCACGGTTCAGTCATTTGTTACTTTCATAGGTTTTTTTTTTCTTCCTGTACAAACCCAGCAAGTTATTTAATTTACAGTATAGCTTTCAGTCTATTTAAAATCCCATTGGAAAATAAATTAATAAACACATTTGTAAAAATATGGCAGGCCGCAAAAATGCTGTTAAAAGATAAAAAAACCAACTCTTTGATTAGAAATAAATAAAAAATATAAAAAATAGTCGCACACACTTTTTACATTCACTTTACAAAAACTGAGTGCAAAAGAAGAAAAAAAAAAGAAATTGTACTGAAATAAATACAATATACTAACAGAGTGCATTGCTGTTAATACAAATAGTCTGTTGTGGTTTTATTCTTTTTTTATGTCAGCTGGGAAAAAATTAGTGCAATGTTGCAATTGTAAATGCAGCATGGCAACCTACACCCCTTAGCAGTACATGAACTCCTAACAGATCCATCTGGAGTTTACTGCTGTTAAGTAATTTCTGTTGCCCAGCAGCTTTCACATCCTACACATGGATGCCCTTCACTGCCTGTTTGATACTTTCCAGCAGAGCTTTGCATTCGGGGGAATAGTCCCGTTCCAGATTGCTGTACATGTCTGTGAGTGTATTTACATATGCTTCGAAATTCTGCTCACTGATTGGCCCCTAAATGGAGACAAAACAGATTATAATTGTAGGAGGTAAAATTAGGCTGAAAAAACCCAAACACCCAACTCCAAAGCATGTCAAAGGAGCAATATGGCAACTGGGGAGAAGTCAGAAACAGGGCAGCCATCCAAATTAATGGAGGGGTTGTGGAAATTACAGGAGTTGCATGTCCTGGGGAATACACACTCTCTACAAGCAAGAAAAGGAGTCAGAGATATTAGGGTTAGTGTGACCTTTCTTTTTTTTTTTTTTTTTTGGTGGCCAATTTGTCTCTGGGAGTGTGACTGACATTCCTCTTAACTATCCTTCTTAATCTTCGTGTGGCACTCTTGACATTTGGAAAGGGGACTGGAAACACACCCACCTCTGTGGATTTGGCCTGTGCTTGAGAGTAAGATGTGAAATTTTTTGTAAGATAGAGCTTGGTTGTCTCCAGAAAAATAATCTGTATGAAACAGGTTATAGTTTTGGTCTGGGAGCTGAGTAAATAAGGATTCTCATTAGAGTGAAATTTTCACTCTTTGTGCAGGGGTGGTGTTCAGACAGGGAGGTTTGAGGGAAAAGTCTGCCTTACACGGTGTGGTACAGGGCAGAGATACCGGGGCTGGGTCCTGAAAGCAACTGCACCTACTACCACACAGACTTCATGATCCTGCATCTCTTCAAAGCAAATCAACCTAAAAGTGCTAATGCAGCTCCAGTGCTCCTGCTGGTCCCTGAGCTTGCTCATCTGCTTCAAGTAATGGCAAGACAGTCTCAAAAGAAGGTGTTATGCTGCCGGCTGTGGTCTTACCATCTGTGGGAGCTGAATGTCAGCGAGACTGGAGATAAGGGCTTGGCTTAAGCCAGCTAACTCCTTCAACAGGCTCTCGTTGTTCTGCTCTATGAGTTTGTTCTCTTCTTCTATTGTTTTCAAATTGCTCTCCATAGATGTGATCTAAAAGAGACAGGCAGGCACAAACACAGACAAACCCTTGGCAGCATTGTTATTGCACTTTGAACCCAAAATATCAGCTGGGTGATTACGAGAGAGCTATGAAACTCAGCTCTGAAACTCAGCTATGCTTTTTTTAGGAGAGACAACTTCTCCAGAGACCATTCAGAGCAAAGAAGAGGTTGTATTTCCTCTGAAATGCTGGACTTGGCTGCTGGTTCATGGAGAAACCTGGTGGCAGCAAGGCACTAGAGAGTGCCCCAGCGTGGGAGGAGGGAATTGGGCTTGGAAGGTCAGTGTGAAGCTGGGATGGAGAGTGTGGCCCCAGGGCTGGCAGAGGGAAGGAGAAAGGAGGTTGATGTTTACATTGCTGTCCTGCTCTTACAGCATCCCTGCTGCTCCACCACAATAGCAAGGACACGGCTATTAGCTGTTGTGCCACTTTTCTGCCCTGCTCCTGGGTGAGCTCTGGGCTGGCTGGGATTAGCAACAGCCTGGTGCTGGGAACAATAAGAAAAATGTAGAGTGGAAAGGAAACTGAGAGACTGAGCTCATATCACAAAGATGATCTCTGACCAACAGAATGGAAAGGAGGGTTTTGGAAAGAGCAGGAAAAAGCAGCCAAGGTAGAAAAAATGGTGTATTTTTAAAGTGAGAGCTCTGGGATATACTCACATCTGAAAGCTTAGATGTCAAAAGCAGTGCTGAAAACACAAAGCCAGCAATAGCAGGGTTTGGTTCCCTCCTGCCCCACTCCTTGTCCCAGGAGCAGACAGCTCAGTAGGGCAGAATCAAGGGATGCCATCCCTGTGCCCCATCACAGCTCCACAAGGCACTGACTGGTGCCGTCATACCCGTGATTGTCATGCTCGCCCTACCCTTATTACCATGCACCTCTCTGCACTACTGAATTGCCTCCTGCTTGTGGCCACTCTACTTCCTTTGCTCACACACAGTCACACAGCAAGACTCCCCAGTGTGAGACCCCTTTTTTGTGCCTGTCATCCTCTACAACCCCTCCTCTGGAGGGTGCTCGAAGCAGTCTAACACCTGGCTGGAGTGGAGTAAAAGGAAGTAGGAGATTTATGGCTTCTGTTGTAGTTCAGTTCAGGCTTTGTTGGTCAAACCACCTTCCCCAGGGAGAAAGTCTGGGGAGAAGAAATCTGGCTGCATAAACTGGGCAATCTCCGTGCAAATAGCAGAGTGATCACCAGAGAGAACCAAGTGTCCTGAGACAGTGAGCACAGCCCCCCTGCCCTGCAGTTTGGGCTGGATATCCTCAAACTGCTGTGGTGTGAAGCCAGGTTGTTTAGATCCAGCACAGGTGGCACAGGCTTCTACCTTGTTTAGACCATACACGCAGTGGTTATTGCGAAAACAGCAGGAGTCAACACTGCTCGTTCCAATGTGGTACAAATACGGCAGGGTATGGTTGCACTCAGTTTGGTCCAGATCAGTCTAGATTTATACTCAGTTCACAGATTTCATTTTATTTTCCTCTTATTCTGAAAATTCTGAAACTTCTGCTCATGCTTTTACCTAGTCTGCCCACATTAGCTTCCAGGTGCATATGGGAGTCTGAAGGGATGAAGCTATACAGCTCACTCCATAGAACCACTATCAGCATATTAAAGACAATCTCTCCAGTATACAAAATAATGAAAGAGAATGACTCTTTTCCATAACTCCCATCAAAATCCTCTGCTACACAAATTAGCAAAAGGTATACATTCTTTACCAGCTGTTGGCCTGGAGGCAAAATTCAAACTATTCGAATAATCAACAGTGGGTGAACTAGGAAAATTTTCTTAGGTACACATAGGAACTCATTAAATTCAATTCTCATTAATACTTGGAGTGGGTTTGTAAGAGGAATTATCATCCCTAAAAACTCAAGTCATAGGACCTCCATGGTTTGGTAAGCAAATACTTGGTCAACAAAGGAAAATAATTTTTTTGTTTGGTAAGTATGTTTTATTTCTGCTGTTTTACAAACTGCCCTGAATTTGTCATTCACCAGATCTTTAAGACAATACCTGCTGGTTATTTACAGAAAACAAAAAAAACCAAGAGGTTGGAAAAACAAGTGCAGAGGAGACTAGCTATTTTTAAACATAGCATTTATATAGCACTTAATTTATTTATTGTGCTTAAACATGGCATAAGAAAAGTTTTAACATTTATGGCATACCTGAGTTTGAAGTTTCATCATGTCAGCTTCAATTTTAAGATTGGATTCATTCAGTTCTTTTATTTCCTCATCCAAGTGTCTTATTTCTTCATCACTCTCGATACCTGTAAATAGTTGAAAATAACAATATCAGATTTAAAGTGTCCGCATGTAAGTGGATGTACGAGTAACAAGCTGCATTACCTGTTACTTAACCATAGGAAAATAATCTTTTCAACAAATAGATTGATCCTTAAATTGTCTTTTAGTTTGATTTTATTGTAAAAATTCTTTCCTACCTGTTAAACATCTGTGTGAGCTGAAATATAGATGGGGCTATCTTAGTCCTCATTTTTTCACAATTTCTTTTTTTGTCATTGCATCATGCAACTACAAGCTGGAGGGTACAGAAAGGAAAAAATTGCCCAGGAAGAGGAAAGTTTATCATAAAACATGAGGAGATATTTATGGTGCTTGGGTGTGGGGTTTTTTTTTGTTTGTTTTGTTTTGTTTTTTTTTTATTTTGTTTGGGGCTTTTTTTGGGTTTTGTTTGGGTGGGTTTTTTTGTTTCTTTTGTTTTGTTTTAAAAGGAATGAAACAGCAACCCTTCTTTTTCAGGAAACACAGCAGGGCAACATCTTCACTAGTATTATAATTGTTGTTTAATATTTCTGGTCTTGCAAAAATCTCTGTGGGGGTAAGCTCCTGTGCAGAATATCTTCAATAAGCACAGCCTTAGTTATATATGATAAATAGTGAAATCTAAATAACAGGAAAGGGTGAAATTTTCAGAAAGCTAACAAGTATTACAGGAGAAAAAAAAAAATTAAGCCAGTCTTTCTAATCCCAACAAGTTAGATAGCAAGTAAAAAAAAAGCTTCAGTTCTTTAATGAAAGCCTTGTCCTGAAAAACGCTGAGCTGTAGCAGCTGCTGGCAATACATGTGCCTGTTTCTGCTTAGGATCACTCTGAGCCCTACTCCTCCTGGAGATTTGTGCCACTGTTGTTACTGCTTTAAAGCCTAGAACTGAGTCTACTGGGGAGCCAACTTGGGAAATCTGTAAGCAGTAATGCAATCGTTTTCCTCAGCAGTTGGAGGCTAAAGACTAAATTTCCTGAATCCTGGCTCAATGCCCAACTTGCTAAAGCACATTGTATAAGAAGGGAGACTCCTACACATTTCCCTCTGCAACTCTTCGGTAATTATTGCTTTGCACTTAGGTTAGCTAAATTGCACAAGCACTGCATAGATACTAAACTGTGTAGGAATGAAGTTAGAGAGGAGTCCATTTCTGCCCACAATATTTCTCTCTTCTTACCTTATTAATCAGACAGCTAAGTCCTCCTGATCTGTAACTAATTGTTTATTAATAAAAACAATATTGAAAGCATACCTAAATAAAAAATTATGCCCTCTGACAAGAGCATATCCTCAATGTTGAGTTATCAAGATGTACATGGGAATAATTTTATAATCTCTCGTGCAAACATTTTTGTTAGTCAAGATTTTTTATTGTAGAGACAACTGAAAGTAGTGAGAATTAATGCCAGAATGGCATAAAGGGGCACAAGTATAAATGGGAGTCAGGGCCCTTCTATCTAAATAAATGTCATCATTTTTTACAGATCTCCTTACCGCCACTTGCTTTAAGCTTGATGGTCATTAATTCTTCCGAAATTTTGCCCTTTTTTATGGTTTGTGCATTCAGAGGACAACCAGACAGGCTGAAACGGATAGGAAAAAAACATTAGCACCCACTTGAAAATGGCAATAATCCTTTCAGGCAATATTATCATGCACTTGGACAGACCTCTGTACCTAAGGTCACATCAGTATCTCCATTATAGCCTGGCTTCAGGGGATGACATAACTCATAGAGTCATTTAGCTGTATATTCCAGCTTGAAAACTGGCTCAGAAATCTCAATCTATGAGTAAACAAGTCTTAAGCATATTTCAAAATAATCAAAATTGCAGAAGCAGCTACTGTTAAGCTATATGAAGGTGCATTTACAGAATTCTTAAAGTTCAATCACTTATAAACTGTTTTTATCAAGGGATTGTGCTCCAAAGGAGAGGACAGTATGGTCCTTTAAAATGGCAAGTTTACTATCCTAAAAAAAAATTAGTTAATGGGATGATGTCCACAGTGCACAATTATTGTATCACTTTGTTGATACATAATAATGATCAATACGATAATAACTCTGGGTATACGCTATAGGCTGTAATAGCTTTTTTGAATGGTTCTATTATATAGTCAGTTTGCTTTTTAACCACTGTTCACATTAAATTACATTTTGCTGTTTCAAAGCTTACAATTTCATCAGCTGGTAATTATGTGAGGCAATTTTTATAGCCCACTAAAGGGCTAAGAGGAATTGCACTGTCTTAATACTATCTTTATAAATAACAAAGAAGAAATACCCATATGCTGAAGAACTGGCAGAAGGATTTGTTTTTAGGTGTAGCCGAGTAAAGAGAAAGGGAAAATTTTGTTCCACAGGAAAATGGTTGATACGTGTGTGTGTGTGTGTGTGTGTGTAAAAATTAAATTTAAAAAAGAGAATACTAACAGAAATTGCATTTTCCATATGAAAAAAACCAAACAAAAAACCAAAAAACAAACAAACAAACAAACAAACAAAAAAAAACAAAAAACAAACAAAAAACAAAAACAAAAACAAAAAAAAAAAAGAAAAAACAAAGAAAAACCAAAACAAAAAACAACAACAAAAAAAAAAACAACAAAAAAACCCACAAAAGAACCCACAAAAAACACAAAAAACCCCCAAAAAACAAAACAAAAAAACCCCAAACAAACAAACAAACAAACAAAAAAACAACAAACTAAACCAAACCAAAAAAAAAAACAAAAAAAAAAACCCGCAAAACCTAAGCTTTCATTAGCTTGGCTAAAAGAAAGATGCTAGTTCTTCAGTTCAAAATTTCTGTTTATTACCTCTGCCCAGAGCCGACAGCTAATGGGGAGATTGTTTGACTGCTATGAGTTACCTGTTAGTAATTTCAAATGTTCTAGGAAAGGATATCAAACAAAGTTATATTTGCTATATCATTTTAACTGACATGATCTTGAGAGTAACCCAGTCTTATGTAGGACAGGAATCATCTGTACTCTGAATTGGTACAAGGTAACATACAGGTTTTGCTACTTGCTTAATTAGCCACAATTTACAGTAGTGTCCTAATGAAAAGACTTTCAGATGGGATATAGGAAATAAAATTAGGATAACACTGAACTCTGATTGATTTATTCAAATGACCTTGGACATTACTTGTTTTGGAGAAGTTGGCTCAAAGTGTTAGGAAGAAAGCAAAGGAGATAGAGAATGTAGACTTAATTACTGTTAAAGACAGAAAAATCAGACTCTGATTATTCTTGATTTGATATGGTCATATTATTATTTTTCACAGTGATAGATGGTGTTTATTGTTGTTAGCTATATGTGTGACTCCTTCTCTGTAATAATGATTTTCTTTGTTATAACTTCAAACTTCTTTAATCCAAATGAGTGCTGCATGCTTATTGTTTTTTCTTTATGTAACTTTAGCTGTTTAAATACAAAGTTTATGAATATAATTTTTCCACTGGTAGAAAGATGAAATGAATGACTCTTGGCTAAAACTATTCTGATGACATTTCAATGATATTTCTCTTTTCTTTCGAAGATATGTAGAAACAACTTCATGTTTCCCTAGGAAAGAATTCTACTTAATTTTAAAATGCATAGGCACTACTCTAATCTGAACACCTTGGAAAGTCGAGCTTCAATGGGAACATAAAAAAAGACATAGAAGTTTAAGTCTCTCAAAGTAATTGTGTTTTGTATTACTTTAGCTGCAATGTTATTACTCAAAAGACTTTAGCACAATTTATTCTGACTCTAAACTCACATGTTGCCAATTCAAAGTGGAATGCAAAGTTAAGGAAAAATGAAAAGAGAAAACACAAAGTTATACCTTCTGTGGGTGACAAAAACATTATTAACATGACCCAGCCCGTTGCAGCCTGGCAAAGGACAATGTGGCAGCTCTTGTTTGTTCAGTTTCCAGGATAGTGAAGACCCATTGACAGGACTCTCCTTCTGTCTCTTGGCAGCCAAAGGACAACCAGAAGCAGTGCGATGAGAAGTGTATTTACCTGATATGTGACCTTGGCCATCACAGCCTATCACTGGACATCTACAGAAACACAGCAAAAGAACCCTCATTTTCACTGGAGAGAGCAGGCAAAGACAGTCCCAAAAATTTCCAAGAAAATCATTCTGGCTGCCTTTGCTGCTTTGCTTTGATGGAGTAATGCTTGGATCCTAGTGGCACACTGTACCAGAGCATCCAAATTCCGTCAAGCTGGATTATGGGGGTTCAGCTGATCTTAAAATAAGGCAATTTAAAATACAGTTATAGGGACTAAGAAAGCACGACATTCATTTATATACTATTTTACAGGAAAATAAAATTGAAATTCTATCACAGGCAATAAATCATACTTCTTCAAGTGTATGGAAAGTCAACATTGTCCCCTTTCTATCTCAGTTTCTGGTGTGGTATGAGGGTGGGTTCCTGTAACTGGAAAACTTGCATGGAAACCCATGCAAATACTTGCAAAGAAAGGATAGGTAATTTTTTGTGCTGCTCTGTCAGTGTTATGTAGCTTTGCATAAGTCATTAGCGAGCATTAAGACAATGTTCCATACAACTAAGTCTTCACTTTTATATTCTCGCAGTTGTCATTTACTAATTTTTATGAAATGTGCATTCAAGCCAGGAATGTAGTGAATCTCTACTGAGTTTACAGTTTTCACTTTAAGTGAAATTTTCATTCATAGATAAATACTTACAGATATTCAAGTTCTCTGAAACATATTTTGAAGGTGTCACTCTGATTTAATTAGCTGACGTTTCACCTCAGTCAGTAATAATTTTCCTTCATTTTGCCAAATTTTTCAACCGATTGGCACTTGCATAGCACTCTTAAAAATAATTGAAGCAATGCAAGCAGATACAGCAATCCTTCCTCACTGTTCAGTCTCCTAGGTGATGGACTCCACCAACTCGACTAGAAGCAGAAACACTTGGTTTGGTTCCAGCTCTGGGCAATATTCTCACATGGTTGAGACTAACTGGGGCATCTCCCTATGATTCCTCAAGCCCTGAACTCTTCCAGGCCATTTCCACCCCTCCACTGGTGGTGGGCCCCTGCTTCTGTACTCACTTAAGTTCAGGGTCTTCTTTTTCTTCCTTTGTAGGTGTGACTTTGATACCTCCTTTCCTGGCACGAGGACAACCAGACAAGCTGAAAGAAGCACACAGAATAAGAGCCACCTCTTTCTGCTGCTGCCAGCTGAGAGCCCTGAGCACTGCAGCCCCATGTGATGGGACAGTTGTTACCTTCTGTGGGATGCATAGTTCCCTGTCACATGGCCAGAGCCATCACAGCCAGGTGTTGGGCACCTACGGAATAATACAGGAAGCTTACAAAATACAGTCACAAAGATACAGAGCAAATAATGTGTACAATCTATATTTTGTCTAGAGTGGAAGAAAGAACAGCAGAGCTTTTGTTAAATAACTAAACCTACCTCTCGCTGTTTTTTATCTTTTTGTTTTTTCTTAAATAAGCAGACTCCCTTTTTTGGGGAGGAATTTTTTTTTTTAATAGCAGAGTTATAGTAAGGAACGTGAAATGTATATGATATGTAGATTTAATTAGTTTATATCGATGTTTGCATCAAACATTTTTTCTTGTACAGAATCAACATTACAAAGAGAAGAAGAAAAGCAGCTTGATATAGATCTATCTGTAAATTTGCTATTATGTGTTTGTTTGTTATTGGTATGATGTTCTCAGGTAGAGATATAAATAAGCACTTTGCCAGTATTTACAGAAGGGGAAATGAAAGCAGCGCAGCAGTTTTACTTTTGGGCATCAGTAGACGATAGCCAGAATTGGAATTTAATAATTTGTGTATTCTATCAGTGTAAGCAGACCACAGGGCCATCACTTTCTAGCTTGAGAATCAGGTGGGTGTTCAGCTGAACAATTGGATTATGCTTATTTCTCAGAGTTAAGGGGTTTCTCCGTGTATGCGTGACAAACAAGCCTTTTCAAGTATGAATGTTTAATACTGAAACATGCATTAAAAAAAAAAAAACAAGAAAAACAAAACAAAACAAACAAAAAAGAAAAACAAACAAACAAAAAAAAAAATAAAATAAAAAAAGCCTGCCTGTTACTGTAGTCTGGCAGGGTGGGCTTCTTGCTTGCTGTGCCCCAAAAACTGATTTGGGTCAGTAGGTCTTTCCAGTGACCTCTCTTGGGTTTGGAGCAGGACCTCACTGGTAACACCTTCCCTCTCAGAAGTACAGAGGTTTTATTTTTTCTTTCATTTTTCTTGCTATTTGTGGGGTGGTTTGGTTTGAGGCTTTTGCAGAGAATATAAACATATCTCAGCAAACAAAGCAGCATCAAAAAACATTTTCCTTAGGAGTTATGCCAGCCTTTTCTCTGTTTCTGTATTATACAACACAAAGTTCTTATATTAAGCAACCCTAAGGGACTTTGAAATCCTATGATTTTTACAGAGTATCAGAATTATATAAGGAGTTGTGCCAAATAATTTTGTACTGAACCATTAAGGAAACTTGAAGGGTTCAATATGCTCTTAAGGGTCTCAGTTTTTACTGAATCTTTCCTGAGTTAAAGAGATTCGTGATTTCATCTAGTCACTCATAGGCTGCCATGGAAAACACCTACAAATATAACTGTAATAGCACATCTGAGTGTGCAGGTGCATCTCTTCACATAATATTTAAAACTAGTTTTCTGCAAACAATTAACTTGTCAAAAATCTGACTTCTTTTGGACATGAACAAATTTATGCATTGATTCAAGTAGAATTCAAATGGAGAAAGGGGTGACTTTTTTTTCAAAGATAATGTCAACACATTTCATGATGACACTTAGTGAACAAAATATTTTTGGCCAAATGACTTGCCTCACACTGACAGCAAAGGTAAAGGTGGGGGTTTGCAGAATGCCAGGGTGTGCTTGACTGTGTAGAACTAAATGTTGACCTGTTTAAGTGGGGGACAAGGACTGGGCACAATGTCATGTGGAGCAGGCAGCAAGGGCAGATGTCTGGAGAGTGTGAATGCTCACAAGTAAATCGAAAACACCTGCCAAAAGCTAAGGAAATTAATTTTGGCTACTTGCTTTATCAGATGATCACAGATGGAAGGGCTCCCTGCATAGACTGGAGGTGGATCTTAATTCAAGAAAAGCTCTTTGTGTGAGACATTCAGATCTGAAAGTCTGGGAGTTGTGAATATACTTTAAAAAGCCACTGAACTAAATTTTATATCACCCCATCTGTATTTACCACTTCTGGCAGCAGACAGATTTCCAACCAGATTGGAGTCTAAGCTATTCTGGAGGTCACTGAAGGTTTGAGGCTGAGACATTATCAGTACTAATGAAACTGTAAAAGGATATTTCAGGTGGGCTACTGATAAATAAGTAAAAAACTTCATTAGCAAGACTCATTTTCTAAATATTGATTATATCTTTGTCTGGATTGTGAAATTCCAGGACACAAAATACACCAAAAATCTATTGCCTTGCAATCAGTAATGCTGTAGAATTTCATCAGCTTTTAAGTGGTGTTTGGACTGGTGCCCCAGCTTAGGGAGTCACCCTGTATAATGGCTTCCTGCACAGAGCCAAGAAAATAAGATTTTCATCGAAGGGCCAGAGGTCTCAGGACATCAAATTAAGAGATGTCAACCCTCAGGGGAGAGTAGGTTACATGTTCTTTTCCAATTCTTCCAAATTTTTTATTCAAAAACAAATCTCTCAGTGATTTCACATATAAATGCTTGCAAATGGGCATTGACTACCTCCTATTTTGTCCCTTTCTCCAAGAGGATTGCTTTATCTTTAGGAAAATTAATTACAGCTACATGTAAAATTTAAACACTGTGCTGCAGATTTAGGAGCACTTGTGGTACATTTTCTCCCTCAAAAGCTCACCACAGGTGTTGGATATGAACTGTAGTTAAGGCAAACCCATAGAGGCCAACTGAGAAAACCATTTTATTAGATTTGTTATACTGCCTATGGAATATAAATCACTATCAATGTTTTATGTGGAAGCCATGTAGAAAAACTTCTCACATCTCTCCTAAAAATTAACATTTAACCATTGCAAAAATTAGTTTAAGGATAGGACTGACCTATCCTAAAAGTTCCTAATCCTAAAAGTCTAAATTGTTAGAAAATACCTCTCTAAAGTACACATCTAAAATTATTTAAGGCTTGATAAGCAAGTTCTTTGATTAAACAGGATGTCAGCCACAATTATTCCTTTTAGCTTTAAAATCTAAGTCATCATCAAACTTATTATGTTTTTAATTGACCACCTCAGATTGCTCTGAACAGCAAGAATCCTCATATAGAAATTTTCTTAAATCTGAATCACAGGCCCGCTTTCTGAGCAGATCTTCCTTATTTCCAAACTGTGGATCACATGGAAGCCTTGTATCTTTGCTGGCATAGAGTTTCATAATTAAAGCCAAAATCTTATCTTGATTCTGGCAAATTAAACATGAATAACATTTGGAAAAAATACACAGCTTTTTCATATTCATGCCTAACTACATGAGGGTACTTTCCTGGCCTGATTCTATGAGCATTTATGCCCTCTGCTCACATAGCAATGCTAAAATTAACTATTGATATCACTATACCAGCACATGCATGACTGCAGCTTTTTGGAATAAGATTTAATTGAGACAGAAGCAGAGTTTTGTTAAAAATATCACCTGAACTATGTTTGTAGGAACCTAAATTAAGGTGGTGCATTTGCAAAAAATAATTTTATTTAGCCTTTTTTCCTTTTGCGAATTGTCTGTGAACAGATTTTGATTTTTGCTCTTTTTCTAGTTAATTGAAATTAAATGCTAACTGCGTTATGCAACATATTTCTGTCTGTGAAATGTCCATGAACTTTGACTTTGTCTTTCACAACTCACTTATTATACATGGCGTACAGTGTGCAGTTTGTCATTTAAGTCATATGCTGTTGCTCCTCTTTCCTTATGGCATGACCAAAACTCTAGAAGCTTTAGTGGAAAAATAACCATATTGGTATGCAAATTTACTTATTCACACATGAATGGGGCGGGGGGGTGATGCATGAGGAGCAACTATTCAAAATATTTGTATGAGTGTCTTTGTATGGCAGAAAGCCAATAAAAGCAGGGACAAATATATATGACTCAGCAAATGACTTCAAATTTGTCAGCATTTTTGCAAATCAGTTCCTTGCTAACCGTTCTGCTCTTTTAAAACAAACTAAACCCCAATTTTATACCTTTGAGGATCAGAGATGTCAAAAAATGAAGCATTGTGCCAATGTGCCAGTTTACCTACTGGCTTTGTGAGCTGCTTTGGACAGCTGCCTATATAAATGGTCTTTGCTATTTTGGTGCATCTCCTGTACATTCAACTTCATAGCTACCATCAGTTCAGCATTTCAATTATAACTTAAGTTGCAAGGCTAGGGAGTAAGACCACTAACATTTGATCTGGGGAAGCCAAACACTGTGCCGAGCCTAAGTGTAGTCACTTCTGCTATTAATACCATTAGAAAAGGAAAGTAGTGCCACCATCAGACTTTATTTTCTTCTATCTGGACTAGGGATAAGTCTAAAGGACAGAAAGGACAGTCACGGGGTTCTCCCCTTTTTACATGCATTCATGAGTTTTTCCAAGCCATCTATTATGGGATCCAATTTACAAGTTGCAGAGGGAAAGCTATGAAAGAACTCTAATTATCCTTCCCTATTCCCCACATCCTTATTGACAAAGCCAATTCAATAACTAGATGACTGGTTGCCAGTGCCTCTCTTGACTACAGATTTTTGAAATATTCATATGTCCCTATACATCTGTCTATACAGCAAAGCCTGCACAGTCCTTTTATAAGTGACATTTCATGGTGAGAATTATGCCAGCACAAAATCGTATGACTTGATGTCTGCTTCAGTGACATTAAACTCATAGTATAGTGTAGTGAATAATAAAAAAAGGATTTGCAGGTATTCTGGTCTGATTTTTAGATTTATTCTAACTAGATTTATTTTTAACTAAATAATTCCAATTAATACTATCTGGGTCAGTTGCCAGATCAGTCTTACATATTAGATATTTTCTATTACTCTCTCATTCAGAAATACTGAGAAAACTGCATCTTTCCTAGTGTTTACAATTTTTGTCCCCCCAGGTCCTGAATAATGAATGAAAATGAAGGGGTACAATAATGAAGACAAATGGAGAAAAGTAAACTTTATTTCACTCAAAAGCTTTCAAACCAATTCACTACACTTTTCAGACAAAGGTTTGGTACCACTCAGAGCAATTCAAATTTACAACTTCAATGACACAGGGAACATGTTTGTTGAAGATAAAAAACAGTAACATTTGTGCTATTGTCAATACTTACTTGAGCTCCTGAGAGTTAGCAGCCATAAGGGATTTTAATGTCTTGTCAGCTAATGGGCACCCAGAAACACTGAAAAGAAAACCTGATGTGAAATATTTTACTAAACCAAAACATTTATTTTTATCTAAAACAGCAATGTCGAGGCAATCTGATTTATATTAGCTAAAATTATACTCTCAAATATTTATTCTTGGCAAAGAAGGACCGGTCAACATAAGGCTGTGGTTCTTAAATCACTAAAAAAAAGTATGTAGTTAGGGACAAAGGTTACTAGCTCCTGTAAAGCTTTGCTATGTGGGGACAGTGGTACACAGAATCCATCCATCCTTTATGTTTCCTATATGAAGGACAGTTAGACGATCTGGTCCACGTGGTTGGTAGAAGGCAGAAAACACTTCCATTCTGCTCTCAAGGAAAAAGCAGGAAATTATTGTTTCAACGCCTATGTTGACAGTAGGTTATTTTGAGGAAAATGCTTAATATCCTCAGGTTATAATAGCAGATTATGAAATCCAAAGCCATTCATAGAGAGGTATGCAGAAACCTCATTTATAATCACATGTAACAGCATCTGTATAGAGACTGTTTGTACACTCAGGGAAATGCAAACTTCACTAAATGACTTATCTGCAGGTCGTTTCTCAGCTGAGAAATGCAGCTACAGTAATGAGCACACGCTGCTTAACTGCCTCAGTGTACTAAGTCCAGCCCTCGCAAATACAACAAAACCAGGAAAAATAGGCACGTTTCTCTGTGAATTATTTTCTGCAAATTGCTTTTGAATTCTTATCCATGGTTAGTACAAAAAGGTTCGAAGATGACAAGAGCTAGAAGTAGGTCTGTTTCCTGTTTTAGGCTTCCTGTTGTTTCTTACCTGCGGTGTGAGGCATAGTTTCCTGTTACATGACCGCTGCCATCACATCCTGGGGTTGGACAGCTGTGCAAAGGAGAAGGAATGAGAAATTAGAGTATGTAAAATGCACCACATAGTTCACCATACTCTGCAGTGAATTATGTAATGATCCTTAAGGCAATCACGTTCATCACTACACACTGTCACAACACTGCAGAAATCTGGAAAAACTTCACTTCTATTTTTCAATTATTACTTGAATCACAGAGGGAAAGAATTTCTCCCATTTCCACAACGCAAATAATTCAAATCCTTGGTTTTTTATTTGTGTAGGGTTACCTTTGCAGGGTGTTTTGCTTACAAAGTGAGTTCTTAAAAAGACTGGTTTATTATTGGCACAAAATTTTTGCAGCAATTCACAAATGTTGGAGCTGAAGTTTCTGATCAGACCTCCAGTATAACATACTGGAGGCCAGAGAACAGTAATATTTAAAATAACTCCTGACTAAAATAAGGCACCTTCTTTAGAAACATATCCAGTATTTATTTACTGATACAAGTGAGAAAGGTGTTAGGGTTGCTTGCAGAACAGAAAGCATGTCAGTATCACACATCTGAAGTTCCGAAAGAGAACAAAACTTTCTCAAGCTGTCTCTCAGCTGAACTGAGAAGTGACACAAAGCTGGTTGTTGTGGTTTGGGAATGGTACTCTCCAAATCAGTGTTCCCACCAAGACTCTCCGCATCATAGGCTGCTGCTCACCCCCCCTTTCTCCTTCCCCTGCAACAAGTTGGAGAGTAGAATTGGAGGCACAAAAGGTGAAAGCCACATCTTGAGATAAGAACAATTTACTGGAAACAGCAATGAGATAACAAAATGAATGATAACAGCAAAAACATCCATAGGAAAGTGCGCAAGATAGGCAAATGATTGCACAGAACAGAACTGGTGTTGCCCAGCCTCTCCCTTTGCCAAGCTCACTTGACTGGGAGGAAACCTTCTCCGTTGGTGAGGTTATAGAATAACCCCCAGGTCCCAGCCACCCCACTTCCTGGCTACTGCAAAATTTAACCCTGTCCTGGCTGACAGTGGTGTACGTTTAACAGAACAGATAGACTCATTTAAACCAAGAGATGGAGGTATGCTCCACCTGGAGAAGATGTTACAGCTTCTCTTTTTCCTCAGCCCTTCTTCAGCTGTAACACTGAAGTCATTTATCAAACTGGGATACAGTCCTCTGCAAAAGGGCAAAGATACCAAGAAATGCAACTTGTGCATGGAGGGGGAGGTGAATTAAATATATCTTTGTGCAGTGCTTTAAAACACTCCAGCTCCAACTCTGCAGAGTTGCCTTATAAATAACTGTTTTTCTTTCACTGGGAATATGGATAAAAAGGGCAAGCAAGTGCTGCACAAAAACTGTTATCTAGTGCTGCATGCTAATGAAGAAGGGGTGCCTGAGATCCTCACCTGGCTATTTTCTCTGAGCTGGCAGAATGCTAGGAAGTTTTTCAAATCTGTAAAAAAGCCTTAGGAAGACATCAGTCTCATTTTCACAGCCCATTTCAACCTGAGTGATGCTGTTATGGCCAACAGAATTAACATGGAAAAATAGAAAGCACATGCTTCTATGGTGGTATTCATACAGTAGTTCACTCCAACTATGCTAACCACATTCAAAAATTTTTCTCTTCAAGTGCTTATGTCATTTTAAAAGCTTCCTCATGATGGAGCCAACTGTACTGAATTTTTTGGTAAAATATCTGAGCTCAATGGGATCATAGGAATGTAGACTGATCCCTATATTGCCTGTGCATTCTTCTGATAAATTAAAACTATTCCTTATTTAATTTTTGGCACAATTACATTTTAGATACCTGATACTGTTTGAACATAATAGAGTACAACCGCTGTAAGGTTATCATTGCCGTAGTAAATTCTTTGGTGGTATTATTTAGGAGATAGAAAAGTATATTACAGGTATCTCAAAACAGGTCAGTATCACAAAGGAATAAATATTACAAAAGAAAAGCCATTAGTCTTCAGCAGATAAACTCTCAGTGATTTTTGTATGCATTTGTTTTAGAAGAAGAGGCAAAACACTCTGACCTGTAGCAATTTAGGTCATGAACTACGACTGCAGATATAATGTGGTGAGTAGACAACATGCAGACTGTATGACATGAGGGGAAAGAATTGCTCTTCACAGCAGTTTGCCCCAGGGAAATGTAAATTCTAGAGACAGGCAGCTCTGACTGCTTCAGTGCCACTGAGTCTGGAGAGCAGGACACAAGCTGGTGGGATGTGACTCATTTATTGATGGGTGAGCCTGCAGTTATGGGCTATCATCACTGAGTGATATGGACCACACTAGTTCAGAGAGACCTGCTCTGGTTTAGGACAAAAAGAAAAGTGCCATAAATGATTGCTGAGTCTGAGTTTACTATTGCAGTGAAAACCCTGCGTTAATATCAAAATGATATTGATGTGAACCCAAAGGGATTTTGTGAAGAGCTTAGATGAGATTCTTAAAAAGTGACTTGTGTTAAGGGTTGCTTGGGAAAATTTTAGTGAACAATTCTAAACTGAAACAAGCTGTTGTATGCAGACAGATTTAATAGAGTATCTGAGGTTCTAGATAGTAAAGTTTTGGAACTTAACACAGAGCAAGTGCATCTCAGTACCTGTGAAAAGAGAGTGTTAGCCTACAGTCCCAGGGCATGAATTTCTACAGCCACTGGATTTTCAGTGGGAATGAATAACTAATTCTGCTTGGAAGGAAGCACATGAAGGACTTAAACATGTTTCCTACAGGTTGGAAAACCCCATTCTGTCTTGTATTTTGTCTTTTTATGAACTCTGCATGTTTTCTGTCTGAGAAATCCTGACTGCTTCTACACAAGCTCTAAGCAATGGGTATATAATGACAATTGTTCAATTAAAGCTTATTTAATTATGTAAGCATTAGCAGAGGCAATCTGTAGCAGGTTATGAAACTGTGTTTTGTAGAAGGAGCTGTTGCCCACTTGTTACCTATCTATCTGAGGAATAAGGAGTGGGACACAGTGTAAAGTTAGTCATTAATCTATCTAGACCCCCAGTCACACTCTGGCTTGTCACCGCTCCAAACCTCGTCTGCATACCCACAATATGGAACTAACTACCAGCAGTGAATTGTGCAAACCTCCCTGCTCAGCTCCTGCAAATCTACTTCAAAACAGAAGTCAGAACAGCAGCATAGCCAGTCTTTACCAGGGCAAAGGAAAATGCAGCATTTTTTGTGACTCACGTGATGAGTTCCTTTTTGAGATCTCTTGAATGGAGCTTGGGTTTAGGACTTGGTATGGAGACATCTCCTGGGTACTTCTTTTCCTCCATGTTTTCTGGAGAGCTCACTGGATCTTTCTGAAATATTAGATGAGAATTTAACAAAAGGTTTCTCTCTTCAAGTCCTCCCATACATTCAAGAAACAATTTGCCATGGCAAGAAGAGAACCTCTAGTAAACTTCAAAAAAAAAAAAATTAATTAAAAAGAAATTATAGATATTAAGAAAGTTTAGAAGATTAGTATATCATAGTTTCAGGTTCTTACAGGCAGACTTTTAAAAATGTTGTGTAAATATTTCTGAAAGCAGATGCTAGTTTAAGACATATATAGGAGAAATTTGTGTTTGTTACATAAGATGGTGATAAAGGCCAACGAAAAGTACACGGAGAAAATAAAAGTGGTTTTTGGTAGAGCCAAACAAGACTTTGACAGTTATGTTCTTTTTATTTGTTGTGTAAGTACATTGCAGACTTTTGAATACAGTTGAAGTAGTGACCATTGCACCATAAATTACAAAATTGCAATCATATATTTTAAAAAGTGTTATTTACTTAAGCAAATTTAAATGCAAAGCTTTATCGGTCTGTGGAATAGAATGCCCTGCTATCTTATTGAAAGAGCAGATTCTTGTTAAAATAAAAGTCATCAAGAACCAAACAACTTTGAAGCTTTCTTAAGAGCAGACTTCTAAGAATAGGTCTTGATTTCTACTATTTGTAGATCAAAATCATCACTGCTACCCTACTGTATGGTGGATGGTATGAATTATGAGCCTTCACTCCCTTGGGAAGTAATTTTAGAAACTTGGAGTCCTGGAAGGAAATCACATTTTGGTTTTCTGAAAAATCTTCTTTGATCACTTCAGAATAGCTTAGTTTATACTAGTTTGAGACAATGCCTTCAATTATTATTACCTTTATGAAAGGTAAGTATTCTCTTTTTGGAGGGATGCTCTGTAGCTATTTTATCATTTAAGAATTCTCCAAAGCTTATAGCATCAATTATCAGACCTCTATTTATCCCTTCTTGGGCTTCATGTTGGTTTTATGCTTCTGTTCCAATACTCAGGTGTTTCCCAGAGATTACCATCTGTAGGAGCAGAAACTGCTGCCTGTGGTTGAGAGGGGAAGGTCCCAGCCTCTGCTAAACTCAGTGCTGGTGCCATGGATGCTCTGGGCTTGTGCAGCTGACAGACGTGCCAGGACAGAGGAGCAGAGTTGTCTGCAGAGCTGTTAACACAGAGTGCAGGGCTGAGCCGAATCTGGACTGAAAATGGAGTTTCTGCCTCCTGGGTCTTGTAAACTCTGCAGGGGTGTTTCTTCTGATAAAGCTTCCATATGGTCCTCAGTTCTGGCAGCTCATCTTTGCCTGCTTGGAGGCTGGATCCTCAGTATGACTTTCTTCTGCTTTCTGCTACTGGTTACCTTCTGCCTACTCTAACTCACACTTCACATACATATAGAAACGATGCCATATTATTGCTGTTATCAATTACTACTGATTTTTTCAACCACATTTGTGGGGTTAATTTGTTTGGGAATAATCAAATTTGCTACAAATATAGAAAGCAAAAATATATATATTCATCTTTACTAAACACTCTTCAAAGTAATTAATGAGTAATTATTTTAAATAAATAGAAAAACCCTCATATATTTCAGGCTTGGGGAATTATAGTTCTGAAGGAGAACTTCAGATAAGGAACAACAGAGAAAATTAGCAGCTACAGAAGGTCTTGATAAAATGTCAGTACAGAAATAATAAATGATTGAAAGTCTTCCAAACATGGAAACTAAAATGCTAAAATGCAAAAGTGGAAAAATGGATGTCAGCTTTGTTCAAGATCTAAGAAACATCAAAGATATTTTTCCAGAGTTGGGTTTAATCTTGTTCACAGTGGCATATAGGGGTGATTTTGGCAGTGGTATATAGGGGTGATTTTGCCAAGGATATTTGAATTCCAGACTTCTGTCCACAAGTTCTTACCCGTCTTTCTTACAAACTCATAAGTGCAAGCAGGGATCATCACTTGTACAAATTACTGTGAAATCGAACGCTCCCCAAATAAACAAAAAAATAATGCTAACCCCCTGTTGCAAGCTGGAAGGGATCACATGTCAAAATAACTTCAAAAAACACAGGTAAAATGGTTTCCACTTAATTTAACGGAGGTTAAATAATGGTGGTTTATCAGTTTCCTGTCTAACAACTAACTCTGCCAGGCTACATCTGCATCACTGAACTGATGCGTGTTTCCAAAAATTTAAAGCATGTTTTGCCTGGATCCTATGTATCTAAACCAGGCATACATCAGCCTCCTCCACTTCTTCTGAGAGCAGCCAGGAGTAGGGGTTGGTGAAAAGAACCCTGCAGCACTCCACTGTGATCCTGATCTGGGTCATGTACCTCAGGATGCACCTGCAGCACACCAGAGTACCATAACTGTTTGTGCTGCAGGATATGTTAGTGTTTTCATACGTGTAACTTGTGTTCTTTGTTTTAAATGAAAGATATCCTGATCTTTTGCTGGTGATGGACTGGAAACTTTGGGAGTGTGTGTGTGTGTGTTTGTGTGTGTGTGAGTTATTCCTCATGTCACTGTCTGATACCTGCCACACACAGCAGCCTGATGGAGAATTATGTATATCCAAGGCTTGACAAAATGCTACAGTATTGCAGTTCACAGCTCCATTTCACTGAGTCATTTAATAAAATCAAGATTTCGTGGTGAAGACTGACAGGAGTACACCTACAGCCATCAGCATAACTGATATTAGAGGGTTTAGAGTTGCAGTATTTTCATTTTCTGTTTTTAAATAATTGGGGTTTTTTCCAATCCTTATGTGAATTTCCTGAATCAAGCTATTAAGATTTGTAATTTTTTGAACTGAAGCTATATACACACATACATACAGAAACATCAACAATTTTATGGTTTTTTTCTTAGTATATTGCCCAGGAGTAAGGGAGATATATAGACATTTAAACAGGTGAGTTCTTCAGCATTTTCTTAGTTCCTTGAGGGACACTTGGTGTATTTAAGCAGCATAAAATCTTCATGTGTGTAGAAACTGCAAAATCAGGACAGTGCAAAGGAAATGGAGGCAAAGGAATACTGAAACTCTGCCTTTCTAGAACCTTCCATCACTACACATGGCCCAAAAGTGGTTGCGTCTGTCTGAAACACAGAAGGTCAGAAATAGAGAACAAATACTTTTTGAACCTCTTCACTTATGACTGAAAGTAGAGCATCGTGTCTTGGCTTGTGTGCTTCTCCAGCTATTTACCTTTAGAGGGAGTGATAATCCTCAGGGAAAACACCTTTAGCACTTCTCTCTTTCTGGCATGTTGGGTGATGTTCATCACAGCTAGTCAAGCCTAACTGTATGCATAATTTTTCCTTTTCCATTTGAATGGATTTACAGTTAAATGCTATTAAAATCTAAAGAATTTCAGACTAAAAGGAAAATCAGAACCAGCCCAATTGGTCCAAGCACTGCTATTTCCTGCAAAGAGCATGTGTGTATTCATGCATGCACACTAGTGAAAGAAAGCAAGCAATGATACTCCATTAATGTACAGATGGAAGTTTATATTGATTTCAGCAAAGACCAGAACATAATGGTAACATGAATAACAGATAATAGCATCTGGCACTTTTAACATTTTTAAGCCCTGAAATCTTTGGAGAACTGACAGTTGAACTAACTGACAGCTCTAGTTATTTCTCAGCGCTTTCCTTTTGGAGAGATTTTGAGCATTTTCCAAACTCAGATTTTTTTTTTTTTTAAGGGGGCATCTGGACAGGCTATTTTGCTGAGAGAGAGAGAGACAATATTTTCTGGAAATTACCACCAAAATTAAGCAACTGTTGTGCATATGAACCAGATAACAATGAATTAGGAATAGATATAATCAGTCATTTTCTTTGCATAAGGATAACTGCCAGTCTTTGATTTTGAAAACAGAGCCTCTGGCCCTGACATCACTGGACTTGTCAAGGCTCCCTGGAATGGCAAAATGTCACGGCAGGGATCTGGGGCCAGATCCTCAATTAGGGACAAAATACAGTGTCAAAGCACCGAGTGCAAGGGGCATGAGTGCCTAGGAGCATTATGTCTTGTTGGGTAGTTTAGTTGCCTCCAATTCCCTGTGCTGGAAAGGGACAGGGAAACGTCCAGACACCCATCATAGCCTTGTGAAAGTCAGGCATGGATTGGGGGGGATGTGGAGATGCTCCTGTCTTGGCTCTTGTGCTGAGCTGTGACGGCAGCAGGGAGGAGGAGTGACACAACAGGTCCCTGCCAAGTCTGTGACACCTCCTGATCCCAGCAGCCAGGCTCTCCTCTCAAAGCTGGACGTGCTTGCTCATTGAGCAGCATGAATGGGGACAGGCCTGAGCCCTCAGCCTCCTGCTTCACATCAAACCCACTCCAAAACCCTGGTACATGGATTGTTCTGTCATTGGTGAGATAAAGACCATCATCAGGCCCAAAGAGGAGACTGCAAAGGGTTCAAGACAACCCAGCAACCCAGCCTCCAAGAAATGCAGGCTTTTTCAGTGGATGCATTGCAACCCACTACCCAGTGGTGATGGATTTTCTTTTCCTCACGCAAAAGAGTTATCTTTTAATTCCAGGTGGTTTTTGAACTGGATACCTGGATCCCTAACCTCAATTGTGAATAGCTTTACCCCATCTATGTCTTCTTGAAGTGTCAGATTTGAGATTTGAGCAAAAGATAATTTCATATTAATACAATAATCAAATTCTATTATTAGATATATAAAACTAAACAAGGAGTAAGTAGTATAAAACCTTCCAACCAGAACAACTTTTAGTTTATTTCTGAAAGCTGTAACATAGGCTTTTATCTAATCAACCTTTTAAAGGGCTGGTGGTTCCTTCCCGATTTAAGAAAAATGAAAGCAGTCCATGTCCTGAAATTTAGGCTCAAGAGAAAAAAAAAATTAAATCAAACTTGCCAGCAAAGTGGAAGAATAAGAAATAAAGGCCATAGTAGACCATGCTGCCTTGTTTCAAGGCAGGATAAACAGACATGAAAGAGCAAAACAGAAACAAAACCAAAATCAAGACAATTACTGATTTGGAAGTGACATTCTAGAAGATTGATCACATAAGTTGCAGGTTGGAGATCTAAGACTCAGTGGCAGAAATTTCTTGCAGTATGTAAAATAAAAAGTTTTCCAGTGAAAGAATATTATAGGCAAGATTTTAAGTGTGAGTTTAAATGCTTAGATAGCAAGTTATCTAGAAGTATAAAGAGTTGGTATGGAAAAATTGTCTTTTGTTTCAGCATGAAAGAGGTGTCTTTGTTTGATTTTACTTGTTTGGATTTTTTTTGTTTGTTTGTTTTTCTTTTTTCCCTGGTGATTGCTAGTCCATTTGGGTGTCTGTGTTACAAGACTGAGCCATTAGGAAAAAAATTTAAAAAGCAGACTCTAATGGTGGATACCTTTGTTTTCCTTACCTTAGAGACTTACAAACGTTAACAAATAGGCTCTGAAAGCAAGATTTTTCAAACTGAGTAACGGGGGGTTTTTTGTATCCCATCCAAGAGACCATTAAAACTGAATCAATATTCACAAGCCTGTGAACCTGTGGAAACTGATTCCCTTTAAAGTGTACTACATGGTTCTAAAGACTATCATATGGTCTGTCTGCAAGGGAAAAAGTCACTCAGAAACTGAAAAAATACCTCTTTTTCTTCTTCTTTTCTGCCATGGGTCTTGCTGTAGTTGATTGGTGTATCCCAGCCTTCCTGTTCACAAAGTGCCTGGTAGAAGGCTGCATTTACCAGGATGCTGCTTGCTTTGAAAGGAGAAGAGGAAGGAGTGGGAAGTGCTGTGCTGGAAGAAGTGAGAGGCATAACTTTGTCTTGGCTTCGATTCTTTTTCATGCTCAAATCCAGTGTGCCATTTTCATCCACTTCTATCTCAGCTCCCTGACATGCAACAGGAAATAGAGACGTGTTTAGATGTGGACATGGTAAGGCTGTAAAATAACCATGTGGTGCTTTTAAAGGATAAATATAAATGCACGCTTTTATTTAAATTTATCTGAATCTAAACCCAGCTTTTCAAATTATGTGAGTTAATGTCCAACCCTTAGGCAGACTTAAGAGTAGCTTCAGTAATGGTATCCCTGCATCTCAGATTAAACATAGTAAGTAGACTTTAAATAAGATGCCACTAAACCATAACCTATACACCCTAAATCTAGTTTTATTTAAAAAAAAGTTTAGCTTTAAATCTTCTTGATCTTTTCACTCTTACAGAGAACTATGACCCCAATTCACAGTTAAAAGCATTAATGCATTGTTTAGGTCATCAACAGCATTACTATTACATATCCTCCCTTCCCCCCACACCCTGGAAACATTACAACATCTGCATCATGGTGGGGGAGAAGGAGGGGGAAAGAAATACGTCTAAAAGTAGCATAGCAGGAGGAATATTCACTAAGGTTTTCTACATCACTTGGAATAACGTACTGCCTTTTAACTAGGCCACTAAGGCACAGGTCTGCACTGAGACCACTAGGCTGGGAGGTACAGGAGGATCTTGAGGAGGTTCTCCCTAATGAAGACATTCTGCCTGAGTTAACAAACCACTGGCTTCCTGGGAAATACAGCAAAGAGCAGCCTTTAATTGCAGAGGTGTGTGCAGCTTGGGGAGAGACCCAATCTCTCTTTCCAGTCTGGGGGAAGCTCTTCTGCTCACAAAAAGGGGAAAATGGTGCTTGGCTGTACAGAAACAAAGGAAGGAAATGTTCTGCCTTACTGTTTGATCACAGAAAAAGAGGACAAACTCTTCTTGCAATGGTAAAAGGCAACTTACTAATGTAATCGACAACAAATTTGTCCTTGTGCTTAATATGCTACACTGCATATTGACGTATTTTCTATATTGAGATGAATATAAGACTAGTCTTTGCTATTGCCAACATTTACTGAAGGCAGGTAGGGGAAAAGATGAAACATGGCTTCTGGAGGACTACTCAGTGGTCTAGTTTAGTGTTTTCCTGAATAAAGTGGGAAATATTCAAAGACTATGGAGATACATAGTGATATCAGATATCTACATGTGGAATACTGTGATTAACACTGCTCATTGTCTCTCTGCTATTTTCATCACTACTATTTTTAATGTGTGTCACCATAAAACTTGGATGACACTTGGAATTTGGGGTAGATGTGTTTGGTGTTGTGTAACTGTAGGAGACAGTTGTATAAACCAAGATTTCTTACCTTGAGTAATATCGTAGAGATCTCACAGTGTAAGTGAATCACCTAGATGTTGTGTTATAAATAGAAAAGGGTCAGGTATGTTCAGGGGGAGAGTTTGTCTGTCTTTCTTAGACCTCTTCCTCAGAAAGACATTGGCAGAAGGAGTCTCTTTCTTTTTCTGCCCATTGAAAATAAATATTGCTGGGGCATGATGATTAGTCAACTATGCAATTGCTAAAGACAGGGCAGTGAAACCTGTCCTTGCTTGAGAATCTTAGGAGTTCTGGTGAAGCAGGGAGTTCTCCCCCTGTGCTGAAAGTGTGACCTGGCAATGCTGGCTGGACTGAGGATGAAAGCTTCCTTCATGCAGCCTTGCCTTCTAGCACTGCCACTGATGACTTATTTAAAGGTGAAATGTGATTAAATCTTCTGAATCAGAAGGAAAATACTGGTGGTAGATGACAATTTAAGGCCTCACAACCTCTTCACTCAGCCAGCATGACTCCCATTTTCATCCATGAGCCTGACACAGATGCCCACCTAGACCAAAGCACCACCAAGCCATCTGCTTGTCCTGGGTTCAGAAACTCAGGCACCTCTTATGTTTGCTTCTCCCACATAGCCAAGTTCACATTTTCAATCACACAGCTTAAAGAGAGAGATGTTTTATTATATTTATGGGAAGTAAATACACTTCTAATATGTTCATACTAAGACGCTTTGGTTATATCTTTCTGTCCCTTTTTAGTAAATAGTTTAATCTCCTGTGATAGTTTTAAGCCCTGAATTTGACAGTGCAGCTTATCCTGGATAATAACTTAGTAACCACAACATCTTATGCCATCTGTATAATATCAAATACATTTTTATACCAGCATTAATAAACCTTAGTTACAAAAATCCAAGATATTAACTATATCAGTGCCAAGCACACACTCCAGGATCTGACAATATAGCTCTGCCATGATTGCCCCAGTGTTTTTTGGCTTCATAGTTGATATGTAACTATAGCAATGAAACAGAGCTACAGTAATCAAGCTTAATGACCAATGTAAAGTAAAATGCTAAATATTGTAGTTGCTGACATTTTTCATAATAAAAAAAAACTTGGGTTAAGTCTGCACAACCAACATTCACATAAAATTCCAGACCTCTGTGACAGATGGCTTAGGAAAGGAAGCCATGTGACTGGGCTGCGGTAGTTTTATAGTGCAAAACCCATAAATAGTGCAGATTCTCTGTCACTGACAAAATATCAACTACTCAGAAGGCAACAGCAGTAACAAAAAGGACCAAAAACAATCAAGGTCCCTTTCTTAATGCAACTTGACATAGAATAATATCAGAAAATCATTCTCTCTGAGAAACAGATACCAATAGCCTCCACAAGGACCTCTGACTGATAAGCAGAACATTTACTAACATGGATATTTAAAGCTTTCTCAACACTTGCCTGAAATTCATGTAGAAGTTGAGTTGCCCAACACATACCTAATTCAGATCAGGGAAGGCTGGGTTCTGTTTGTGAAGTAGTGTGCAGATGGGGTTTAAGTGAGCTCACAGATGCACACAACAATTAAATAAAGTCATGGGAAAAATGAGACTTTGCCCATTGCAGGACTGATCACACGTTTACTGCATGGCTTTTTACTCAGAACAGCATAAAAGAGCTATTGCTTTGGTGCCTTCCTAGCAAACTCCAAATGGCAGAGCAAAAAGAGGGAAGTCAGAGTTATTGCTCCAGTTTACATTCCTACTCTGATCCCACCCTCCTCTCAATATGTCTCCTTTGCTTGCTTTACCACATTTATTTTTACATTAATTTTTAAATGGAACTAAAAAGACAAAAATGGGAAATGGGAAAAAATGCTAGAGCAGTACTCTGACATGCTGACAGAAAATGGCACTTACTATGCTTAGCTCAGGCTTGTAAAGGCTGTGTTCTCCTCACTGGAGGCAAGATCTTACTATTGTTGACTCTAGTGCATGTGTGAACAGGCCTATATTTATCCATTTATCATGACATATTTAAAATACAGCTAAACTGTTCTGATTATTCCTTAAAACTGTAAGCAAAACAAAGATGAAAATGTATATTTTTATTTCTTAACTTATGTTTGTTTTAAGCTGTGTAAATCTGTGCAGCCTGATTTTTATCTTACTCATATTTACATTTACACTGGTGTAAACCAGGACAATATCTACTGAAGTAATAAAGAAAAGTCAATGAGCATGATAGCATGTAGAAAGTAATTTAATTCAGGTTACTTCTTACCTACTACCTCATCAATGACAATCTAATCCTCCACCTCACGTTTTACAAGCAGCTGGTAAAAGGATTCCAGAATAAAAAATGAAAGAAAAAGTATGGGAGTGCATTTTCTTTATTCCAGTAGCTATTCAGTGAAAAGATAAGGTACAAATAGTACTTTATTATCCAAAATGAAGGCTAATATAAATATGTAAACGAAAACAAAAAAAAAAACGGTCTGTATACTCTCCAACTGCTTTGTACAATAAAGTCAATCTTTTTCAGCCTTGTTTATCTTATGACATAAATATTAGGGAATATTTTCTATTCCTTAATTAGGTCGTGTCCTTAGAACTGAATTACAACAGCTAGGATAAAAGGATGTTAGTTTGTTGTGTCAAATTTCTCCTCCATTTTTTTGTATGCTTTTGGCCCATCTGATCACTCATAACATTTAATACTCTCCAGTGTGTCTCCAGTAATGATTACAAGTTAATCTTTGTCTCAGCTGGATCAGAAAGAGTAAATTATTGTGTCTGCACGGATCTTACTTCAAACCCGCGACATCGGAGGTTGTGTCATGACATATAAGGGAATTCATGTATTCTTTGGTTGGCATCAGCCATGGAACTTAATGCTAAGCAAGCCCGAAGAAACAACACAATCAATGATTTTGCATACCCCCTAGCACTTCAATCTGGTTTGGAAAGCTCTAAAGAGCTCTTAAGTTCTGGTATTGGGAGTAAATGAGACTTGTATCTTGCCATGTATATGAATAATATTCTTAATACAAGTCCACCCAAAAGAGTACAATCTTTTCTATTCTCGCTCAACAAAAACACATGCACCTGGTCCTCAATTCTTCACACTTAAATTTAACCAATTGAGTACTTCTGCAGAAAATTAAAATATTAATTTGGGTCAAAGTGAGAAAACTTGTAACAGCCCAACAACATCTGAGACAACAATGGAGTCACAATTTAAGCCCAGAGCAGTTCACAAATTAAAAAAACCTAGCCAAGAAGGTACTTAGAGAGCAATACACACAGCAGTATTACAGGATGGTACTTAGTGATACTCTTGGATGATTTTTCATCCTGTATTTAGGCTTTAAGGTATTTGGAGTAAAGTACTGCCTGAAAACATGCTGAGTGCTAACTACATTTTTAAAATAATTGATGCAATTTTCACCATCATCAATATCCAAGAATGGAAAGAGATGACACAATTTTATTCAAAAAACAGAATTTAAACTTTAAACATTTTTAGCAAGTATGATTTTATTTTTATATTTTTGTTGTTGTTGTTTTCTTTCAAGGCATAGTGTGCATATGCCATTTTGTCTAAACAGGTGGGAAAAGCACCAAAACAGTCAACAAAATGTTTGGCAAGCAGTAGTGATGAGGATACAAATAAACTATTGCTTGCAGCTACCTCATTGAGACATGTGTGGTGAGGGCTGTAATCAGGGGAGATCCCTGGAAGTTATGATGATGTGGATTCTAACACAGAGCTAGAAACTGCAGGCTAAGTCTCCCAGGGGAGCTCTTCTGGTGACTTCAATGGGAGCTGAATGAAGCTACATAAACTGCAAATCAAATACAACCAGGAGACTGGCTTGGGGTATTGACTGCATGAGAATAGCCTGGTTGGGATTGTATTCAGGGGAAAAGTTTACTGCAGTCCCAGGCTGAATGGCTCATAGAGTGCAACATTAATGTGGCATTAATTATTTTGAAAATTGTATCATCAAGGTATCTGATGAACTTACTATTTTGTATGCAGCTGATACATAATTCATAGAGAAGATTTAAGATTCATTTTACTGCTCATTTCAGAATAAATGTATTTTTTAAATGGCTTAATTTTTAAATTGTTATTTTTAAACTTGGGATATTTGTCAGATCACCTTGAACATAAGGTCTGTTTGGAAGTTTTTCTCACCAGTGGTACTGTTAATGTGTAATGTAACTTTTCTATCCTTGCTACACTGCTCTTTCTCTTTTGTTTCTTGGACTCTCCCTTTTGAACTGATATGTGGAGAATGAGAGATACATATTTGAATATTCATTAAATTATTGAAATTTGGAACTATGTTATAAAATTAATTTACTTTTTCATTTTAATGCTATCTGTATATACAGGAATGTGGTGAATATTCAGGGTAAACCATCCAACTCTTTCTAGGAGAGGGACTATGTCTTGGGCATCAAGCAGCAAAATTTAAGAGGCAAAAAGAAAAAAAAGATACTTGGGACAACACTTGTGCTAAAAATCATTTTGTTGTTTTCCCCACTTGTTTAAGCAAGGCAACATATGCATGCCTTGAGCAAATACAAGAAAATGCCACTTATTCGAAATGTTTGAACTTTAAGTTCTGCTTTTAAAACTTAGAAGCACAATATTTTTACATCTCTGACAATTGTGCTACTGGCAAAGTATTTCCAGCAAGCCTGGGAGGTCTTCTGCAGTCTCACATATCCTTGTTCTACCACCACACAGCCTCCCATCGGTAAAGAACCAAGGACAGGATTTCTGGGAGGCTGCCTAATGCTCAAACACCTTTACAAGTCAAGAGCTTTGATCTGCTAAAGTATGGACGATGCTAATCAGGTTTTCTTAGAAAAAAGAATGAAAGGGTGTTTCAAGGGGCAGGGCTGAGATGCTTGACACTGTGGAGCTCTGAACACAGCCACTCCACACAGTTATTTTCAAACCTGTTGAGTGTGTGTGCTGTTGAGTAGAAAAAGGAAATAATTAACTCTGTAGTAATACGTTCCATTATTTGAGGTCAAATACAGATAAAGTGTCAGGATGGGTGTTTTTAACAATCTAAAAATTTGTAAGATAGTCTAGCAATTAAAAATTTACATTTACAGGATTCAAACCAAAAATTGTGGAACTAAGCTGTCAGACTCTCTTTAATGAAGACATTTTTTAATTTTAAAATATGAAACAATAAAATACTATTTATCAGTGTTTCTGAATTGTTTTGTGGCTGGTAGTGGCACAATTTTTTGCTTTGAATCCTGTATGATCAAGGTAATAAATATCCAAAACCAGATAAAAATATGTTTTGTGTACTATTGGACACTAAATCCGTTTGGGGCATACTTGTCTGTGTTTTGGCCAGAAGCTAATTCTGATTCTCCTGTCAGATGTTTTGTAGCAGTATGCCCTCCAGAAAGTCTGGCAAAAGTGGAGGCAGGCAGATAGCAAGGTAGGCAGGTGATTTTCTTTTAGGCTGGATTCCTGGCTGTGAAAAAGGAGTAAGCTATGTGCCCCAAGTGCCCCTCTGTATCATTACTATTATGTTCACTTCCATTCAGTCCTTCCCCATGATTTGGCAACTGTGAAGCAGGTACATAGAAGAAAATCTTTGGGTTATGCCTGGTCCCTTTACTGCTCTTCTCTGGCAACAAAGGTCTATTGCTGAGGTCAGCCAAAGGCTGCTGCAGCAATTTAATCCAACCATTGGCATCATTTCCATTTCCCTACTAGAAGAAGTCTCTATTAAAGACTGATGGAAGGAGGTTTTTTGCAGCAGATATCAAGAATGAATTTGTCATTAGGAAAGGTTCTATGAGCAGTCTTTGGAACAGGTAATGAGTTACAGGGAATGCATGTGGACATACTCTAAAAATCTTACCCTGTGGCAGCTCCCAACACCGATTTTAATGTCCAAAACTTCACACACAAGTATAAATCAAAAGCAGCAAAGTAGGGGATACCACTCTCCAAAGGCACAAGGCTCAGAATACCTAACAAGGTGTTATGCTGGTGGCAAAATTAATGGTTCCATGCAAAAAATAATAGCTAACCTCATAGCAGTGGTGAATAAACCCTCAACCAAAATGCAGATCAACAACTGCAGAAGACACATCTAGCCAGAATGAGCCTTGTGAGGCTCAGATAATGAAGAGATAAGGTAGAGTGACACTGACTTGCAGAAAAACAGATCATCTGTCTTTTGCAGCAAACATCATGAGTCAGAGTCCCACAGCAGAAGCACACCTGCTATGCTGTGTTTTGACAAATGCACCTCTTTTCACTCCCCAGTGATTTGTCCTTAAGTTCTTGTAATGACTCCCTCTCATCTACAAAGAGCTTTCAAAAGTTTCATTGCAGTGGAACATGTGTGACTTCAATGCAAATAATAAACAACAGTGCTCCCACACCACTGTCATCAGAAGAAAATCTTGTCTATTTTCATCAGCATTATAATACTATGTAATGGCACAGAAAATAAGGCTCATAGCTCACACAGCACCATTTGTAAATCATAAAGATCTGTGAGGAAACGCAGAGCAGAAACCAAAACACGAAAGCCACACAAACATCTACAAAATTAGGCAGCTTTCCATTATGACAGACTTGCCCAAATTATCTATCTCCAAACGCAGTGGGCCTGATTCTCTACTCTTGCCAGCAGAAAGGGGAATTTTACCAAAGTCAGTTGTTATTCCCCCCCTCCACCTTGCCAAACTGTTAGGGGCTCCAAATACAACAGACTCCATAGGTAGTTTTGTTCCATTGCTAGCAAAATATCCCCTTGATTAATCATATGATATTTTTTTAAATCAGTCTCCAAAATGATCACTAATGGCAGGTTTCAGAGAGAAAAAATTCCCTCTTAAAACAGATATTACCCATTATCAACCACAGATTGTTTTCGGATTTTAAATAACCTTTTACTTTTTTCCTCCCAAAAAACTCCCCCCTTGTAATTAGGCCTCAATTATGAAAAGAATTAACAACATAATTCCTGCTATTTATTTAGTTTTATCAGAACTGGTCACTGTGTTACTGGTTTTTTTTTCTCTGCCTCTCTTCAAAAGAGCATGCAAACAGAAGCCTCCTTTTGGGGGATTTAATGCAGTCACTAACATGAAAGACAGTTTATTCGCACAGTTCAGTAGCTAGCACACCCTCTAGGTTCTTGGACTACCCTACCTTGGCAGACAGACTCTGTGGTTTGTTGGAGAGGATCTCTGCTGCTTCCCTGCAGCGGGTGGAAAGGTTCAGGATAGCAGCAGCTGCTGCTATGTGGGTGTCTTCACTACATTGACCGTAGCTATAAGAGTTGGCATGGCAAGGGCTCTGTGTGTGGGCGCTAGCACTAGGCAGTCGATTAGAAAATTTCACTGGATTTGAAAAATGCTTTGCTGTTGAAGAGAGATTTGATTAGCAATTGCATGTATGAAATTTTTCCCATTAAATAGTTTTGCTTCTCAGACTACGATTTCATACATTAAAAAAAATATTCAAAGATTACATTTAAAACAATCCATTTGCTATTGTCAGTAAGGGTTTACAGTAAAAATGGCTTCAGAAACACAGTAATTTAATTTTTCCTTGAGAAATACACATCTCTCAACAAACCTTTTGAGATTTTTACTCATATTTTACTTATCCTTAACTCTGGCATTAAAAACAATGATGTCTAAGGAAAGACTGAGCAAGCATTACCATGCTATCCATTGTGATTTGACCACTCCAGTGGACAAATGCAATTGTAAAGGTATTCTTATAAAGGCTTCTTCTTGGAGCTCTATTGTGCAAAAAACCAACAGTGACTTGTCCAGTCTTAGCTAAAACAATACTGCTTACTCTCCTTAGATGAATAAGTCTAATTTTAAATAGCATTGCTTATGTGACTAAGGACCACACAACCAGGCTCTTGAATGAAGCAGAGAAATCAGATAAAAACATTACCTGTAAGGAACATTCACTACTAAATATTTCATGGAAATATTTATAAATTTAACTCTATCCTTTAAACAATTTAAAAAATAATGGACATACATATGATCTTGGTTTAGAGTCTTTTGTTGGCTATATTTGGAATAATACGCAGATTTATTAGGCACTAGGAAAGTCAGTTGAAAATTAGATACTAACAGGTGAACAGAAAAGCACTTTCACAGACAAAAGTTGTGTTTGTGGTTCTTTGTTTTCTTCTTCATCAGCAGCATTTACTCTGAAACAGTTAGAGAGAACTCTGCTCTGTCTTCTGGATTTTGGAGCTTAAGATGGCATAAACTGTTGCAGGGAGAACACAGCACCATGATTTCAGCTCTAAAGAAGCAATAATCACTTCTTTTGTCTGCAGCCCTCACAGTGTCCTACAAAGATAAACTAAGCAAAATCCAATTTCTCAGCCTACACCCAGATACATCAAGAACATTTCTGCGTATGGCCATCTGCTCGTTCCCTAAAGATCTGAGCCCCAAGGCTCTGGATCCCTTTGGATGTAGAGCTTTGGCTGACTGCTTTTTAGTGCTAAGAGCTACACAAGGCATAGGAGGACTCCTCTTGCCTCAAACTTGGGATGCTTTGAAAGAAATGGTTGTTTATATGCTTTAACTGTAGCTGAATGCTATATTCCATTTCTCTAAGCACTAGAGGCATCTCAGTAGAGCAATACATGAAAGCCTCCTGATTCAGTCCTCCCTTTCTCTAGTGAAAATTAAAAAGGATTTATCTATCATGCTGTAAGCACAGCACTGTAGCACAAACAAGATAGACTACATTTTTAACAGTTACTACAATGAAATTTAAATTGTGTTTAAAGGCCAGAAAGTACATTTTTCATTACCTACCCTAAAAGAAAACAAAAAACAACAAACAGACAAACAACCAACTAACTAAAAAACCACCCCAGGCTGTAAAGGGTGTACGTTTTGTTAAAAAAAAACAAGTTTACAAGTGCAGAATCCACAGAGGGCTAATGATGGGCTTTTGTCGGGCTACATATTTACATAGGACTCTGAACCCATCACTACATCATCAGAGTCTTATTGCCAACTTTTGTATACCTGAATAGTTAAATCACTCACCAGCTCTTTTACTTTCACCTTTCCATTAAAATAATAGCTGCACATTGCAATCTTTGCAAGAACAACAGGCTGTAAACTTCAGCTCTGATATAGTTCATACATAAATTGCATATATATGTATTTGCATTTGTATAAAAACATTTCAATCATTTTTTCCTTGAAATGAACCTGTGAAATAGACATACATCTGCGCAAAGAGACAGCTAATAGGGAATATTCAATTTTACAAACAAAATTGGAAAATCTGCCACCCAAGAAGCTGGCAATGCATATATTTGCTTTCATTTAAGCAAGCCGATTTTCCAGGTCAGATAAATATCTACTTTTCATTTGCAATTTTAAAGAGTATTTATATATATACACGCAACAAACAGATACCTACAAATATATATGGGTTTTTTTGTGTACTCAGACACATACACAAATAAATATTAAAATATACAAAATTTTATAAATATATAAAACATATGTAATATTTTATGGGATTAGCTGTATATTATAATTAACTTATATATTAATTTATTAATTAACAACATTTTTTGCTTTTCTGTTCACCTTGCTTTGAATGTTCTTCTTTGTTGGAGTAAGAGGGTCAAAATTTGTTTTCCTATCTTATTTTCCTTTACTAATCTTTTTTGTCATTAACAAAACAAAAGCCAACTAAAAAGTCTTTTTTAACATTGTTCTGGATCTATTTTCTTCTGACCCCAGTTTTGGTGGAATTAAACATTTCTTTTCCATTACCCTCATGGCAACAGGATCATTGGTTCTTTAAACTAAAGAATATTTTATAGTGGTTAATACATGGCAGAACCTTGCCGGTGTTTCCTATGCAGATTGTGGAGAGCATCTGCAGTAAACCATCAGTGTTCACGCTGTGATATTTCATTTGTACAGAGCAGTACCTCTGCAAATCTGTAAATGATGCAAGCTTTGGAATCTTGATAACAATTTGATGCATTGGATATGACTGCACTACAAATATGATTTAGTACAGGAATATGAGGTACCAAAACAAATTCAGCCCAGGCCTGGAATTAATGTAGCTGTGACACATGCTCATCTAGGAGGAATAATACCTGTATAAATTCACCTAAATGATACCTGAAATACCTTTGAAACCTAACTTGGATTTCTTTGTACTATAATTCATTCATCTTGTGCAGACACATTCCATGGGACTTCTCATCTATCCCATGAAGATACCACAATTTAATCAAGGAGGAAGGTAATTGGTAAGACATAAAGCATTCTTTTTTACTCCTCTTTTCCACTGAAAGCCGCTTTTAAAAGAGGCATCAAAAAAGTAAACTTTGTATTGATTAATTTAGTGTTTTAAATTCTATATTTTTCAAATTAGTGATTGTACATTTACAAGTGATTAAAGATGGTTTCTACAGACCTCTTTAGAATTCTAGGAGTTTGAAAGCAGAACAAGCAAAAAGGAAAAAAATTCATCAACATTTTGCCCCTTTTTCAAGAGAAAATTGAATTTCAAGCTTACATTCAAGAAACTGAGGTGTTTTTCGACCTTGTGACACGGGTGCTGTTGTGCGTTTGCCAAAGACTTGTGCATCAAAACTGGCATAATCAAATGGGACTTTCCCAAACTTCTCCTGTTCTTTTACCAGGGTGCCTCTGGAGGAAGGGACTGGCTGTGAAGTTCTGTAACTGTATTGCGATACCTCAGGCTGTTTTGCTAAGTTTGTCCTGCAGAGAGGAGGGAAAGAATGAAGGAAAGACAAGAATGTCTTTAAATAACCTTGTCTTGAAAAATAGGATATGATATGATTGCATCTCGTAATCCAAAAGTGAGTTATTATCACATGCAAAACTTACTGGTGGGTGTATACAAGAAATAAACAACATGAACATGGTAGCTGACTAGTAGTCAAAAAGTTCTTTGACTACTTCACAAACTAAAAGATGAGGACACTAAAAAATGCAGTATTCTTTAATAGTAGTCTGGGCTATTTACTGAGTTACTGCTAGATTACCCCTTCCATTAGTTCTAAAAATTTGTCTAGATTTTTTTTCTAGATTTTAGTTTTTTCAGATCAGTATTGTTCTCACTTTACTGTGAATGAGTATGGTATAAATATAATATAAGATGATCTGTGCTATTTGGGAGGAACAAATTATTTATGGTGTGTTATTCCATTTAGTTAATGTTCAGTAACTACTTGTCTTTAGTAATTTCCTTAGGACTTTCGTATGTAGAGTTAAGGCACATGCAGTTGGCAGACACATGGACATAATATTCTGTAATGGCTCTGAAGGAACCATTAGAACTGATCATGTCAATAATCCACAAATTAAAGTGTCCCCGAATAGACCTGAATATAATAGGTTGTAATGGTCGTGGTGCCAATGATGTGCAAATTATGCATGTCTGTAGGGTCCATATAACTCAGACAAAATAAAATTACAATAAAAAGTGTTTCTCCTTTTTGATGTCATTGTACAAAAAATAAATTAAAGTAATTAAACCAATATACTAAAAATAAAGAAATTCTATTAATTGTTCTGATCAGGTTACTTGTGTGGAAGTAAGATTTAATAGGATATATTTTATTGTTTATCCACAAATACATCTCTCATCTTTCACGTCAGCCACATGCACAAGAACCAACAGAAAGACGGTGGTTTATTCTGAGAATCAGATAGTTTTGCAGAGGTTCATCTTGGAAAACTGGGTTACCACTGGAGCTGAAATCTGAAGTGGGTGAAATATCTGAGGACCAATCAACAGAGTTTGTGCATAAAAAAGAGCTTGTTTGTTTGTTTGGAGAAGCTGGTTTGGAAGGGCTCCTACCTGTGAGTCTGATCATGGCACTGCCCAGCTTTCAGAGACTCGTGCTGGTTCTTTTCCTGGGACATTGCCAACTTTTCAGCTGCAGCAATTGGACAACCAGAAAGGCTGTTGAAAAGCAAAGGTGAAGAACAGAAACAACAAGAAAAAAACATTGAAATTAATTATTGTGCAAAGGAGATGTCTGCTGCTTTTCTGTGGAAACCAGTGACTTTGATGGTCTGTGCATCTAAGGGAACTGCTGCTGTTATAGCCCAGATTCATCTGTTTTTCAATCCTTAATGCAAAACTGTGAAATCTGTGTATTTTAGGTGATATATCTGGAAACCGAATCATGTAGGAGTTTTCCACAGTTCAGCTTTGATGTTTTTTGTCTGGCAAGTCACTAGTAAATTTTTTGACAAATGACATTTACTTTATCAGCTAAACCATGCATATAAGCCTCCTGCTGATTAAAAGGAAAGTGAATTTGGGAAAAAAACCCAGGGATATATGAGTGACTGTTACCAAAGAACACATTTTATCATTTCAAGTTGTGCTAGCTTATAGTTTACTGTTTGTTTTATTAGATTAGAACAAGTTTTCTTATCCTATCCATGGGCTGCTCATGATACAGCTGATGTGCTTCAAAGATGACTGGGGATTTAAAACAGGAAAAACAAAGAAAAAAATTCTGCTTGTGCCTTATATATTCTTGTAGACAAACTTCTCACATGTCTGATGAAGACTGACTTACTACTTTTAGTATTAAACACAGTATGAAAAACTTTAATTTTGGTGCACTCATGCAGTTTATCAATCAATAAACAAAAAACCCCAAAATCTCACAAAAATTCAGATCAACAAAGAAAGTTGGTTTTGAAATTCTTATGTCCTGAGTTTGATTTTAAGATAGACACTATATTTTCCCAGAAGCAGTATGATGGAATATACTGCTTCCAGCAGAAAGCAGTACTGACAAGAGCTGTGCTGACAGCAGTGGTTTGCTGGAGACAGAGTGTGACTCTCTGCCTCACCTGCAGTCCAGCTGTGATTCCCCAGCTGCCTGTCTGGAAGTCTCTTCTCAATTTTACTTTCTCCCTTCCGGCAGCATGTTAAACAGACAGGAGGGTTCCAGGCAGGAAGATGGCATTCCTTAGGGTGATAAGTGGAGTTTTTAAACAGATTTTTAAATAGTTCACTTAAAATTTTCTGTTTGGCTAAAAAGGAATGTGCCTTGATTGGAAGTTCTTGTCAACAACTAGCATGTAGTGGTGCAAAACAAATGGGTTTTGGTTTCCATTGGGTTTTCCAGTTGTAGCGGTAATAATGTATTTTTTCATTCCTTTCCCTTGTACATGATGATTTTTCAATGTGAGGACTGTGATGAAATTGCAGCTTTAAATCTCATCTATGAAAATACTAGTGGAATTTGCCATCCTCTCCGCTGCAGCCATTTTTTATGTAATGGAATTAAACACAATTATTTGGTTATAAATAATACAGGCTGCCCTTGCAGTTCATAGACACTCTTCAGTGTAGTACATAGCATCTAATTCCAAGATGTGCCTATCAATTTACTCCCTAGAATGTGTTAGGTTTTAAGTGGACAGGAATTTTTCTGATCTACCTTCGGTGTGTGTTGCGATTGCTGTTGACGTGTCCTCTTCCAGTGCATCCTGGGGTGGGGCACTTTAAAACATTTTCATGCATGGCAAGAACTAAACAGAAATATAAAAAAAAAGTTGATAATAAAATGCATCAATTAAAACCACATATCTTTTAAAAAATGAACATGTCCTCTTTGAACTCAGATTCTCAATTCTTTCACATTTTCATCACAAAAGAAGAGGGAAAGCAAAGGACCTACAACACAGTGAGCATGGTGCTTCCAGCATAAACCAGATTATTTCTATATTACCGTGGTGTGGCTTCCCACATGAACAAAATGGCTTATACAGACTTTAAAAGAACAAAAGTGGAAGTCAGCAGAGGGGTTTAATCATGAAGCCTTTTATACACCACTAACACTGGAAAAGGGAGGTGATAGAGGAGCCCTGGCCCACACAGTCCATGCTACATGGAGCTGCAGTCCCTCTCTGTCTCAGGGAAGGAAAGCTCTCAAGTACAGGAAGGCTGTTTATACATTTTATCAAATATTTTTAATATGTCCCTTTGAATGTTATACCTCCTGGTCATCTGAGCTGTGCTGAAGCTACCTTGGACCAACCAAGCATCAGCTTATACTCTTAGTAGTGATTACAAACTCTTGCCTGTACGTTTCTTATGCCTTGGATATGGCTCATCTTCGCTAAAACTGACAAATATGTCCGTGTTAAACATTATACATCTTTGGGGCACAGTGTTTCACAACAGTTGACTGTTCAGTCCACAGGTTTGTTCTGCCAGGAACCACATTCTAACTCTTTGTTTTTTGTTCCCCCCCATTCAGGACAGAGCACGTCTAATTGTAAGCGTGATAATTAACAAGGACTTGTTAATTTTAACTTTTTAGGAAGTTAATGTTGCTAAGGCCTTCCAAATGCAGCCTGCTTAATTCAGCAGATGTTTCCATAAATATGGTTTAGTACCAGATTTAAAAAAGGGGAGAGCTACAGTTAGGAAGAGGATTTTGGTAAAGTGCAAATATCCTTTTAATTTGTTGTTATGCATACCACCACAAAGAACAATCTGACTAACTAGGTTGTTTAAGCGGATAGTTTCACATTAAGTTTTGGCTTATTATGCAGCATTTCATTGCATCGTGTTGCAGGATTACACACACACACACACACACACAGTCAAACCAATGTAATCAGAGTAGCACAGTTAGAAATAAGTAGGGAAATTCAGGCTAAGCTGGGCATGAAAGCGTTAGTGTGATACTGTCACAAGACAGGGACCTGCTGTGGACCAGCGCTGGGATGTGCTGATGGAAATAACCTTTTTGAGCTCAGCAGTAAGGGGGACACTGGAAACTTCTCTGCATAAGCATGCCCAGGCCTCTCATCTGTTGGCAATGAAAACCAGCAGCCTCCATGTGCCATTGTGGCAAATGAGGCCAAGGCTCTGAAACTAGCAGGTGATATCTCTGCCTTAGCAAAAGTGTGAGCAAGCAACATCTTGAAGATTCATGGGACTACAGCATGCAGGTCTGCTGGCAGTGTGGAGATAGGTTGTCTGATCTTGTTCATCCCAGGCTACCTACGGAGCCTGCTGCTGTTTGTGACGATGCTGCTGAGGAGCACTTGAGCTGCACAAGTGTGGGAAGCAGGACTGTGACTATGAGCTGGAGGGCAGAGAAGGTGTGATGGCTTCTTTCCCAGTCTCATCCTGCAACCTCATGCAGAAAAAAAGGGAATTCCTCTCCAGCATAAGCAAACACTACCCACGATACTGAGACAGATCCAGTTGTTATTCTGGACTGCAGGGTGGCAATACTCACTTTCTAGTGGCACTCTAACTTTATGTGGACAGCCTGAGAGACTGCGGTGGTGAGGGTACAGCCCAGTCACGTGCCCTGTGCCATCACATCCTGGGATGGGGCATTTGGTTTCTCTCTTTTCAGGCCTGGGTGAATCTGCAGAGAAATCAGATAAAGATTTTGTTTGCATTTAGCCCCTGTCTGCACTCAGCTGAGTGATCCTAGCAGTGTGCTATTCTCTATTTTATACTTCAGATTTAATTCCTGTACAAAGTTTTAACAGGGATGTATTCAACTGAAACATCACTTCAGGTTTTCACACTGTGTCCTTTAAACAATGATTTGCCTCTCCCAGTATGCCATTTATGTGCTAAACTATATAGCTTTAGGATTGCAGTGTCATTTATTCCATTCAGAGCCTCAAACAGGACAGAAGCCACAATCCAATAAGCCAGAAAACTGGCAGCATGAGCCAACAGCAAGATCTATAAAGGAATAAATAAAAAAAGGAGAAACAATCTTTTGCTCTGTTAATGTCAGACTCCAGGAAGCTGCGACAACCAAATAAAAGCTGAGGTGTGAAGCAAATAAACAAACAAACAAAAAGCATTTCAACCAGAAGCCATTCCTTAAATATCACAGATCTCTAGGCTGTAGGTTCTTTGTTAGGAAACTGAATACATGCCACTTTACATTTGAGAGGCAAGGCAAGCAGCTCCCTCTGGTACACATGGCAATGCTGCTTTGTGGAGCAGCCCACAAAGACTCTGCAAACATGGAGCAGCCGATACCCTTTCAAAGGCAAGGTCTCAGCCCAGCCCCACAGCTACCACTCTGTAACAGCCACAGTGCATTCCCAATTTCTGTTTCAAGCACCTAGAATTGTGCAGGACGCACTGGTCAGAAAACCTTTATTTGATTTCCAATGCAGGATCTAAAGTCTGGGCGAGAAAGGAATGATTTCTGGTCCAGAAATTCTCTTGTGAGAAATCTGGAGGAAGTGGCTGCATAAATTGCTGAGGATGGTTTTAGCTCCATCTGTGATTGGCTGCCAACAGCATTTGGTGCTGGGGGAGAAAACAGCTGCAGCCAGCACAGGGAGCTGCCTCCTTCAAGCTCATTTTTCTGGACCATGAAGTAGAATGTGCTTAGGGACAGAATCACCAGAGACAACTGAGGGTTAAACTTCCTGGCAAGGTTTTAGATAAAAAAATAAAATAAATAAATGGGGAGGAAAGAAAATAGACTCAGCATCATCAGGAGACCACATGCTTTTTAGAACCACTGCAAATGGAAAGTGCTGCAGTAGTGAACAGAAAATAAAGAGGGACCCTGAAATACGATTTAGTGTTTCCTCCGGTAATTCAAAAGGTTTATCATGAAATAAATTTTTTCTGATCTAGCATCCAAGAATGAAAATTAAGAGCTGACAGATTTGGTGATAGATTTTTTAGAAATAAAACCCAGTTAATTATATAAAGTGGCAAAATTATGTGCCCGATACAACATTGGCTACAATAATATGGTGCTTATACAACCCAAAAAAAGCCTGGTGTGTTTCTCCACAGGTGTTACCTCTGAACTCACCTGAAGACCACAGCTAACTATAATATCAGGTAAATCAGGGAAGGATAGATTCTGCCATTCTTACGTCACTGCTCTTTCCTATGTGTGCTGTGAGAAAGTCACACTGACACCAAGGTGAGCCTGATGAACACAGCTGCTCTCAGGGTAGGAAAGAATATCTATAAAGTTCCTGCATATGCCAAAGCCATCTGAGCAAATAAAGGTTCACTTAGTTTAATAAAAAGGTAGATTAATACCATGCATGCACAGCTTAAGGCAGCCTAAGGAAAACACTGCTTGAGACACAAAAATGAGATGTCTGCATTTTCTTCCCTAATACTGCAGGAAATATTTTATAGTTGCAGCTCCTAAAAATGCCTGTCAGTTCTCTTTCACACTAAATGCTTTAGATAAGTAAATTACTATAATATTTGCAATGTCCACAGGGACTACTCTACTGTTACATTAGAAATACCAAAGTAAATCATTTATCAAAAGCAGAAATTGCATCAATGCTAGAGTGACCTCGGGATGTTTGGAAGGCCAAAAGGAAAAGTCAAAGGACAGATGAATGTATTGTTACTTACTACAGAAGGGAGTGTGCTTATAAAATGACATCTCTTGATGTTCTGTAATTATCCTCAATTGAGGAGTTTCATACAAGGCAGCCCAGTTTATAAATCAAACTCAAATCTTTTAAATCTCCAGTTCTGGAAGCCTGATTAAGTGCTGAAAAATGAGTGATGTCCCTACAGGTTTGTAGGATACCACAAACCCTCAGAAACAATAAAGATTTTGGAATTTACTGGTATTTCTGCTAATGTAAAATGAGGCAGAAGAGCATGGCTTGTGCTTTCCTGGCTCAGAAGTGCTGGATGTAGCAAAATATAATGTTGATTGATGCAATAATGACTGATATGTGCAGTAGACTGAACTCAGAAAACACATGTCTTAGGAATTAGGTAGTATCTTTGGGAGAGGCCAGTTTTTCACCCTAAATTTGCCCTTGAGCACTGTTTTAATGCCTTGTCTTTTGGCTGCTGAAAGTTTGGAGGTTTGTATTAGCACCCTACAGAGAAGGAAGGAGAGGAGGAGAAAAAGGAGGAGGAGGAATGTCAGTGCCAGCTACACAGGCCTTTTAGTACCCATTACTGATGATTTCACATAGCAGTTTGGCAGGAAGCCAAGTACCTAGCGTTTAACCTGGTTAGACGTGAGGCACTAGTGTGAAGGTACATAATTAACAAAATTACCAGCTAAATTCCAGATTCTTTACTGTTGCTATAAAACCCAGCTCAGAATCCTCTATCAGTCACAGGACAAATGCTTAAGCCAGCAAGAGGAGCCAAAAATCCTTACGTTTGCTGCTAAATATCTGTCTCCCACCAATGTCAATAACTTTGGTTTGTCTCCTTTCCCCTGCTAGATGCTCCAGAAGAAACCTATCCAGTTCCTTGTAGGTGCTGTGAAACACATGCCCTTGCTCTGCCTGCAGAGCGATTGCTTGCTCTAGCAAACTCAAGTTGCCTTTTGTTTTGTCCAGCTCAACTGACACGTCTGTGGTTTCTGACAGGCACTCATTGTCGTCTTCTTCACTTTCAGGGAAGAGATTCTGAATTCTCTTCTCAAAAGGTTCAGAATGAGGCTCCTGAGGTGCTCTTAGCTCTGTTTCTGAGTCACAGAGTGTTTCACAAGGACCATATTCGACCTCTTCCTTCTTAATTTCTGGGACATCCAGGATGCTGGGTTGATTACGCTCTACAATATATTTCTGAGTTACATGGGGCTTTACACTAGTTTCTTCCGAGAAATTTGAAGAGCTATCCCACTCATTGTCCATAATTTCAGAGTTACTTTCATTTTCCTCAGATGAACAGTATTTTGGGTCAGAAACAGCAGTCTTTTCCTTTCTTTCAGCTGAGCTAATCAGGTAACATTCATCAGTGTCATCACTTTCTGTTTTTAAGGATTGAATGCCACTATCATTTAGATTTTCTGCCACTGTTTGACTGGGTGCATCTTTTGCTACTTTTCCCATGTTCATCAAAGATTTGGCCACAGCATCTTGATAGCTGGAGTAGTTGTCTTTTCTTTGACCGGAATTTTCTTGCCCACCCAAATGAGGGGTTTCCTCGGATGATTTTGTAGTACTCTCCTCTATATGAGAAAAAAGGCAGGAGAAATATGTAAGAATAACTATTTTTTTGTATCCTGTAGAAGTGACATGAAGATATTGGCTTACCAATTGCTGCTTTGTTATTCAGAAAGGTACTCTGAAATTACTGAATTCACACCAAGGATCTGTTTGAAATAACTGCTTGTAGCATGATGAACCCTTCCGAGACTATAAATACTTTATATTATAGTTTCAGCACTGTATGAGAAAAAATTACATCCCCATTTCTCACTGATGGTGAAAACATATATTTTCTTAGAACACACACACATGCACACACAGTCATATACATGTATGTAAATATAATGTGCCATACATTGACATTACATATATACAAATAATCTATATAATCTGTATATGTACATATATATAAGCACACAAACACACTTTAAAATTCTTCTGATCTATTTTCACTTTTATTTCATCTAAAATTCCCAGATATTTTCTCAAAATAAACCCTAATTACTTTCCCAGTCACCCCAGATCCCATGAAAGACCTTGATGGAAAAATCCTCAATACTTCAGAAAGGGCAAGCTCCTGGTCAGCATTGAAATTGCCACACTAAGTGATAGATCAGGTCATGCACAGGCAAACAGAAATGGTTGTTATGTACAGACTCATAAAAGACTTGTTAAAGACACCACTGAAACGCATCCATTCTTTATAAACATCTTTCTTCAGAAAAAAAGCAGCAGCCAGCAGGTAATAAAGGCTGCATGTAGAAGAGATTGTCAGTGAGGAAGACAATATGCCTTTTGTATCTCATTTAATTTTTTATAAACATTTCCTCTGACAAGGACACTCAAAAATACATCTCCATCATCTTCCTTTCTGGTAATTATCTCTCTAAAATCAACACTGGTTTTGCCAGGATCAAGTAAATATTGCCATAGTAACTAAAAGCATTTTTGGATGAAGGGAAGAATTTAGTCACAACACTAGCCCCTTCAATAATGCTGATTATAGGGTACATTCTTTTGTTGGGATCTATTCAACATAAACTGAAAAATTTAACATTTTACTTCCTAGAAAGGAGGATGAATAAACAAGCTTAGACTATTCCATAAGATGTGTCTGTCCTTTCCTGAATCAGAAGAACTCCAGGTTTAAATAATAAATTAAGCATAGCCTAAAATGCAAATGAAGTTTCTCTCAATAACACAGTGAGCTATTAAGAGAAAGTGTAAAGGGTTATGATAATTTTAAAGTATTATGAACTACAGAAAACAAATAAAAAGCATTTTCAGTGAATATGTCCAATTCATTGAACTATTCTCTCAATCCACTTAACTACCCACATGTGTACAATAATGATTTATAGACATTATACCTAATTATGCATATTTGGGCTGTGTTAGAGTGCCTAACAAAAGCTCTAGAAAGCAACAATTACCTCTGTTGCTTAGCTACATAGTTTAAAATATTCCTATTAAGTGCAGATTATTGTGGAGGGGAAAAGGGGGACAAAAATGCACATGTGCACCACAATGCATTTCACTTTACTGCTGCCAAACTGTTAGCATTTTGGGTCATTTCCAGTTTACATAATTGTTTGGTTCAACTGTTTGTTATATGTTAAAAGAAAATATTGATTAATTCTTATTCTTCTTCAGAAAATTGGACTCACGCAGGGAGAGGTGGCCTTGTGCACTGTGTGCATAAAGTTGTATTTAAAGAAGTGTCTGTAAACCTTCATGTAACTTTTCAGCAGCTGGTCCAGTACCACACACATTGCAGTATTCTGAATAAAGTGTGCCATCTTTTCACATCTCAGCAAGTAAGAATGATGATTTGGCTCTCTAACTAACTTTAGTCAAATGGGTTTCCATTATTTGCTCTTCTGCCATTTGGAAAATAACAAAATCTCATCAGTGGGTAATTTCAAAAAGTAACAAGATCTATCTTAAAAGAAATGTCCCACCCATCAGAAGAAAACAAACGAAACAAAATGTTCAATGGTAAAAGGTTTTTTCAGTTATTTTTATGTGTGAAAGATGAAAAATGAGTTCATGATAAAAAAATTTTTGTTCCGTAAATAATCAGCAATTTTTAAAGCCGTGTTTAAAAATTTGTTGTTGAATCAGTCTTAATGGTTCAGCTGTCCCAGCTTTGCTTTTTACGTCTACAGGCTGTAAATTTACTCTTAAAATAATCAAAACTCAGCTTAGTTTACAGTTGCATCAATCCATGAACTGAATCATTAACTGATCAACTGAAAAGAATAATGAGTTCATAATAATGTGAGCAATATTACACTAAGAAAACCCAAGTAAACCTATGTACTGAGATCAACTGTATGCTTTGCCTGAAATTTGTTTTGTAGCCAGTAAAATTTATGCCGAAAATGTAGTTATATTATCACTGATGCAAGCAGGTTGGAATATATCATACTGATATCAAATAAATCTTTTAGAAATCAAGTGGGACTTTTTGTTTTGACTGAAGGGCGTGGTTTCCCTACTTTTTTATCAATACTTGCCTCTTTTTAAAAGGGGAACCTAAGTTAAATAACTTAGGTTTGTCTGTATATGACACAGAGTCTACCTTTACATCCATCATAGTAATTTCCCTTCATCGAGTTCTTCAGGATGTGGAGAGGACAGAAAAAGGGGAAGAAAAAGACAGTACTGAGTGCAACTCTGTATGGTCAGGAACCAGGCTGAATCAACACACAAAAATATAGCTAAAATCCAAATATCTAAAAAAAAAAATCAAAACAAACAATAACAAAGCCCCAAGACAAGAACCATATAGAATTCTTACTCCAACAGATTCCCTTCTGGTGTTAGGAGCTAGAAATACTCCCTGCAGCCTGAACAGGCACTGAGAAGTATGGGATTTTTTCCTTGATGAATTTTTCTTTAAAATGTCACTCAAAAGACAGAGACATTCTATATCACCTTGGTAATTAACATTCTGTTTGAAGATGGAGCTACCAACTATGCTTTCGCAGCAATGGGATGCAAACCTTTGGAAAAATCTTCTCCTAGAAGATTTATGAGTGACAGCTGACTGAAAACTTTGCTTTATAGAAATGCCACAAAGACCTCCACTGACTTTGGTAGAATCAGGATTTGACTCTTTAATCTGAAATACATTCTTCTTCCTCTTCTCTGTGTTTTATAGTAACCATATGTATAAAATTTGTGGGGTTTGTTTTGTTTTAAGGGAGTCAATTTAGAGTGGATAAATACACAAATTACTAATCTCAGTTCATCATAAAATAATAGGACAGCCCAGGCTGTAAGGGACCTTGAAAGACCATCTAGGTCCAGTCTTTTGTAGTAAAGGGACCCTAGATGATATAATTTACCACCCTGTTCTTCAGAAACGTTTGATAAGAAGAAACTAAGTGAAAAATAAATTATCTTTTCATTCTAATAGCAACCAGCAATTGAGTGACATTTAAGATCATTCAGTTTACCTATTATCTATGATTACTAATTTCCTTTTATTTTAACATTTGCTGTGTGCAGATGACTGCCCAATGTCTTCCTGATATCTTCCATTGATATCTTCTCACTTGTCTGATTAACTATTTTGGCAGGACTTCTTAAACAAATATGTGAAAAACAAATCAGTTTGAGACTTTGTGTTCAACTTGAATATATACAAAAATATATATTAGAAAGGAAGAGTAATCAAAATATACTATAGCTATATCTTTATGTCCCACATCCTTGTCCATATTTTGCAGCATACACATTGTAGAAGCTGCTATAAATTGTTGGATGTGTTTGGCTTACCAGTGTTGGAATAACAAGTATAAAAGTGCTGAGTCTAATAATCGTGTTAAACAGAACACACACAGCAGTCACACACATGAAATTACTTTGCTAAATGTTAAAGTCAACAATGTTTTGCTAGGCATTATTTTTTCCTCGTAAGAGCTCTATATATTTCAGTGAAAATCTGCTCTTCAGAAATGTGTGGGATGGTGGTGGGCTTAAGCTTGTTCTTTGACAGAGACAGTGGAGAAGCAGATGCTGCTCCATATCTGACCTGCTGCAGCAGTTGTCTCTGTGCGACCTACAAAGCATTTACTAGACCCCAGGAGAAGTTACTGTACAAAGTAAATGGAAGTATCATGGTTAAACCTGGGCAGAATGGCACCATTCCAACTCTCCTAGAAGTCAAACATGTCTTGCATCTGCTTTCAAAATACTGGTTTTTGTCTCGCTTTCTGTGGAATTCAAGTTCAAGTGGCATTCAAGAAACTACCTGGAGCTGAGCTGCTTTCGAGGACACTGATATCTTCCTGTAACTCCGTCCTGTCTTCATTTTCTTCTTTGCATTCCAAGCTGGGGCTGTAGTGGCGGGGTTTCATTAACAGGGACTTCCTCTTGTTGACAGGGACACCTGATATCTGATCTTCAGCTTTTCTCTTCTTAGCCATGGAGCATTTGTAGGCACTGCAATGATCAATTGCCAGAGACAGAGGAAAATGGAGAAAGTGAGGAGCAAATTGTTTTAAAAATAGCATCACCCTATAGTTTAATAGTTTAAGTATAAAAGTGAGAATTGAAAAAATGTTAAATCACTTGCAGTTTCAGCAACTTGTGCGTAGCAGATATTTCATTTTAGCTCAGGTACTGAAAGTCCAGGCCACAGGCAAGTCCCATTTCTTTTCACTGCTGCCAAAATCTTTTTGGGGGAAGGTGAGTGAGTAGTACGACAAAATAAAAAAATCCATAACCCAACAGCCTTAAGGAAAAGATAAACAAAATTGTAGCCTGTGTTGATAATCCAGGAAAACTGCTATAGGTAAAATTATACCACCAGTTGTATTACAAAATCCTGAGCCTTTGGTCCTTAACCTTTACATTAGTATAAATATCCAATTACACACATTGAGTTCAACAGTATAAAACCCGTGAGAAACACACCGTATACTGATAGCATTTTGCAACACCAGTCCCTCTTTTAATATTATTCCTGAACATTGGTTTCATTTAATCTACTCCAGCCATAAAGAACTGGTTTAAGCTCTACTCAGGTCTCTGTAAAGACAATGAAAAAAGGCTCCTGCAGAGGGCTATTCATCTCACTTGAAACTATTTATATGTAATAAAAGGGGGAGCTGTTCTCTGGGAAAGGTCTTATCCAGTTCAGATGCCTAACTTTCAGATGACACACAGGAGGAATGGCAGAATTTTAGAGAGGAAGATCTTTAGAAGGTTTAATATACTTCTTTCAGCTCCTAAAAGACCCTAATATATTGATCTGAATATTCATTTGGTTCTACAGTTCCTTAACCAAACCTTTGTCGCTGTATAGGTCTCTATGGCACGCAGGTGGTACAACATAAGACACTTCCCTAAAGAGGCTGGAATCTTCAACACTCTTTTCTTAATAATTTTTCATGTAAGTGATTTGACATTATTGTATTTTTCTCTCACACACAGTACACTAAGAAATTTTGGTAGTACGAATAATAGTGCTCATACTGTATCTGTCAGAGATGAAAAAACTGTGTATATGGATCTGTGTAATCCATTCAGTGGTTTCTCAACCTTAGGTGCCCCCAGGGTGCATTACAAATATACACAATGCCTTTAGGTGTTGGATTTTACATTTGGTTCACTGATTTAGCTGCAAGATTTGAAAAAAAAAAAAACCAAAAAAAACCCAAAAACAGCCATGTATGAAGAGAACTATTGGTTACACATATTACAAGCTCAACAGAATAAATTCATCCTTCCAAGGCATCTTATGTGCACTAAATTGGCTCAGGTTCTGATTGTTTTGGATGAAAGCATATGACTAACCTGAGCTTATTGTTAAAAAAAAAACAAAAATTTTTTGGCTAAGTACCCTTTTGGCAATCCCTCATTGCAAACATAAAGGACATGTAAATACAAAGATCTGCATTTTATGGGGAATGTTAAAATTTCCTCATATACATCTCAAACACTGGATATTCTTGATCTTCTGAAGGCTAAAATGCTATGGGCGTCTGGAATCCAGGAATATGGGATGGTAAGCATATGCTGTAGTTGAATAAAATATGGCTTCTGTGTTATTTCTCTGTTTATGCATAGAAGATAACATGAATACCACAATAAAGGTCAGAATCACAGTAGTATCAGTGTACCACTGGAAATAATGCCCATATAACAGATATCAGGGATGGATGCAGTGTCAAAAAATATGCATAACTTGTTTCTAAGGAAATACAGTTACTTAGTTCATATTTGTGAATGGCATTTCATACAAGTTGTCTTGTTCCTGGAAAATTGAATAAATGGCAAAAGTTTGAAATACACAATTGTTTTTATCAACCAAAACCTTCACTAGGTTTGCTTTTGATGTTTCTCGTTTATTTGTCAAGTTACCCTCCAGTAGATATTGTGAAAGTGTTTAGGATATGATGAATTTCAAGTGTTTAATTCCCCTTTGTTTAATTCCCCTTTTTTACAGCTGTTTCTTACACCAGAATAATTAATAGGTTTTTGCAACCAGAGATCCAATTGGATCATGTAATATACCCTCCTGTGCAACACAGGTCACAAAACTTCATCTAGTTCTTCAGCCTTAATCCTGTAATTTGTCTAAGTATTGTCAAGATTTGACTAACCTTAAGTTAAGAGAAAATGTGACAATATGGAAAATTCATTCTGTATTCTTGCTCACTGAGTACAATCTTTTTCTAGTAACATAATATCGCAAGTCCCACATTGTGGACTGCCATAACACTTATTCAACATGTTGGTTTTTTCACCACAACCGGAAAAGAGAGTCAAACTGAGATGTCAGCAGACAACAGTCAAGACCAGTGTGGCAGTACTGCTGCCAGCTGTCACCTGCAGATCTGCTCTGGGAAGTGAGAGCACAAGAACCCACCTAACAGAATCACCGGAGTTTACAGCAGTAAATCAAAAACTGCTGCATCAAAATTGGGACAGGAGGCCTACAGATCTTCCTGGGAGCACACTGGTCATGTTAGAAAGTTTCTCTTCTATGAAGACTGATGCATTAACTTGTCCTTATTGTGTCTTTTTCTGTACATGAGCAGTTACCCATCCAGATAGGGCCCATAATTTTTTAAAAAGACATAAGATTCAACTTTTAGTAAAATCATTCCTGACACCATTCTGATTACAGGAAGTTGGCAAACACAGTTATCACTTATTTCATAGGAATTTCAAATTGCTCTCCATTCTCCAGGAAGAGATTTTTCAGCTCTTGCTTTTGCTGATGGTCCTTTAAATTGAGCTTTAATTGGAATTCATTAGTTTGAAGAACCAGTTTAAAGTTCTGTTACATATCAGAAATTCCTCACCTTTTCTACCTTACAGTGCTTAAAATGAAAAATATAAATAAAACCAGAAAAAAAATTCACGAGTAGCAGCTTTTTCAAGTACACATGATTTGTTAAGGATTTGATAATGGAAAACAGTACTATGAAAAGAATATATTTATGCCTTTGTAACATTCATGTCATGCCAATTTCACCTTTGTCTTTAAAAGTTTCTATGTCTCTTTTCCTTGTGCGCATTCATACATAGACACACATGTAGGTTATCACTGATTTGTCAAGCTGTACTTTGTCAAGTGGTAAACCTATAATTTAGCTTCTCCATTACTCATCTCTTAAATTCAACATGTAATAGTTTTGTTGCTATTTATCAATGGCCTGCTTGTTGTCATGGAACACTGATTCAGCTGTCAAGGTTATTTGGTAATCCAAGGCTCATAAAACAGGAGAAGCTCTTTTTGTTATGTGCCTAAAGCCAATACATAGCTGGGGTTTTTTCCCCCCAGTTTACTGTACTTAAATTTTATGCACAGAAAATCATGTTTGTGTTATCTAGAATGAGCAAACTTTTTATTTTATATATATATTTTTAGTCAGTGATTCAGTTACCAAAACCAGTCTTGTGTCAATTATCATAGTGTGAGTCAAGAGGTTAAAATCTAAGACACTTAGGACCTGGCTGCATATACTGAAGAAACCTCAAAGATAAATCTTTCATAGATATTTCATACCTAAATGTATTCTGGGAGAATTCAATGGGTCTTTCTCTTTCCTTTATTTCTTTTCAGATCTCATCTTGAAGACACTTGTAGTATACAGGCAGTACTGTCCATTGGATCCCACCACAAAAAAATGTCTCAGGAGAAAGAGAGAGGTTTTAAGCAACACATAAGCACATTAAGCTTTTCTTAAAAACTGGTCATTCTTGTTTTATTGTTTTTCATTTTTGGTGGGTTTTTTTGTTTGTTTTTGTTTTCGTTGTTTTTGTTTGTTTTTTTTTTTTAATTTGTTCATCTAAGTGATGTGTTTGTCAAGCCTTCAACCCAACCTTTAACCACATTGTATCCAGCAAGGATTTGTTGTAGTTAATCTGCTGGCAAGACTTCCAGACCTCTGAGGATTTTTTCTTATTCACAGTAGTCTGCAGATTGGCAAAGCATGAAAACAGAGCAAAGAATTGCCTCAGTGGGTAAAACTAGGGGTACAGTCAGTCTGAAAACTGGTGTTTAATAATGCTTGTAATGGATGCCATGTAAAATAATGAGACCAGAACACATCACATCTCATGTGCACTTCTTAGATTCAAGAGAGAAAATAAATGCCTTTAAATAATAACGCACTTACATTTATTTTTTACTGCTATGTAAGGATCCCATACCTTATGTGAGTTTGTTCAATAAAACTTAGTGGAAATTTGTAATTGTGGAGAAAATAATTTTAAATTCATAAACATGAATTGGATTTTGACTATTTGCCTAATTATTGAATTACAATTAAAGGAGACAGCCTCTTCTGTTGTACAGAAGCATTTAACTTCACACTAATATTTACATGGAGAAGGTTAGTCTAACTACTCCTTAATCATATTGTGATTAAAGATATTGCCAGATGCTTTAGACCTTGATTAGTTGTTTTTTTTTTTCAAAACTTTCAGATGCCCTAAGACAATGTAGGCAAATACTACATTTTCCTTACAGGAGGGAAGAGTTGGTATTTGAAAATTCAGGGACACATGCCACTCAGACATGAAGCAGTAACATACAAGTGTCTGTTGTGGTTGGGCTTTCTTCTAATGATTTTAACAATAAGAAGTATCTAAGAGGAAGGTAAACTTTGAACATCTCCCCATCTTAATCTCTTTTATATCAGTTTTCTAAAATGCAGATGAACTGGATGGTGTCTAATTCTTTAGCACAAGGGCTCCCTAGGGTTTAACCTAGAGCAGTGAAAATACCTGATCACCTAAAATAACAGAAAAATTTTGAGTTCCTCATAAACTGATGATGATTAGGAGAATTTACTAGCACTGGATACAGAAAGGGGATGATCTGCTCCTAGGATGGATCACGTGTCAGTTCACATTACATTGCTGATATGATTTACATCAACCATCAATGACAGACGTTCACGAAAGGAGCTGTAATATCAGAGCTCAAAAAAGAGTTCTGGTAGTCTCATCACTGCAATTGAAAACCCAAACATGTGTTGCTAATTATGGTAACTTCAGATGGACAACAGAGGTTGGGAAGGTAGGTGGAGTGTTACTATGATTCAGTGGTTTCTTGTCAGGTTAAAACAGTTCCACTTTCTTAATTGGCTCTCATTGTTTGTGAAGAGCATATTTAAATCTTGTAGCTCAGTGAGAGTGAAAGTGTTGTCAGCTCAGGTTGCTCTAAACAGGATAACAGACAGAAAGATGGTATTAACAGTGTCAAGAAGTCAGAGTCTCCACAGAAAGTCTGAAAATCCACAGCACCAGTCAGGTCTGCAAGAATTTTTCCACAGACAGGGCCTAGGGTGGTGTTTTCAATGCCATGAAAATACTTACTGAACATGAAAGAATTTGCAAAATCTTACTGTATACAAAATCTAATCCTAGCTTCAGAAAACTAGATACAAGTGACTTTAAGACACATAGATTAGTCACAGATTTTTTATATATATATATATGTGTGTGTGTGTGTTAAAAATTATATGTTTTTGAATGTTTTATCAAAAAAGAAAGAAAAATGCATCACTTTGGATCATGGATACTAAAATATAAAATTTACAAGGCTTATAGACACTTGGAAAAAATGACAGCTAAACAGTAATTCTGCTTACTCTACCCCATGGATCTAAAATGCATATACTTGTTGGATTCAAAACGAACAAAATTTTCTCAAAGCATATAAAGAAAATTACTGGTGAAATAAAGAAGGATATTTTGACCCATCCCTTTTATACTTTTAAAGAAAGATACTTGATGAGATGCTTTTCATTAGTGAGAATGCCAGTTAAGAAAAGGCTGTAATGACTTCAACTCATTTGTGTACCCTTCAACTCTCAATCTCAGAAGGATTTGTGTTTCAATACCTCCTCTTTTGTCTGTTCTATGGATTAAAAACATGTTACTTCATTATGTTAGGATTTCTACTGCACTGTACTCTGATGTTCCATCCTGCAATGAATTTTCTAATTCCAAACATCTTTCTACTCAACAGGATATGAAATTATGCTTACAGAGGTTTTGTATGTCCATGAATTTATCCCTGAACAGTAGAATATGCTGGAGCAAGGGATAAAAGAAATCACCATTCTACCTACTTAAAATAAATAAAAGTAACATTTGTAAACTGTCAGGTGATGGAAAATTGCAAATGTCCAGGAACAACTGTTTGATTTGCAAGTTATAGGTAGCCACACATCGACTATCTGAAGGACTTCAAGGAGGAAGACTGTGACTGGCAGCTAAGAAAATTGCATCAAGATTTGGGCTAAAATTCATTAGCAGTCTAAGACCAAGTTAAATAAGAAAACAAGAGGTATTTTTCTAGGTATTTTAAATAATTTTTACAGTTGTTAAAAATATCCCAAAATTATGCATATAAAAACTTATGGTTTTATGTAAAAATATTAAAATAAGACATTTGTTAACTCTGATATGAGATTTTACAGATGAAATTTTGAAGGCTAGTCCTGGAAAGGACCACTGAGTTCTCATCACTGACAAGAAGTTAAACATATATTTGCCCCAATTACTCATGTGGAGCCAGAGTTATTTGCTTCTGGTTTCTTCTACTTTATAGAATTAACCAAGCTACAAGATTATTTCAGATAATTTATAACATTTGGACTCCATGACTGAGTGTATTTTATTTTACTGATTCAGAGCAGGAGATGAGAAAAATCTGGAAAAGTATTCCAGCTGGAAATTCCCCAAAAATACATTTATGAAAGTATTCATCAGGTAAAAAACATTTTCTTCCATCAATATTTTAAAACATTTAAATGGTAAGAGTATAAACCAATAAAATGTGTTGAAAAAACCTGCTCTTCATTTGGACAGAGAGAATTGGTTGCAATGAAGCTTAGAACTTAGAGGATTTACTCCAGTGGTAATTAAAGAAAATCTGACTGATTCTCATTTTTAAACAGCACACAAAACACACACAAAAAAAAAAAAAAAAAAAAAAAAAAAAAAAAAAAAAAAAAAAATNNNAAAAAAAAAAAAAAATCATGTTATCCCTTTGTAACTCATACAACTTAGTTTACAAGTTGTATCTGTGAAAGGGTTGCCTTGTAACAACCATTCCAGGGTTAAAGGACCTTCTAAAACTATGGAAGTTTATTGCAATGTTCTTTTTTCTAAAATGCCAGAGTTGTCAGAAGTTCAGTCTAGAGCTGAACCAAGATGAAAGGAATGGACATGAGATATAGATGGGAAAAAGATAAAAGGGAAATTTATATTTATGAACACTAGTATAGAGAAAAACAAGATCAGTAACTTGGGGTATTAAATGTCTTCTTATATACACAAATGGAAGGTTTAGCTAGAAAAAAAAGGAGCAGAACTGGACAGATAATATTGTGGAGAAAATATTGTATCATACCTGAAAGCTGGATGGAGCAAGATATTAAAAGATGTATTTTATTTAAAAAGACATATAAGAAAAAGCAAAGGAACTGTCATAGCCTTGTTGGTAAAAGAGGATTTATTAGACCCTATAAGAAGAGGCTGGGGAGAAATGTATAATGGTGTTGAGTCATTATGTACTGAGCTTGGAGATGTTTCAGGCTGTAAACTGAATGTTACAGGCCACCTGACCAAAAAGAATAACTGGACTGTGAAATGATTGAGCAAATGCAAAGAAGCATGTAAAAAGAGTGGAGCAATGGTAAGTCAGCAGTAACATAAAAAAAAGACATGCAGTTATGGTGAAATTTACCCGTGCCTCAACCTCATGCCTCTGTGGACAAAAATTTCAGGCTGCAAGAGGTTCACAAAATGTCTTTTTATTTTTTTTTTAAATATATTTTTATTTTTTATTTAACTCTATTTTGTTATTTTGTCAGGATTCTCTACAAAAGAAAGGCAACTCAGAGGAAGACAACAGAGATTTAACTTCTCTGATTTTCTTGTTTTCAGTTAACAAGCTTGTAGGATCATAAGGATATTCAGATCATATGAAAAAACATTACATATAAACCCTCAATTTGAAATACTCTGTCAATGAAATGGACGACTTCTTCAGAGTGTCATTCCGTAAACCAAGAACTTAAAATGGTTAGAGTTGTATGGTTGGACCCTTTTCTAACAGGTAAGTTATTTTTAGTAAGAGCCAGTTTAGACAAAATTTAGTTTTTATTCTGTGTAGCTCAAGAAGTTCTTAAACTCAATAATATGAATAATGCCCAAGATCTGGGCCAAATCCAGCCTCCCTAGCCTCTTTTTCATTTACTCACTCAATCTGTCCAGGTTCAGTAGGTCAATAAATTCCAGTGGGACCCAGGCCAAGAATTTGGCTTAGAATGGATTAAGTTTCTAGGCAAATCTACAGATCATCCACACAACCTTTGCATCCAGAAAGCCTTGCACATGAGTGGTCAGCCTGCTAGTGCCAGTAAATGCTTAAATAAAAAGCATATTGGTAACTATAGTCTGGTTAAAGAAGATATAAAGAAAATCAGCTTTGTGGGGGTTTTTTTGCCAAGAGAGAATGGGACTGTAAGCAACTCATTGTCAGCAGGCAGTACCTCCCTTTAATGTAACAGGAGGTCCCATGGCTGCATTCTTTCCCTTTCCTTGCAATCTCCAGGCTGAATACAGTCTGTTTCTGCTCACTTTTGCTTGGCTGAATCAACCCCTGACATCAGTCAGAGGCAGCAATTCAGCTAGCCATAATATTTAACTCATGATTGATATATATGAGGCAGAAATTACGGGTTGGCTTTTCCATCTCTGTGTGGCTTGTGGTCATCTACAGGGAAAAGATCTGCCATAAGAGGAAACGAACATTTGGGGCTGTAATGTTCTGATGCATTCTGTCATGCAGCAGAAGGCATGAAGGCATATGCAACCCTAAATTTCTGTGTAGGTTTGGGAGGATAACATTTACTATGTGCTGATAAGCACAGAAGTTGTGATGGGGAAGGGAACAACTCGTGTAATATATTAAATAGCATAAAAATTTTAGTCCAAGGCAGGGAGTATTCTAAGATACAACTAGCTCTCAGGTAGAAAAAAATTGAAAATAACTATCTCAATACAGCAGCCACAATAAAATTATGTGGATTTGACATATATTATAAAGAAACCTCTTACAGAAAGACATTAATTGTAACTAAATTATAATTACCCTTTTCAATATTAAATGGAGGTTTTAAGTAAAAAAATTGTAAAACCACAATCAAATATAATAATGAAAAGAGACACTGAGACTGTGGATTTTGTATAGAAATCAACATAGTAGACATCAAAAGAGGCCTATAATATGCTAGAAATATATCTAATGCAGTTGTTGTTAAACAGAGCTATGAAAATCACCTATAAAGCAAATGCACATGAAATATCTCCTAAAGCAAGCTAAAATAGAAATCTGAACATGAAACACTGTCTCTCAAAGTTCTAAATAAATCCAGGAAGAAAAGGTAGAGGTCACAGTACATAGATCAAAAAGGTTTGAACATGTACAGGAATTAAGCAAATTATTAATCATAATTAACACCTCCAACTACAGTTGTCTCAAAAGAATTATGAGACACAGTTCTTACTTCAACTGTCGTAGTGGTTATTCAGAACAGTTCACTGAATATTTAAGTCAAAGAACTGTATACCCCAAGGTTACCTGCAAAATGTTAAAAGTCATTACTTGTGGTCACCTAGAGCCATATTTATTATTTATTAGTTACCATTTATTGAAACAGAATGGCGGTTCTTATTACCTTATTACTTTACATTCAAAGAGTGACATTTTAATAAGAGTGAAAAAATTTATCTGATCTTCTCTATATACAAGTTACAAACATTATATGTAAGCCTTAACCCACTCACATGAATGTTGAAAGAAGAAAACTTGAAGTGGAAATATTTTGATTTTGACTTTCTTTCTGTGTTTATTGTTAACTGTTGTCTTGGCTATTGGTTTAACAGTAACGACTTGGTTCTGAACTATGAAAGCACCTGGTACTATAAAAAAGTCAAAAAGCCTGAGGTTCAGCAACTCATTCAAACTCTAGGAAAAGAAAAGGAGGAAAAGAAACGAGATGGAGAGGCAGAGTGAAGGGAGAGGAGGGATGACAGCTCTGTAGATTTCACAATTTGATGGCTAATTAGAGGGCGATGGAGATGAAGGAGGAAACAAGGGAGAAACTTAGACATGACAGACAATAAATTTTATTGCTATTACAATTTTCATTAATGCTTGGGTTTTTTAGTTATGATGACTATATTGACATGCAAGATATAATAATTATAGGTGAGTTCTAACACTGTTCCTTGTCACTACTATGAATGTGACTATATACATACCTTTGCCTTGCAGTAAATGACACCACATATGATTTCTCAGGGTTTATGTTTGACTGTTCAATGTTTTCTATAACATCAGCTACAAAACCATTTTTTCTGTGTAAAACAGATTTCAACAGATTATTTGAGGAGAGTAAGGTCTAGCACACTAGATAAAGTTCCTTAGGAACCTAACAGTGCTGTCAGAAAAGAATAGTAAATGAACAAGATTTAATGGGCATTTAAGAAAGCATGATTCATAATAACATGACAGACTTGCTGGTACCAGAAATCATGGAGTAAGAGACAGAGGTTAATATTTTCAGCACCCCATAACCATTTCAATTTCTACAATGGCTAGGGCAGGGAGGAAGTTCCTTTTCCAAGCTTAAGAGCAAGCAGCAGATACTCTAACTCATTCTGTTAACAGATATTGGGAATAGCTACTCTTAAGATCAATGCCCATTGTTTATTTGAAGATCAGTATCAATAGAAACATTATGATACAGACCTTTACTCAGGTGGAATGCTTAATCCAATATGTCATGGAGAAATATTTAAATGCCAAGGTGGCACAGCTCTGCCCCAGCCAGTTACCATCATGGGGAGCACTGGGGAGGAGATCTGGAAGTGTATGCTGCCAACATGCAATCTTCAATTGCAAAAAAAGACTTTCTCTGAAGCTCAAACATGTCTTGCAGTAGCTGTAACTATTGACCATCTTCATTTAACATTTACTACTAAGTCTGTATGAATTCAGAGATACAATTTGTTTCAGCAAAGCACATTAAAGACTGCAAGGGTCCCACAGTCTTTGCCAGTGGGAGACAGATGAGACACCAGGAAATGCAAGAGTCCACCTCAGTTTCTGTTCCAAATGTGCTTATTCAGGATTATGTCAAATGTGCTTTTCCACAGCAGTTTCCAGAAAATCAGTCTCTGACCAACTCCTGTGGAAACAGAAGCCAAGCCCAAAGGACAAACCTGACAGTTTTTCCAGATGCCAGCTAGGAACAAACACATTTCTCAGTCTCTGTCTCATTTCTAAGCAGTGCTGTGGGATAACACCACTGTGAAGGTGATAGCTACACAAATCAACCATAATCTCAATTCTTACTGAGGAACACCTTAGAGCCTTTTTGTGTGATTTTTCTTCATGTGCTCACTTCTTCATCATCTGAGTATCACTTTCACCTCCTTCTCCAGTCATCTGCCATAGCATTGCTTTTTTTTTCACACAAATACTTCTAGAAAATCTGCTTTCTGAAGTTCAGGAAAAGAGTTGCCTATCATTCCTTTCTAGATGCAGCTAGGCACGAACAGGCCTTTTCTTTCATGCCATGAAAGACTGGTCAAATTCCCTTCTATCTACCAAACTCTCTACCTTGATTCTATTGCTGTCTGAAACAGACCTCAGTTATAATCGCACACACGTAATTTAATAACTCTTAAAGGAAGCCATGAAAATATTCAGCAATGTAGAATAAGGAATAACTGCTTGAGTTAGTTAAGGGCTTTTTAGAATGTTGTCATATACTTGTATACAACAGCATTAAAACATTACAGGTAAAGTTAAGGAATAAATTTTAGCAATGTATTGTTTAAAGTTTAACACAGACTCTCTGAGATACTTCAGTTCCCTTGCTTGCAGGGTTGATTTGCTGGCTTCTCATCCTCCTAATCAACAGACAGCAGCAAAAGGGTGAATTGTCCAGTTACTGCTTCTAACAAGGGGACATCCAGATAGCTCTGCTCTGTTAGTCTTCTCTCTGCTAAAGTGTTCAAGATACTCATAACTCTGTACCTTCACAATGAACAGTTCAACTTCTGTGAATATCTAAAATGTCTTGCAACACCTGGAACAAGGGCTCCAGATAAAAGTTTCCTTACTTTTGAAAAAGTGATGCAACAGTGTAGAAAGTAAGGAGAAGTGTAACTATTCCCACCAAACAGCAATGCTGTTCTCCATGGTTTGAAAAACCTTGTGGAGTCTACATTAATCATCAGTGAGAGAAGCATAAAACACTTGGTTTCACCTGTATCTAACTTAGAAAAGGTACCCCTTCTATTCAGACATGGATTTAGACAAACTGATCTATTCTTTTGCATCCTGTGCTTGGATCAATCCAATTTGCTCTTCCTTGGTCTGACCCAGATGCCACTCCATAACCTACAGATGGTTCATTGTACTGTATCCCATCTGTTAAATAAAACACAGTAATGAGAATATATCACTCCAATATTCCTCACTTTACTTCGGTTTCCATTCTAATCCTGAACACAGCTGAAGGGCCTGGTCCTTTCAGTGGTCCATGACAAAACTGTCTAAGAGAAAACCTCTCCATTCTGCTTCTTACAGAAGATGGATACAACAGAGCTTCTCTGCCCAAAAGGTGTCAGATTCAAACTTGAATGTATGGAACAGAGATCTCCTGGCTTCAGCACTCGCTTCTACCACACATTGTTGTTTGCTATGTTTAGCTTGTGATAAAAAGATTCATCTTTTCTTAAGGTAGCTTAGCTACCAAAGAAAACACCACAGCAATACATTCCTAAATAAAAAATTAGATCATGTTGTTAATAAATAAGTGATCAAGACTTCAGGGAGAATCAGTTCTGTTTTGAAGGATTTATGAAGTATAGAATACTGTGCTTCAACGCTACAGCACATATAGTAGATTGTTAAAATAACCCTAATAAATTTGAACTAATAACACAGAAATGTTAATAGTGTTCATGTACAAAGAAAATTATTTGTATTTTACTGAAAGTTGGGATTCTTTAGGGCATATAGTTATACGAAATAAGTGCAAGTTTGAAACATAAATTGTTGTGTATACCTGGAAGAAAAGTCTGTTCTCTGAAAAGTCAGTGCAGTGCAAGAGAAGTGTTACTTATTTTACTGAGAAAAAAAAATTGCAAAACCCAGCTTGTCTCTTAAGATAATAGTTTTCTAAAATATACTTTTTTAGGAAAAACGGTGGTCCTATTTTTAAGGAGAAGATGGATTATAGCAACATTAGCCAGTTTTCTTAATGAAGTCTTGGCTTTCTTGAAATCAAGGGATTTTTTGGCATTGAATTCTATTAAGCAAGATTTCAACGCCGGAAATTTAAAAAAGAGAAATTTTAATGCTTTATTGAATCTAATCGGTGATTGAAAGTCTTTGTTTTGCTTTTCATTTATTTTATTCTCTACTTTTGTGAAACACGAGTTTTAGAATAAGAAAAGGCTAACAAATGCTCTAGAACCAATCAATGTTATGAAATTAATAGTAATACAAAATGAGCATGTAAGCTTATGTAGTGTCTTTCATGTAGAAGTATCCCAAGGCACTTCATAACAGAAACTCAATAAGGAGTGCAAAAGTGCTTTGTCAGATAGGATAAGCCAGGGGAAAAGGGGAAATTAATTAAGCATGGATTTAAATTTCTCAGCCAACACAGCATTTAGAACCTTGGTCAGAAAAGACAGTGGTTCCAATATCTGTATCCAGGGAACACCACAGACTATTTCAGCCTTTAATTCTTGAGGAATGTTCAGTAGTTTTCCCACAATAATATGGGTATGGCTAACAGGAATGCAGTCCGGCAGCTGCGTTTCCAAAAACCAGTCCCTGCCTCTCTCCCTCTACTTTTTCATGGACAAGTAGATCCATAGAAGTTGATCACCTGACTTGTATGACAGTCACTTGACTGTGAGAGACCCAGTATGGGATCTGGTACAGCAGAAACTGTAAATACCAAGTTAAGGACTGGATAATGCTTTTCTGTGCTGTTTAGCTCACTGTTTTAAACCAATGTATGTTTCCTTATGGAGGTAGTCCATATCTCTGACAGAGTGATCTGCGACGCAGCAGTTCCTAAGACAGCACGGATTTCACAGGGAAAAATAAAGTTGCTTGGGAAAAAACTATAGCAATCGATAATACATAAGTCACAGCTTCCCTGATGTTGCAGAAACTTGCACATCCTCTATTTTTCAAACATTTTTCTCTTAGGGACACATGTACCATCCCTTTTATTGGATGGCTGCCTCTTCGGATTAATGCATCCTTCTGGTGCATAAATTAGCAATGCACAGAGGAAAAAAGGAGAAGCACTAAATCTCAGGAAACTGAAGCCATACAAAAAATGAGATTCACAGTAGAGCTGAATGAGTGACTCACCATGAATAATTTATCCAAAAAGTTAGCCTACACTTCTGTTCATGGAGTAGATATAAGAAGCTTATAATTTCCTCAGTTTTATTATAAAACAAAACCTTAAAATATTGTATGTCTTCACTGCAAATAACTTCCTGTAAATATTTCATGTCTTATTTTAATAGATTGGGCATTTTTGGTTGATCAAATAAATCACACTATTATGTTTCTGTTGGATGAACCCACAAGCACTTATTTTGGATGATTGCTGTGATAAAGCAAGCAGCTCAGTAATATGTGATGAAAGTGAGTGTAGGGAAAGTAATTTAATTCACAAAACCTGTAAAGATCTTTCTGCAATTATTTTTTTTTTCAGTATTTACACTGAAGCTGTAGTGAATTGTAATTCTGATTAAATAACTTTAGGAATTTTCAGGTACCTCTAAATATTTTCTTTTTTGAAGATTTGGTATGGAATAATCTGCCAGTCTTTCCAGAGTTTAATCAGTTATTCAGATTTGGTGCACGCCTAGGTAGATTAAAGTAGTTATGTTGAAATTTTACTAGAATATTTGCAGTCTGAAATATCCTTGTGCAGCCTGTGGTTTTGAGTGGACTGACATTCTTTGTGCCAGTTTGACAAATACTCCCTGCTACTTCCATAAACTATGAAACCTCAACAAATACTTAAGGAAGAATGAGCCATTAGAGCATTTAGAATTTACAGGAGTATACAGATCAGTTTTATAAAATCATCTAGTAAAATATATTAATATCTCTTATAATGTTCAGATATACTCTATATAAAAATACCATAATACACCTTACAGGGAAAAAAAGACTGAAGATCTGAAGATTTACCAGAAATTATTTTTTTGTGTGCCCTGACACAGGCTGAAGATAAAGACAACATACCAGAATCCTGCCCAGTTCACATTACTTTTGATCATGCTTGCATGAATATTGCTAACATTTTGCTTTAGTTTTTTGTATATCTAAAAAGTGAATCTGCATAAATTATCCTTTTTCAGATCTATGCTAAAGCTTTACAAAATACATTTGCTTCATTCTTTATAGCAGTAGCAGTGGTATAAATTTGTCAATATAATAAGAAAATAAAACTGAAAAAAACCCTGTAAGTTCTTACCTGAGCTCTTGAGCTATAGAGTCCACTTGAACTGTTAATAAAAGCAAGAAAGAATTAATTAGTTTACACTTCCAGACTTGTGCTTTCTGCAGCCTTGCACCTGCCTATCTGTAATGACAGAGGAGTGGCTATCAAAACACAGGTGGTTATTTTATGCTAACCACAGGATTGTAGCTACTAGTGACAAATGCTAAATGAACATGTAATTCTCACAGTTATTTTAAATAATAATATGAAATATGGAGTATGATGTTCAGTGGAACAATAAGAATTTAAAAAAATAAAAGTAAAATCAAAGACCCTTTTTTTCCTGAATATAGAATACAAAATTTCTTATTTTTCAGAATTTAAAATCAGTTGGGAAATTGCAAATGCTGGTGTTTACAAATTCCTGCCCACACAGGAGTATACAGCATATTGACAAGGCCAACAGGTGTCTCTAGGGATTACTTATATTGCAGAGGCAACTTTTGTTATTTCCACTTCTGGGGAAAATAATATTGATTATATTAATTGCTGTAAGAGTGTATGCATAAGTATAAAAACTTGGAGGAAAAAAATCCATACATTTTCAAATTGTGCTATTAGCCTTTTGAGTGAAAGGGTATGAAACCCCTATTAACTACAATTAAAGTTTGCTATGCCAGCCAAACTGTTTTAACTCACAGTCCTGACCAACAGAGAAGACATGCTCCAATGCTGAGGTGTGAATAACTTCCCTATTCAGAGACTTTCCAAGTTCTCTGTTTGGTACTTTTGAAATACATATGAATTTTAAAATCATTTCAGTGATCACCACTGAGGGTTGCATAAAAGTTTTGATATGACAATGATTATGTTTTTCAGAAAGGTTTGTCTGTATTTACCCTCTTATCTGCAGTCAGTCTCTGGTATTTCAATGCTCTTCCTCTGTCTTTCCCTGAGTGAAGCCTAGCTCTTTTTGCCCCTTTGATCATTTGAAAATAGAGAAGTAATGCCAAACCACTCTACTTTTTCATTCTTACCATAACTTGAACCTGAAGGCACAATATTAACAATTCAAATTAGTGAGTTGTGACAACGAATAGAAGTAGTCTGTTTTGCACAATCCTGAGAATGCACAATTCTCATTAAAACCAGAGTGAAGGATGAGTGCTTTGTGCCTCTGTAAATAGCCATAAGCAAAAATGTTCACAGATAGGCAAAACTTTGACCTTTATTTTCAAGTATATCCATTTTTCACTTGTTATCAAGTCACAAAAAGTGTTGTGAACTAAAATCAAAAGTTATTTTCCTGGAAGGGCTGTACTGTTAGTCAATCATGTTTTCCAGATGTTGAGATCATTAAGGGCCCGTTTATCTCTCAGTACTGCATTTCCATCTGTTCCTTACAAAAAGAGAGTAATATCTGGGAAATACAGCTACGTCATAACTTTGCAAATGAAACATGAGCACCAATATTTTTAAAAAAACCCACAAGGTTCTCTTCTGCCACATACACCTGCAGCTTTTGATTAAAGAAAATTTACTTCTGGACCATTTACACAACTATTTTATAGATAATTAATGGCAATAAACAGAAAAAACATTCAGGTGGCTGAGACAAAGTTTTGATATACCATTTTTAAAGATTCCATTCAATGTTATCAACTCTACTCACTGTGGAAAATCATTTTGGTGGGGGTTTTTTATTGTTTTGTTTCCTTTTGTTTTTTGTTGTGTTGGTTTTTTGTGGGTTTTTTTTGTTTGTTTTTGTTTTTGTTTTTTGTTTGGTTTTGGGTTTTTTTGTTTTTTGGGGTTTTTTTTGTTTTTTGGGGTTTTTTTGCATGATAAAAAGAGTAGCCTTTATTTTCTTTGAGAAATAACTCAAAGAAAATAGCATCTGTGGATTTTTTTGGCTTTTCTTTATACCATAGCTAATAACACCATGCCCCTTGATGCCAGAAGTCTGTGTCCTGCCTTGATTAAAGAAGCAGCTGTAAGGAAGCTACAGAGTCTCTCAGTGCACATTAAGGGCTGTGCACAGGAACTATGATATTTCATGGTGTTCTGGGCACAGGGTCGTGGAGCATACTTGCTAACTCACCCTTGGTTCCTTTGGAGCGTGTGCGCAGCTTTTTATTTTCCCCATCTGCATCCATCTGTAATATTAACACAAGGTCTTTAATTCATACCTTTTGCCATTGAGAAAAAAAAATAGTCCAATTTTTTTTTTCCACATTTCCAAAGGCTAGACAGTAATAGCAAAAAAAAAGAATAATCATGCCTTATTAATCTTGTCAAAGAGATAAAAAGCCATCTGTGAATATCTAGTAAATACCTAGGAGATACCTTTAATGATGCAGATTTGTTTAATAAAGTGATGGTTATGAGTGACTCTGTAAGGTTTAATGACGAGGTCTACAGGTGTTAGCTGAAGGCATAAGGTTAGAAAGAGTAATGCTGCATGAGTGCTGCTTTCAGCATCTACCTCCTGAAACAAAAGACCCCAGAAAGCTACCGTGACTATGGGAATTCTGCATTTTTATTGTAACTGAGGCATACCTCTACAGCTATGCTGGAACCTGTATTTCTGACAACTTCATCCTTGCAACATGAAACCTTCTTGCTTGATGATGCATAACAACACATATACAGCTTTGAAATTGTTCAACACTTAATCAACTACCTCTTTAAGAAGCTTTGCTTGAAGACACAGTGAGTTACAGGTTTATAGGAGGTTTTTGGGGAGAATGTAGTGACTGGATTTCTATTTTGCACTAATGAAAAACAAACCCAAACAATCAAAAAGCCCAGACCTCCCCCAGAAAGTCAGCTGCTGTCACAAGTTTTCTAACTGAAATAAGAGAGTTTTTTCAAGATCAGCTGTTCTCACTACACTTTTGGCTACATCTAAACCCAAACTGGAAATATGCACCTTCTGGTCTTGGATGTGGCCCAGACACATAATTATAGGGGCAGGCTTTCAATCCATGGATTTTATTGCAAACCCCTGAAATTCAAAGGGATTAAGATTTCATGTTGTGGCGTGGAGAACTGCAGTGACACATAGCAGATTGTACATCAGTGCAATTTTGACCATGTCCAGGGAGGCAAACTCCTTTCTAAAAGTAGCACCTACTTTTTACATGAGGAAGACTATATCACCAGGAATTTTTGTCTAAGTAAACTTGGAAACTATGGAATTTTTCTTCAGTCTCTGAAGGAACCTTACTCTCTGTCTTTGACTGGAATCAGTTTCCCTGTTTGTAAAATGGTGATGATCAAATATACTGTAGACAAAGCAACTCCCATGGGCTTCTGCAGACCAGTTTGCAGACACCAGTGTCAGATTTATAAGACTTTGTTGGGTGATAGGTAGATGTGGAGACCAGAAGTTGCCAGGCATCTTTCCCTGCAAAATGTCGCAAGATAAATAGTGATGTCAACAGAAGATCCTGTCTATTATTTCACTTTTTCTTTATGAGGATCAGCTGAGCTGCACTGAATCGAGGAAAGATGCAAGAAGTCTTTTTTGTGTCTTTTTCCATTTATACAGTTTGAATCTCTGAGTATGCTTTATTTTTAGCTCTATATGACTCAGATTACAGAGTTGTTTTGAAGGTCTTATCTGAAAGAACATTGTAGAATATGACAAAATTGACCTGAGAAATAAAATTAGTAAACTCAGCCTTCTAGGGGATAAAAAGCATTTCTCTAATTTCCTGGGGTTTATTTGTTTTTATATATGTTTGAACATTATAAGCAGCTATTGGAATCAAAATACCTGCTTGAAGGAGAGAACACAAACATTTGAAAAGGTTAGTCATGGACATGAAGAAGGATAATTCTAGAACACAGGTTAGTGATGTCTGAAATGAAAATATAAATTGATGGAAATGCACATCAAAGCCAGACAATGATACCTTTTCTCTGTTTAAATTTGCATCTGATATTGATTATTAGCAGGGAAAAACATGAGGGGCTTCTGTTTATGTAGTGGGGCTGATGGCAGCCTTTACTTGTTACTATCCTCAAAAGCTGGAGAACGAGTTTTTGCAATGTGACTGCAATGGTAATGGGAAACATGGCTCTGTTCTCTGATGCTGAGTTGTGATTGAAGGCACTGACCTGCCATAGACTTATAATAGGGGAGCAGGTGTGGCAATGATGGACTTTAATTTCCTTTAATAAACCTTTTATGTGCCACACTTTTACTGCCATTCTATGCTCTCCAAGGTCCTGCACATAATAGGTTCATTACTTTTGATTACTATAGTCTATTGAGACAAACAACTCCAGAACACACTATATATTATGTTCAGTTAAACCAATATAGACTATTTATCCACTGTGCATTATTTCACCTGCAACTCTACAGACAAAATTAACAACAGCTCCTGTAAGCTAAAACTATTAAAACCACTGGTACTCCTTTGTCATCATTTCATAATAAATACCACACCAATCACAGCGCTGCTCTTTTAATTATGAAACAAAAAGTGCCCACTGCTTCTACTGAACAGCAGTTACTTTGGTCTAAACAGCAGGTTGCATTGTGATGAATATTTAAAAATTGCACAAAGAGTGAAAACCAATGATAAAATCAATGCAGGTGATTTTTCAATTGATTTTCTTTCCTTGTAAAAGTTTCACAATATGAGATATCTTTTTATCAATTCAAATCTATAATTTATAGGGCAGTTTAGCCTGGTGCATACACATATCAAAATAATCATCGTGTTTGTGTTGCATAAACTTAAACTTACAAAACAGTCCTATGCATTAACTTGAAATACAAAAGTAACTGAATAAAACTGAAATCTCTTAATGTGCCAGCAAAAAAACCTCCCTTGCTCAAAATTTAAATGCACTATCTTTGTATAGAGTTTGGCAGTTCTTTTGGAGACTGCCTGATACTGATACAAAGTGAATGAAGTGTCTCACTTCTGTTTTTTATCTACATAGTGATAATTTTACATGAACTTGCAGCAAAGGATGGTCAGCAGGAAGCAAACTTTCAAATCACCCATGGAACAACAAAAGGATTAAATTCTGAGAAATTCCAGCCAACATTTTTAGAGGTAATTGTTACGAAGGTGTTAATTTGAGACATATATTACTGTTGTGACTGTAAAGGTTGGGTGGATTCTGGAAGGTGCTTCATGCTGTCAAAGCTGGGGGATGGTCACCCTCCCTCCCACTACATATGTTGTCTTGAGTCAAGAATCCATAAGAGGTAAATAGAATGGTCATGTCTGCACAAAATCCTCACACAATATGTCACTGCTAATTTTTTTATCCACGAGGACCATGGGGATAATAAAATGTTTGCAAGAAAAATCTTAGTAGGGGTTATAGTCCCATAACTTTAAGGGCAAGCTTTACAAAAAATAATGGCAAGTGAATAGTGGAACTAAGTCCACTTAATCTTTGTTAGAGTCTAACTATAGTTAGATTCTCTGATTTGATGGATTTTAAACTCATCTAAACATTTTCTTTTCAAAATTAGTTGAAGCTAACTAATGGACTCCAAAGGAATTAGTGGGAAATACGCAGTCAGAAACACAAGGACTGAGGCACAACAGCTCTGCAGTCTCAAATCATCAAACAAGTAGGCTAAGAAATAAATGCTTTCTGCTTCAGTTGTACTCCATTTCTGTGATCTCAAAATTTACTGAAGATATTGATGTTGAATTCTTTTCTGAAAAGATGTTCCAACAAATCCCCCGAGGTTTATGAATGTCTGCTGTCTGACTTCATCCTGATCCTTCCTCCACTTTTCCTTCAATGTTGATTGGGATTTAATTGTAAGTCAAAAACTAGATCACAGAAAGCTGACTGGAGTCATTGACATACCCCAAATTCTGCTTGGATGAAACTGTAATAATTTGCTATTTAACCGCTACAGGGTATTCATGTTTCTCCAGATTAATTTACTGGTGCAAGAGCAGCAATCATACTTTCTGAGCAAACTGTTTCAGAGTTCCTGGCTGCAGGAACCAAATGGTACTTCTTTTGTTTGTACCATCCCACTGCAGTTTACAGACTCGAGAGCAGCACCTGGAAATACTTCCCTGGGTGAGAGAATCAGGATTTGGCTCTGAGTTTGGTTTTTTGTGTGCCTGGAGTCTGTCTGTGCACATGTGCATGTACTGATGTTATAATAGGATCCAAGAATATGACTAGCAGCTGAAAATAGGGCATGTGCAATAAATTATAATAATGACAATAATAATAGCAGCAACTATTTCAGTTTACTTGCACATTTTTAAATTTCAATTTCAGAAACTAAATTGACACTACTGTCTGGGTAGGATAGTTTTACAGCACATAACTGTGAATAAACTATGACTTAGGGAAGCCAGTGCTGCTGACATAGGTAAAAGTGAGATGCATCTGCAAAGAACTCATGTAAGAGCTATGCACTTTGGAGTTTCCATTGAAATCTTCATGCAAGCAAGACTTTCTTAGAGTGGGTTTCACACTGCTGGAGTGTCAGTCTGTTTCCTTTTGCATAACCAGCTTGAGGAATAGTAATCACCAGTTTATCTAGAGTATAAATTTTACCATTGCACTGTGACTTGAAGTTATACCTGATTTTCAAAATTAAATTTGGGGAATCATTTCACTAGGATAAACTTTACCTGATTTTGAGAGGTCTGGAAAAATAATAACTTTTTTCTACTATTTTAAATTTGTGAATTGCTTAAGTTATTGAGACAAGAGCTTCTGTCACAAGGTTAATTAATACAGTCAGAAGAAAAAGCCTTGCCAATTTTTAAAGCACGCAAATCCATTCTCAAGTCTCCAACACAAGCCACAAACTTCAAAGCTGGTGACAGATTCTGCTAAGGACAATGAACAGAACTGTGCTATATTGTGTCCCAGCGTGTACTTCTCCTTACAGTAAATAATACCCTCGGAGCAAGATTTTCAGTGGTTTCGATACTCATATTTTAATATTTCTTTTCACTAACTCATGTAAGATTCTCCCACATAAAGAGAGAATAAAGTCATAGAGAAAAAAAAAAAATTAATAAATCTGAAAGCAAGATTTCCTATAGCCTGCCCAGAAGAGTAGAGCACTATTTGTCTGTATGTGTATATGTGTGCTGAGTGAACCTTTCTCTTAGTCTATGATAGCATTTTTAATATGAAGTAGTAATCTCACACTGACAGTGAGAAGTATAGTGAGAGAAAAAAATGCCAAGAACACATATAACAGCTTCTAGACAAAGTAAAGTATTTCCATTTCTAGCGGTAAAAATAATCCAGAATCCAAATCCAAATTTGTTAGGAACATTTCTTGTAATGTGGTTAAAGTTTCTTGCTCTTCTTTTTCTTTCTTTCTTTCTTTTTTTTTTAATAATATGTTGGTGACCAGAAAGGAAAAATATTTAGAAATAAAAAGCGTAAAAAATACGCGTCGTTTAGTGATTTCGATTATTCTTAACCAAGGAGTCGTTGTATCTTCTTTTTTTTTTTTTTAATTTTGCTTTAGTTTGCTCAATGCCGTGCCTGATTTCTCTAGGAAAAACTTGAATGACATGGAAAAAATTGGTTCAGCTCTATGAATTTCTTGGGAATTAAAATAAGTACATTTACTAAATGCAAACTTTAAAGCGTGTTTATAGCACATATAAATCATCAACAATTTGGTGTTTTATAGTGTGATTGAATGGTGCACCCATTTTTGAGAAGTAGATTTTTTTATATTGAATTCACTACTTGAAAATACACAGAGATAAAATAAGCCTTAGATCAGAGGCAAGCTTGAATAGCTTTGTAATGAGGATGATTTATTTTGATTCTCACTTCTGATTTCTGAGTTGTCACTGCTGTTGTACACTTTATCCATGCAACTTTGCACAACTGGCAGTGCTGAATATAAACCAAAGCCATATGTTTCTGTCCTTTTGCCAAACGACTACAGCAAATAGTTCTATTATTCCCTTAGGTAACCAACATGTGCCAAGTATTTCTATTAGTCTTCTTTACCAAGGCTTTAGAGGGCAGAGTCACAGCTTCATGAAATTAAGGGGCAACTGCTAGTTTTAAAATTCAGAGAAAAATGATGTAGTACACTATGCTGAAATGCAGCTCAAGCCAGGCTACTTTCTGGGGGTTTTTCTTCCTAGATTATTATTTTTTATGTCATTCAAAGTCTTGTCACTATTTCCTGTGCTAGTATATATTAAACATAATTTTTTAGAAGAAAGCAAGGGTCAATAAAAAAAAAAAAGCTTTGATGCTTTCAGATCTTTTTAAGTACACTGAAGTTCTAGGTCACTTAACTGCTATATACTTAAAAAAAATCCCAAAACAACAATATACATATTATAGTAAATATAGTAAATATAGATATATATACAAATCACTAATAAGTTTTCAATCAAAGGTTAAATTTTAGCAGTGCATTGTGAAATATATTTTCATTCCTGGAGTCATATCGATTCAAAGATATTCATGTTAGTGACAGTATGTATGGCTAAAAGAGTGTAATCCACAAACTTAAGAACTAGAATTTCTACATATTTGCAAAAATTTTCATCTCTTCAACTGTTTAGTACTGCTATGCCTGACCGTTGAAGACTTTTCTTAAAGCAGCAGATATTATGCAAGAAAAGTAGCCCTAGTACATGAGAAACCACACCATATTCTACTACTAATATATAGACATATTTCTACTCAAATTAATTTTTGCAAATAAATTATCCCACCTTTGCGTGTTTCCAGGTGAAAATACGTGCAGATTCCAAAGGACCAAATTTGTCACACAGCCCAAGATGCCTTGCCTGATTTAACAGATAATCCTCAAATTCATTCTCTGGAAAAAACAGACAAAAAACCAAAAAATCCCAACAAAACAAAACAACAACAAAAAAAACTATACTAAATAAAATATAGATGTAACAAGGCACTCTAAATCAAATGGGTAAATAATCCAGGTGCAATATTTTCTTCAGCGGTTTTACAAAGATAGGGTGTAGAGGCATCAATGATGCTTCTAAAAGGTGTAAAGAATGGGTTTTTCAGTTTTTTTATAGTAGTTTCTTTACACCATCAATGCCCTTTTGATGGCATATGAAATAGACCTGCTCTAAGAAAAGTTTTTTGTCTTATGTGGACAAAAATCTACCATTTCTATATGTAGAAATCCTTAGTCTAATATTTTAATTGCATAAGAACCGCTTTAACTGAGTGGGATGGTTCAGATCACGATGTAAAATAAATGAGAAGCATTCTGAAATATTTTAAAAACAGAGGGAAACCCCTCAGTTTTATTTTTTCTGACTTCAAGTATTAAAATTTAAAGTTTGGCAGGCTGCGAGTGTTCTCAGTATAAGCCAAATTAAGGAAATCTCTGACATTTCTCCATGCTCAATTTTTATTCCTTTCTGTGTGGGACTTTATGCTAAATCAACAGTGGCAGCAAGGGAAGCAGAGCTGCAGAAGTTTACATCTGAGTGTATAACACCAAGATCTTTGTTTTAAGAAATACTGAATATCCAAACCCTTCTAACACTTAAGTTCTAGGCACTTGCAACCTGGAAGAATCTGGCAATGAGCAGTTATTAAGGGCAAGTTTTATTTAAGGGCTGCTCACTTACATTGACAGTGACCAAAATATTCAAATTTTGCAATCAGTTGCAAATTCAGGTGTCTGTTTCATATATCATCCATGTATTTAGTGAAATAGATCTATTCATTGAAGATATCCCAATTATGACAAAGTTTGCAAACAAACTTTCAGAACTTTAACTATTCTTTTAATTATATCTGATGATGGTTTTTTCAACAAAATTTTGAATTTCTGAAATTTCAAAGACTCATTCTAAACAGATTCTCAGGGAAGCTAGAGTTTCTTGATTGACTAATTTCTGCTTGTGTCCCAACAGATAGGATGCTAGTTTCATCCTATCAAGAATTTTTAATTATAATCAGTTTACTTTTATCAAATAATGAAACAGGTAGCAGATGTAAGATGATAAAGAAGGGAGAAAATCCGGAGCAAACGATCCCAATACCAAAATACTTTTTTAAGCTTTTTCTTAACCTACATGTTACTAGGAAGAGATATTTATCTTCAAAGTCCTGTTTTCCTGTTATTCTATTTCAACATTCGTAAAAAAAGAGAAAAAACACAAAAGAATTCTTAAAGCCTTCTACCTTCCTTTTCCTCTTTGTTCAAAACACACTAACCTAAAACAAAAGACCTCTGAGGATAACTACAACTGTGAGCAAAACTCTTTCTAAAGACTTAAACTTAGCAGATTTTCGTCTAAAATTCTAGCAACTTAAGTATTTATCAACAATATATTTTTCCTTTATATTCTCAAAGATTGCCAATAAAGAACTAAATCACATAAGGGAGTAGCTGCAAACCCTTTGAGTTCCCGAATGTCAAACTCATTAGCATCCGAATAACCACACAGCAGCACATCATCTGCACGATTGCAATTTTTTACTACTTTTAATAGCGTTTCTCAAAGGGCTCATTTTCAACTTTCTTCAGTGGTTAGCTGGTTCTCTGGGGAAAAGGAGCTTCCTGACGCTCACAGCTTCCACTCAACAACCAGGCCGTTTGCTGTCAGAAGCATCAGCCCTCTGCCCTAACCCCATCTGCTGTCTCTCTCATCCTAAGGGACCAAGAGTTAAGACAGCACAGCTGAGATCCACTTGGAAAAGTGCACAAAGGACAAGGAAAAAAATGCAAAACTTTCCACATCTAGCTTTACATAAGCTAGTATATTGAAAATCATCCTTATAAGAAAAGGAGTTTGGACTGGTATGGGTCTGGGGCGCAGGTTTTAAAATTGTACTGAGAAACTACAGCAACAGTGTCAAAACCCAAAAACCTGCACCCCTCTGCTGTGTTTAAACACAACAGAAGTTGCTGGTTAGTTTAAATGTACTAGGTTTGATTACTTTCACATAACAGGGTGCTGGCTGCCATTCAGCTGATTCGTGGGTGAGTACGCACATTTGAAGATGTGGTGTTTCATAAAAAGTCTAATACAATGTCACGCATCTGTCATGCTGAAAACAGGGTCTGCAGGACTATGCTGTGTCATGGGATGTGACATACCCTTAATGTAACATAAACTATGTGTCACCCCTCTCCACAGCCCAAGAAGCAAGTTATATTTCAAATATAAATGTTGGGATCTGATAGTTCAGGTACCAGTAAAGTCTTGGCACTGATTTCAAAGGAGTATGAATTATACTGAATTCATTTAGTAAGTTTTATGAGTTATAAAATCGATTGTGGGCCAAATTTTGAGGTATTGCAAGAAGTGCAAAAATCTGCAGTACCAGCTGGAGAAAAAAAGATCTCAGCCTCAAGAGCCCACAGAGAACATCTAAGTTGTTGGTGGCTTTGATGATAAGATCATTGTTGATGGAAATGAAGCAGAGCTAACTTATTTGTTAATCAAGGTGTTTTGGTGGGGTTGCTCCCCTAGGGTTCACATGTACCTTCATTTGGCCCAATCTATTCCTAGCTTGCATTAACTCATTTCTCTGTTTCATGCAAGAATTCAAAACAACTTACAGACAGTAAATTATGCTTACACTTCAACTGCCTATGTGTCTGAGTAGTATTTTTTATTCTACAAGGTGAAGCCTGCCTGCCTATAAAGAAAACCTTCACCCTTTTCAACCATCATCTCAATTCAACTAGAGCAATAAACTTTATAAACCCACAAAGACGGAACATATGTATTGCTTGATTTGTCAGTGTAATTATTCAGAGAAGTCACCTGGAGCCTTTGCAATTCATTCCTTGGTTTATAGCCATTTCCAGTACAATATGATTTTGTACTGACTCTGAAGTGCCATCCTACTGAGATCCATGAGTCATACCAGGATACTGATGTGAATGACAGTTTAGGTCCTGATCCTCTACATCAGATGTGTGTGACAAATCCCTTCAAACAACTATTTTTGTTGAGCCATCATCTGTAAGTAAAAGTCCACTCATTGAGGTCAGATTACCAGAGCTCTTGATGATTTAAAAATGAGAAAAGACATATTTTACAACCACAAAATTATCTCAGAAGAAGTCTGAAGTTGTTTTCTCCATCAGATTTTCAATACTCAAAGCTGTACTATATTTGTGAAATACCCCAAAAGCTTTTTTATGCATAATACATTCAATTTCCAACAGATTAATTTGACTTTCTTTCATTTACCACGTCACTGGTTGATACATTGCAAATGTGGGAATGAATAATGGCTTTAGTTTGTGATTTGTTAACTCAGAGTAAAAGTAATATCTAAGTAAACAAAATCCAATGTGCTCACCATTATGATCTCTGAACATTTCTTGTGTTTCTACAGTGACAGTGATTTCTCTTCCTCAAGACAAAATAATGCATCATGGTTAGTATTTGAGAAAATAATATGTGAAAGAAAGACACCATTACAAATAAATAAAGATAGCTCTAGACTTCAGTCAGATCTTTATCCTGCACAGTATGAAGTCTGTGACTTTACACATTTTCTGCACAAGCCTCAGGGAGATCCTGAAGTACACATAAAATGTTCAGCTCATGAGTAACTGAATTTCATTTGGCCTAAACCTTTCCTGCAAGAAATCTGCAGGACTCTACTTGGAAACATCTTTTTTTGGTGTGTATAATTTGAGCTTCAGAGAGGAGTTTCCTTGGGGCAGAGTACTCCTCTTTGCAATTGTTTCATTCAGTAGAAAGTACACAGGAAGCAGAATTATTGCTGTTTCAACAATCGCTTTTTCTTTCTCTACTCTAATGCTAAACTTTATCTTATTTTGTTCTACCATGAGATGAACAGAAGGTCACATTAGCAGTGTGAGACAGGCTGTTGTCCTTCTAGTACCTGTAAAAAACTTCACTTTCACTCATCCTCTCTTTTAAACAGAGCAGTAATTCCAAAGCCAAGATCATATTTCACCCAGCAGAGGAGTTTAACTTTCACCTGATTTAAGCAACAAACTATCCCTCAAAGATGCCGGAGGCTTTGCTGTAATTAACATAACTGCATTTAGATGCTATTCATGACCGATAATTCCAACACCTTGTGGAAAAAAAAAAGAAAAAAAAAAGGTTGCAAGCTGTAAACATTATAACCATATTCAAATAAGCTTAACGCAATCTGCCATGCTTATTTCTGCCTAGATCATGGACCAGCGAAATGGTTAATGCAAATGGATTTATAATTTGCTTTGGGGGGCCAGTTTCTTCTCCTTATTTATTAGCCCAGCTGATGGGGCAGATTTGATGAGGCACTTCTGGAATAATTGAGTCATCACACAAAGAAGGCTGCTAGCATTCAGAGTGGTTTTATCAGCAGCAAGCAGGCCTGATTACTGACAATTACACTCTGATCCGGTGATGGAGGAGAAAGAGCCAACGAGTGGGAAATGTCCGTGTTTCTATCCAGGAATAATTTCTACATTCATTTTACATGCTAAGTGTTTCCTATCTCTGCATAATAAACTGTAAACAGGAATAGATGGCACAATGTCCCTTAATATTTCCTGGTAATGAAGACACAAATGTACAGTGAGTGCTGATAAATATAGATGAAACATAAGCTATTCTCTGAGTCGGTATTGTTACCTTTAGAATAAATGCATTTTGGTGGTAAAAGCATAATCATAGCTAATGCAAAAAAATGACAGAAGATTGAAGCTGTCCTTGTAACTACACAGAAACTTTGTAAAAGTCCTGTTAATCACGACTGCTCCAGAGGCTCATAAGCTGAAGGTGATGTACTGCAAAGAACATAATTTTGTTTCTCAATAGTCAACTATGTAGGAACTCTTTTGCTTTGACACAGTAAAGGGGAGCAACAGCAGTGACCTCCATTAACACTTCAGGGATAGAGCACATCTCGATGCTTAACTGAAAAACAATGAAGCTGGTCCTAGAAGACATCTTCACTATGATAAATTCTCATTTCCCTCTCATCAGCTTTAAGACAGTGTTTATAATGGATAATGGAGCTAGACCATAGGTTTCATGAGTTGTGTTAAGCAATGCATTATTGCCTTTAGAACATTATTTTTATAGCAATTTACATGCTGTAAAATGACAGTTATTAACAAAATTCTGGAAACAGAACTTTGAAAAACTCTGTTTCTTCAGGGGAAAAAATGGGGAAAAACATGAAAATAGACATAGTAGAGAGTTGAAAAGTAATTTTGTGTTTGTTGATGGGCAATTATAGATTTCAGCTAGAAAAAGTTAATGTCCTAGTCTAGGAAGAGTTTTTCTTTTTAAGAGTTGATCAGGCATGAAAAACTGAATAATAAACTTTTGCATGCTTGTTTATTCCTTTTCCTCTTTTTAAACTAATTTATAGCTTCAAAAGAACTAAAAGTTATTCTGTGCTCGCCGGCAGTAGCTATGGCAACTATGTTTCATTAAAGTAGCCACTTAACTTCAAGGCTTGTGTTACAATGATATGCATTATTTTGAGCAAAACCACTCCATAACAACCTTATGATTTCAGAGCAATTTTAAAAGAAAGTTCAAAGAGCACACGCATCATTGACTCTGGAACACAGGGTTTGTTTTCTTTTAAAACGTGTTTACTCTTTTCCAGCCGGGATGACTTTCCCTGCGTGGAGTCATCTCTGCTGTGAGGCACTGTGTGGGGGGACCACGGCCACCTTCAGCAAGAGATGGCCACGCTCTGCCCACTGAAGGACTGCCCAGTTGTTGCAGGAGACGCCTGAGCACACAGATCAGCACAACTGAGAACAGCGAAATTGTCTGGGTTTAATCACCCCGTTATGCCTTCTTCTGTAGCAGGAAGATCCTGCTCTGGTTATTTGCTCCACACCTGCTGTTTAGCTGCCACAACTACAATATTTCCACTGTACTTGATTTCCAGCAAGTTAGTTAGGAACTGATGAGTACCAAGGGAAATTTTATGGGGTGTTGTATGGTTGCACTGAATCTCTGTAGAAGTTCTGAAGCTGGTTAGGTTCAGTAAAAAGTGGTCACTTCTCAAACACTTACAGGCTTAATCTAGGTTCCTCTACCCCTTCCCTGTGATTTCTGACTGTTCCAGCCATACTTTTTAGGGATATTTTAATAGTCAGAATTAATACATCGTAATTCTTATGCTGGACAAAACCCACAGCTAAATAGCTGACTGGATGCTTTCTGACATGGACTCAAAAGGAACAATAAACCTAAAAAATACAAGCTACTTTTACTAAAAGAAATATAACTGCCATTCTGCTATCCTATGCATTCAGCTTGCCCTTTCTTAACAAGTTCTCTTCATTAAGCATGACAGGCATGTCCCAGGAAAGTCACACAAAGGGAAGAAGTGTGCCTTCCCTCAACATGCAAATCACATATGTTCATTAACTTCAAGAGTGCCATGTGAAGTACAGTCTGTCACCATTTAAAAGACTTGTAATGACCCTAACTGCTAAAGATAATGGGGGCTTTCTTACACTACTGCACTGCCCTGAAGATCTTAGGAACATGTTGAAGAGCACAAGGAAAAAACCTCCAAGAATAAAAATACCACCTTGCAAATCAAAGCAGTAAAGGATATCCAAAAAATTGGCTAATACTTGCCAGATGCCAAAATGTACATATCAAATGTTCCTTGGGGCAGACTTCTTATGTAAAAGGTTTTGCTCATCATAGTTTGCATCAGGTAAAAGGAGCAAAGAAAAGAATGCTCAGTTTATTCAAACTTATGATAAGAGGTCGGTGTCACCATGAATGGTGGTTCAAATTCTCTTTTCAGAGCCTTTTATGATTATAAAGTTAGACAAAGATTGCTTCCTAAAATGAAACTTGTCCTCTGATGTAGACATAAATAGAAGGCACCATGATTGACCAAATAACTGGAAAAAAAGGGATTCTGGAATTCTCTTCCTGCCTCTCCAACTGATCTGTTTTGTCCCCCTCAGCAAGTCTTTTCACCTTTCAGTTAAATGAGGATAACAATGTAGAGTGCTGTAAAGTGCTTTTGTGCATTTCTAAACATACTTTAATGTAGCAAATATTATTTTTATAATTATGCATTCATCAGTTTAGTAGGCTGCTCACCTCACTTCCTCTGAAACTCAACTTAAAATGTTTCCTTTTTCACTGCAGGCTATTTTTTTTTAAAAAAAAAAGGACAATACTGAGAAGGATAGATACTAAACAATGTATGGTTAACAGCAAAATAATTTAAAAGACCTTTCCATTCCCTTCTCTCCTAATATCTTAGGCAATTTGGATATAACTGTAATCTTTACATATCGGACCCTTATCTTAAAAATCTGTTTCTTTTCCTATATAGAGAAACATTCTCTGAGAAAATATCTTTAACTGTTTTCCTTTGAATATTTTTGCTCTCATAGCTGAAAATGTCAATAAAGCATATATATATATATATTTATGAGTGTATATGAATATATATGTGTGTGTGTGCAGATAAATATATATATATTTCTGTGTATATAAATTTATTTATATGTTTGTGGTAACATTAATTTCAAATATCACACACAGCAAGCACTGTGTTTAATTTAAAAGAAATTGAAAGAGAAAAGTTTCTTTCAATGCGAACCTCTTAGATGTGTGGTAAGAAAGTGACCTGTGGTACCACTAAACAATACTGAGTTAAAAATTATGCTACAGAAACATATCTTTGTAGTACTATTTTACATTGGAAAAAAGCCTGGCTGCATTGCAAAGAAGCAGGACACTCTGGTGGACCTCAATAACACAAGCTATCTGCATGTGGAAGCACTCACATACACTCGATGTTAATGACACAGGTATGCAAACACACAGCCCTGGTCAGAAGGTCTGACAGAGTAAGGTGATCAAAACTATTTTGCATGTGACAACTGTAAATAATAAACAGCAGTTTAGAAATTGCAAAAGCACACTGAATGAAATTTTGTTATTTTAGGTGATAGTTGTTTCATTCTTGATAAGTAGGCCTTAATCAGGGTCTGCATATCGATGTAATAGTCTGGCTTGTTGTTTAGGCTCCGATTAAATCACAGACTCTGTGTCTTATGTTGGCACCTCAAATACCAACGTGTGTGAAGAAGAAGAGATGGGCTGAGGGGTGGTTTTTGTGCTCAGGACATAATACTTTTTTTTTTATTTTCATATGCTGTGCTTACCTATTCGGGAGACAGATTTTTGCTTTCTTTTGAAGAGGTCTGATCATTTTGCATCAGAACTGTGTCCTGATGCAAGAAGTAGTAGCTGTGACTTTTAAATAATCAGCCTCACTAAAGACTCCGTTATGGCAACCAACAACCTTAAATCATTTTAACAGTGCATTCTCTGCACTGCCCATGTACTTGGAGGCTGTCCTCAAAACACTGAAAGCTGGGACAATATTCATGGTTAAGAAAAGTCCAGAAGCAGCCAAACAGGTGGACACTTCTTTCAGAAGAGGCCTTTTTAGATAGAAGACCTTTTGTATACTAGTTCTATCTTAGGCCCCTTTCAGGGGCTACACCTGAGAGAGAAAGTGAATTATCAATGACGTTTTTTTAAAGAATCAGTGGTTTAACACTAATTTCTAATCAGATCCTACAGAAAGGAACAGCTCGCATGGCAGCTGTACTTTTCCCAGGGTTAATTACCTTTCACTGCTCTCTACTAATGAGTCAGCTGTTCCTGTCATCACACAACTACACTGTGTTCATCTGTAGCTCTAGCTGTGGACAAACACAGTAGCTAGAGCCCTGTTTACATATTGGCGAGGTTTGTTGTGCAAAGAATTTGCAAAGCAGTTTAAAAAAAAAAAGAAATACTTAAAACCCCTTCCATTCCCTTTTTTTTTTTTCGTGGAAGCAACATTATTTTTGGGCCAAACACCATGTTCTCCAGGTTGCTAAATGCATCAACAGGAGAAGGAATCTAAGGATATAAAAGCTAATGAAAGGGGTTTTTATGCAATATTTCATAATAGTTTATATCAGGAAGATTAGATCCCTGTAGCCATCTAGTTTGTCTTAACTGCTTGTTGAGTGAGGATGTTTATTTATAGCTTGCTGATCTAGGAACTAGAAAACTTTTTTATAAAATATTGGTTTAAGTAATATAAGCAATAATAGCACAAGAATTAATGCAGTTAGGAAAAGAGTTTGTATTATTTTATATGGCAAAATTTAATGAGACAATGATTTAAGACTTCAGTAAACTGTTCATGGTTTTATGTAATTCCAACAGGTAATTCAATAGCAAGTAAATAGAACATGTCATTTTCTAGCTAGGTTGAACGGGATGTGTTTTTTATAGCCATATAAGATCAAGAGTAGTACTCACTATTGGTTATTTCAGCTTTATTTTGGGAGGCTTCAAAGACTATGGCTAAAGTCGAGCATAGTGACAGCTCTTCCAAAATTCAAGTCCTGTTTGTGTCAACATTCAGAAAATGTTTTTCATGTAACTGTGGGCAGGACGCTAAACTGGTTCTGATTTTATGATTTTATGCTGAAAATATCTGCATGGAGGTCGCCCTTATCTGAGGAGATTTCCTCAGTGTAAGTTCTGCAGATGTTAGCAGAGAAAGCAAATTTTCACCAGACACCAAAGAGACAACATACACGTATATGTCATGTGAGAATGAGCTCAGCTACCTGCAGTTTTATCTGTTAATGAAGTTATTATTTGTGACTGAATTCCTTGCTAGCTGCCACATGAGACAATGAAAATTGAGAAATTTATGGCAGGAACATAGACATCTTAATATGATGATGGAAGAAAAAACTTAAGCTTCCAGCTCCAGGTAAACCTTGCAGGATTGACAGCTCAAAATATGATAAATTTCCTTTTGAGAACACCAAAGCAAAACACCATGGCATTCCAAGGGATCACTTCAGTGGTCATCTAGGAAATGAGTAGTGCACTTTCCTTAGAGCATTACTGTAACAAATCACGTCTTTCTGTCAGGCACTCTAGGTTGTGCAAGTTGTATGGACGGCTCAAACACTCTGAGCAGAGAGAAAATGTGAGCTGTGTGGTTATGCTCTTTTAAAAGGCAGATATTTATTTATTGCACCATTAGAAGAAATTCTCCTGCTTGAGTTTGGATTAAGTGAAAGTGAATTTCCTGAAGGTGCATTAATTGGGCTTAATGATTCACAGAAACCCCTGATCACTCAGGTCAGGCCAGGAAAAACTGTTATGTAATGCCCATTTTGTCTCTCATTCTTCCCCTGACCAGATTATTCCTTCTTCCACTGCATCTCACTCACTATTCACGGAAAAAAAAATAAATAAATCCCAGGGATAGCATGACTATTCTCCATAGTTAAAGTCTTCTCATGTTACTGGCTTGTCTTAGGTTTCCTGAGTTCTCAAAAACATTATTCCTCCTTCATCCACAGCAGGAAATAGGGAAAAAGTCCTCTCCACTTGGTGCATAGAAAAACTTTACCTTTGGAATGAGTTTCACCTTTCCTGAGATCTGGTCTGCTTAACTCGAATTCAGTCAGTACCCAGACTATATGTTTCTCTACCAGAAGCAGACTTCATGCTTCTGGTAGAGAAACAGATTCCTTCACTGAAGGAACTGGGATAATAGAAGGCATCTTCTCTAAAGAGTCTATTGAGCTGATTATATTCTTGTTGTGGGGATCTCTGCTGGAGACTCAGGAAGAAGGAAATAAAATATGTGCCAAAAAACATGATGTCTTCCATACTGTTCCTTCTTATAAACTTGATTTCTTTACTCCTAAAGTATCATGTGAATTTAAAAGACAGGGATCATCATGCAACTAACAGATACCAAGCCCCAGATAAACAGGGAAGTAAGCCTTGTGACCTGGGGGGTGTCTGCAATGCTGAACTTGCTGTTTGTAGGCTGGCAATCATTGATTGAAAGCAGCTTGTACTTCTTCAATATTACAGTACTATTCCCCATGATCACAATATAGTAGCATGTAAGTCACATTAATAACAATAAAAATAACTGCTATTGCTATGTTGTTGCTATAAATAACACTGGGCCCAAAGCATTCAGGGTTAAAGCTGTTCATTCTCTCATGCTATTCAGAATGACTTAGGGATATGCAAGAAGACACTTTTTAATGATAAAGTGTTGATTTTTGGGGAAGAAAAGTTTGAGAATATTATGTTTAAGCTTTTCAGGAGAAATGTTATAACATTATAAAGGTTTATGTCTATTGAACTGGTGCCAATTTATGCCATAACAAACTTTGCATGCCCACAGTCTTGTGCATGATTTTCATTGACTTTGAGTCTGTGGAAGTGCTATGGAGATGCAGAGTCACTCAACCTTTGTAAAGCTTGTCATTTCAAAATAAGATCAAGCATTATCTTACAGCAGAATTATTCCTCTGTCTGTGCCTATCCTCACACAGATATCCTCTACCTTCAGGGAAAGAGTCTGAAAAGGCAAAACACCATCAGAGACTCAGCTATCGCTCACTGCTTCCAAGGCCCACCTGTGCCTTCCATGGCATGGATTAGGGAAGTGCATTGCCAAATAGTGTCCCATAGCGACCATCCACTACCTATGGGTTAGCGCAGATCTGTGCAGTTGCATGCAGCTTTGAACCCTGATGGAATCATGAACTGCCTACTTGGATCACTTAAGAGCTTCACCTTGATCTGAAGGAACTTTGAGAAACTTTCCCTAGAAATTTAAAAGATTATTTGTTTAAAAATCACACGCCTATGTGCTAAAATTATGGAATGATAAATAATTCTGTAAAAACCTAAATTTACATCTTTAAATCTCCTGAAAATGAAAGAAAATAGTTGAAATCTATGCAGAGTATGCACAATGTCTGAAATTTTGATCTGAAAGCTTGTTTATAGTTTTTATGAAAGCATGGGACATATTGAATCACTATACTCACCCACTGAAACAGTGAAAAACTATAATCAAATAAACCTTTCTGTTACTTTGAAGCTTGAGAATAGAGCCTTGAAAGCCTAAGGAGACAGAGAAACCATCCCTAAAGTGTCTCTGGCCGCTAAGTGGTGACCAACAGGAAAAAGAAAATGTCTGGAGATGCTTCTATCAGCAGTGTTTAAAAAATCCAAGAGATTCAAAGTATTTTCAAATTAATGGATTTTGTTAAAACTTTACAGTTCATTTCTCTTTATCATTTTAAGAAGTAGTTTTGAGAAAAGAAACTTGTTTTTAAAGGAAATATAATGGCTTCTAAGAAATAAAAAAGGAACTGATACCTTCCCTCTTGTAAAAGTTACATTTCAGGAGGAAAATTTAGTCCTCTGAGCTACACAGCAGTATTCAGTTGTTATTCTGCTCTGCATTAATAGCTAAGCAGATAAAGATTTTCATCAATGTCATGTGAGGAGAGGAGCAAGAGGAGACTTTTGATCTAAGATATTAATATTATCCATATCACTGTCTTGTATGAATATGTGAGAAATGTTTCTGTGTAGAGACAATTTAAGAAGAAATCAAGCCCAGTTTTTAGGCTGGGTAGAAAAGACAGGACTCATCTTCATGCCTTTACCTGCCTAAAATGCAAACATATATTTCTGAGGCAGTAACTGCTGGATTCCCATGGTCTCTGGGTAGCCTGTAGGCAACCTGCAGGCATCTCTGAGGCTATGTGGATGTGTGATACGTCTTACTCATTTCATACCCTGCTTCAGGGTGAGATGGATTGCACACAAGAAATGTCTCTTTCCACTGATTCTAAAGGGAATCTGGATGACTGGCTCAGGTCTAGCCACTTCCACTGTGCACACTGACATTTCGCCAAATGGTGATTCCTAACGAAGGAACCTATGGCAATCACGGAACAGCATCTTAAACCTTAAATAACAAGTATGCCATGTGAGCTATGTTGTGAAATAGGGCTGGGAAGACAAGAGAAATAGAGCAGGCAAGCATCCTTCAGGAACGAAGGCAGTGCCAGTCCTTGTAGGAAAGAACAGGCAAACAACGAGAAGCTGATGAACAAATAAAAGGGAGCACTAGTGGATGGTGTAACTTATAGAAAAGGAGACTTAGCCATAGCTTTGACATGAGCTGTGTGGTTTTAGAGATACAGGAGAACCCAGAGCCAAGAGGCAAAGGAAAAGGTCATCATGATATGGTAAATATTTCTTATCTAGATATAGCAGAAAGAAGACAATCAGGCTCCAAGCAGAACAGAGGGAAACTGAACTCTGGGTTTGTATGGATTGAAATACCATCCTTTTAGTATTTGCATTGGACAATATTTTAGGAAGGACTAAAAGTAAGTAAATTCATCACATAAATTAATACCTGATAAATGGAAAGGGTCTGATATGAATAAGAGTTGCTAATAGAGCTTATCTGTGTTTCTTGCTTGGTTTACTACGAACTGTTGCACAGGGGAGAAACCTGATGTCACCAGTGACAGTGGATCTGCATTTAATTCTTCTGTATTGCTTTGTTTTGACCATACAAAATTCTACCTGTCCTGCTTTATTTGGTGTCTTCTGTTCTGAGCCAAGTTTTCAACCACGTAAGTAAATGAATTAAAGTCCAAATTCCTTCTTGTGACTTTTGCTGGCCTTTGGGAACTAATAAGAGCCAAATTTTCAAAAACTAAAATGTCATCATGCCTAAATTGCTTGCCACAAACATGCTCTTTTTTTTAGCATGTAAGGTGAGTGTTTAGGCAAAGAGTTATTAACACAATTCTTTGCTTGATTTGTGAGTGTCAAACAGATCTGAGTCATATGCACTCAGTGAAATGCTGTGTAAAAAACAAAGTGAAGAAGGATTTTACATTATTATTATTTTTCTTTTTTCATGTATTTACCCCAAAGAAAAAACTCTTGTTGGTGAAATTCATCATATCTAAACAAAAGACTGGCAGCTTAAGTATATGAACAGGGGGAAGGGAGACTTATTTCCTGAGTTTCAACAGATGTCATACTTAATTGGTTGTGAAATAAACCAGAGCTACTCTCGGCCTGTTTCCCTAGTTTCAGCTGTGAAGACACTTTTAAACATGTGCATTTCCCTCCTGCTTCTCATAATGAGGGTGTGGGGTGAGAATCAAACCTCCAAAAGGAGTAAAGCAGCATGCATGTTGCATACAGGCCTTCAGATACACTAATTAAACAGAAGTGAGAGTTGCATCTTTTGTCCCTGCGAGATACACATCAATACAGAATGAGCCAAGACAACTCTGTTGAAGGGTTACTGCCTTTGCCTTCTGCTAATATCAGGAAGTCACTGGACTATCCCATTCTGTACATAGTTTTTCCACTTTCCTGTATTTTCTCTCAAAAGCACTGCTTCTCCTAAATCACAGCATTGTCATTGTACTGCAACTAGTTGAAATGGGATATTTTTTTTTCATTTTTGACAGAGAAATCACCTTAGAGGTGATCACCTTAGAGGTTGGGGGTTTTTTTCCCCTTGTGGTTGTTTTCTGCTAGAAGTAGAGGAGTAGCACCACATTTACCACAATGACAACTGCAGATTTTTTAAAAAGAAAGAACTGTCAAGCATAAAATAGTTTAGCTACACATGGTGATGGACACAAAAAAACTTCTCACAGACCAAAAGCCCAAACATTTGCAACTGGGGTTAACTACCAGTCAATGGTATGCTAATATAAATAAAGTCATTTGTTTCTAAAGGGCTACGGCAAAAAATGTTAGCCATTCATTTTATGCCTTATTGGATGTAGCCCTCTAAATCAAAATGCTCTTTTGAGCTTCACAGGAAAAATCTAAATATATAATAGGCACCTCTCTGCAAAACTCAGTAAACAAATTAAAAAAAAATGGAATAGAATTTGTTAAAACATTTCAAATGGAAATGCAAAGAGAATTGTGTAAAAAGAAAAATTGAGGCCAAGGTTAAATATGCTTAATTCACCTGTGGCAACCAAACTGAACAATATTTGTTCTTTTAGTTTAAACTTGGAACCCAGATCCCAGAGGTGCTAGGAGAGAGCTTTAATCCCTAGAAAAAAAATTCAAATTCCCAAAGTGTGTGATGAAAACCAGTATAATCCTTCCTGAAGTGAGAAACAAAATAGAAAATACTTTTTTCCCTGTTAAAACAAGAGCAGTCAACATGATCTTTATTCTTTTAATGTTTTACAGGTCTGAATTTCGGCAGATGACCTCTCTTGTTTGTCCCTACATGTTTTCCAAAATATAAAAGTGAAATAGAGTCCCAAGGGCACTGTACTTGAAAGGTTATGAGAGTTAGAGAATTTTAACCATGCCTGCCAAATCAGCAGATGGCTTGTGATTATAATTATATGCATCAATAAAACGAATAATCTTTACAAAATTTGAATTTCTACTAAAGTAAGGGATTTAGTAAGCAGATGCAACAGAATGCATTTTCTTTAACCCTTTTTGTAGACAGTACTGTTTATCACAAAAATAATGGCAAGGTTCTCTGTAGATTAGTTTGGACATACACTTGAGCCATAAATATATGTTTCTTTTGACCAAGTGTCAATGCTATTTAGTGTGATTTATGTGTTCAGTTGCACACTTTTCACTAAATGTTGAATGGTTATATATAGGATGATTCCCATCAGACACATACTTCAAAATGGTCTTTAATTTTATAAAATGTTAGAGATACAATGAAAATGTCATGTGTACTCATTCTCTTCATTTTTGTTGCAGTGCACGTTCTTTCTGTTTGGGATTTGGTGACTTTCTGTGCCTCTTACGGAGTCTGAGTTACCCCATATCATTAAGTGAAGAAAATACTTTTTCCTCAAATGTGGGATATTTAAGAAAGGTGCTTTGTGTGTGTGTGTGGTTTGGGTTTTTTCTATTAGAGAAAATTTTTTCAATTGGAGAAAACATATTAATAGGAAAAAAATTGCAATTGTGGTTTTCTATGACCACCAATCTTACTTTCAAACTTACTTTTGTAACAAGATCACGTGTATTAGATTTTGTCAAACCTCTGCCTGCAGTAGGAGAAAATCACGCGGTAGAAAAATTAAGCAAAGCAAAACAAAAAAACCTAATCCAAATTTATTTGTGGACTGCCTCATAAAAATGCAATTTGAAGACATGATATACACGTACTATAATTCCTCTAATATAGTCAGGAAGAAAAAATTTGAGACCAATAACTGCATTTTTTAAAAGTCCCTATTTGGCAAAATGCAGCTGTCTACCTACAGTATTTTAACATTTATTTTATTCAAGCATTTAAATGAGAACTTTTACTTCAGGAAGTTATATATGTTTGTCTTTTTAGCTCCTCTTGCATCTCTGATGTGAAGAGTACGAAACAATATTTTTATGCTCATTAAAAAGTGGATTTTTACTTCAGAAATGACAGAGCCATTACTCTGTATCATGTAAATCCTTCTTAACATAAGGATTATTGACCTGATAGTCCATAACGGTGCCTTTGGAGCCATTATTACTTTGCTGTGCCAATCCAGATGCTGTACATGTGCTTCAACTTGGGGACAGGAGGGGCAGTGAAAGTGTCAAAATTTCTCTTGAGATTTAGGGAACTGACCTAGTGACTCTACTGCTGGAAAAAGAACACCACTGTTTAGAAGAAATTGGGATCTCTGGTCCTTATTTGAACTGATGTTTTAGAAAAGTTCTAAAGCGTTTTTTAAAATCTAATGCCCGACTGACCAGAGTTCAAATACATGTGCTTAAATGAAAATCTCGCTCTTTTTCAGCAAAGTTCCTTAGTAAAGGGAAAAGTTCACATATGAAACCAAACCTGAAATATATGCTAGAAAATGTTATTTGAATCTCTTAAGCAAATCAATAAAACCCTCATCTTCAAAACACTTACACACTTTCTTTACTGTATTAAAGTGAGCCATCGACCTCACTTCTGTGGAAACACTCGTGTATAAATCTTTTTGTCAGTGTCCACCTACCCAACAAGGTAAACCCTTTTTCATTCTAAAGTAACTTTTGCTGTTAGGTTATCACCTTTTCTTGAATCAGAAATCTGTTGCTTGGAAAGGCAAGAGTTGGTAGTGTCATTAAAAGTCTTCCATAGACATAAGAGACAGCAATTCTCCCCCAAAGAAATTTGATGTAAATTCTAAAAAAAGTTAAGAGGGAGAAAACCTTTTTTATTAATAATTAAAAAGTACCTGTAATCTTAAGTACTTCAAGATAATTAAAATCCAGAAACACTGATTTTGCTTATGTAGTTTTTAATAATCCACAACCATGCGCACAGGAACTACAAAGTGACCCGATCTCAGGTACATATGTACGCTTCCAAAATCAATCAGTCCAGTAAAAGACTTTGGTCTAGATTGTCTATATATTTGTGGATATAGTAGAATATAAAGTTTATTCTGTATGTCATCTGCTATATTTTATTTTGGACTGACTGCGTCAGGCCTTCATGAGGATTGTCAGTGACTTTGGGGAGACTTGCTTGTCAGGAATATCAGATGTTTTGGGATTACTGGCTTCAAAAAGTATAAACATGAAAAAAAACTGATTCAGAATTATTCAAATCAATTGCATAATACCATAGAGTTTTTCAGATCCGCATGAACAGCTCATACTGTTTGTGCCCTGGAACTGTGCACTAAGATAAAGGTAGAGGCCTCATATTGGATTGCAAAACCCAAAAAGTCGAGTGAAATTTCTAAAAATCCTGAGTGTTTCATACTTTATCAGGGAGATCAGATGAATGACATTAATTATCAGAAATCAAGTTTTCTTTGTCTTTTCTCTTAGGTGTACTAAAGAAATTACAAACAAGAGGAAAAAAAAATGCAGCTGTGAAAAACTACTAAAACTTACTGAGGCTCAACCTGTCGGATTGAATCACAGAATGTGATTGTCAGATTACAGCAGTATAATTTCTGTAACACTGTTGCATGTGCTTTACCTCTGTGAAACCACTCTCTGCTTTTGATAGTATAAGCAGCTGAACTTATTAATGAGGTGAATGCTGAAATATCAGATACCCTTTACTCTTGTTGGTGTAGGTACATAAAAAGGATACATGACTGAGTCACAGGGATATGCTAATTTTTAAAAGCTGTGGGGATGTACTTGAACATCAAATATCTTGGAATATTTCCTGTTAAAATAAACTGAAAACTTAATTTAAGCTAGCATATTTTAAAGCAAACTGTGTTGCAAGACTGAAGCTTTATAAATCTCTGTTAATCTAGGTTAGAATTATAGGACTTAGAAAGAAAGCTTGTTTTCTGACGCCTGAATATCTCATATTTGCTGGGGTAACACAGGGAAAACATTGCTGAGATGTACACAACTTTCTAAAATATAGAAAATAAAATAAAATACACAATTTTATTTGAGTTTGGTTACTTTCTCATTATATTTCCTAAACTGGGAAATGCAAAAGCAGATATAACTGCAGATATACTTAATATATACTGAGTGTCAGGTAACTGGGATGCTACATAGGTGATTATAGTGTTTTTCATGTGTGAACTTTTTTTTATAAATATGCACACATGGATTTGTATATATGCATATGCTCATGCCCCTGTGCAAGGAATCATCAAATGTATATGTTAGAATGTCGAATTTTATCTTAGTGTCTGTAAGCTGTGGTGATAATTCTATTGCCCATGCAGTAAAAAGGGTGTTCCTGGGCAAGCGACATATCATAACAAACTGACTTCTGTGACCTGTGAAGAGTTTTAATTAAGTGAACAGGTTACCCTGATGTGTCTAAATACACATATATTGATGAGTTCTTTTTTTCTACATTAAATCAGTCTCGCAAAGCAAAGCAAAGCAAAGCACAGCAAAGCAAAGCAAAGCAAAGCAAAGCAAAGCAAAACAAGCAAAGAAGAAAAAACAAAAAAACCTCCCAAACAAAACAAAAAACTAAACCCCCCAAAAAACCGACAAAAGATCAATTGCAATGCAGACTGATATCTAAACCCCAGTACTTTAACTGTATCTGTTCAATAAGGCATTCCTAAAATATATGGTTTGCAGAGGTTTTGCAGGGAGGAGAGAAGAAGCATTACTTAATGCACACAAGCATCTTGCAATAATATCATGTTGTTTTGAAGCTAACATCCCCTGAGCCTCCAAAGTGCAAAGCAGACAGAAACATTTTAGTAATGCAAACAAGACTTTCCGGCAACTTCCTGTTGCCATTTTTCAGCAAAATAAAGGGTCCTGAGGTACTGCACTGAAACATTACTAGAAAAGATTTTATCATTGCTTACACAGTCAGGCACCTGCTACTATAAGATATCAGCTGAATATTTTGCTGCTGTGCAAAGAAAATAAGTAATGACTGTGCAACTGTTAAAACAGTAATCTTCAACTCTTTATTTTCAGCTCATGTAAAAGACAGAACAGAGAAAGACATAATATAAAAATCTTTTTTAAAAATCCCAGAATTATAGTAGCAACTTCATTTATATCTACATACTTGTGAAAACTGTACCAGGGATTTAGGGGTGTAAGTAACTGTCGAGTGGATTGAAATTTGCATTCACATATATAACACATTTTCAGCAGATTTTTACAGAGAAGTAAAAAGAAAGTTTCTGTCTCTAAAGTTCATCAGATGTCATGCACATCTGAGGAAATGATTACTGTGTGGCAGTTCCTACAAGGAATATTTAATCCATTAGACTATAATTGAAATATCCAGTTCACAAAGCATACTGCTTCACGTTACTTTCGGAATTCCAGAAACTTTTGTAAGCTGGCAAATCAGATAGTAAGAAAAGGAAACAAACAAACAAGAAACAAACCCAACCTTGATTCCAGAGACATTTTTTCTCCCCTTCCTGAAGTGACAGGGGGGGGAAAAAAATCCCTTCATTATGACCTACTTGTCTAGAAACGGACTTTCAACCCCATGGTTAGGCTAAGATTTGCTCTACTTTCTCCCTAGGGCATAATTGTCAGACTGACTTACCGTGTGCCTTTTAGCCTTTGTTCTGCCTCTCACGCTGACATCAGGGAAGCAGTGATGTAGAATAAAGCAGGGGTGGGCTAGGTTAGTCCACTGTTTGTGTCGTTGTGTGGTGTGCAGGGACACTCTGTGATACTCTAGTGAGCTGCTAAGCTTTTTTTGTAGGCTTTGTGTCATTTACTTAACGACCAATCTCATTAGCTGCCAGGGTACAATGGGCTGATGCATTTTCTATGTACATACTCTACACAGTGACCCTCAAGGTTGCCGAAGGTCTATTTAATCAGTCAAAATGCTGAATATATTTGCAGTAAATCACAAAAAAAAAAAATACGGGACCACAGAGGTATCTCATGAGTGTTTACTCTTTCCTGGGAGTTATTTGCAGGTAATAAACTGATAGGAGTTGTAGGCAAAAGCAAGGGCAAAGAAGGGAAAAGGGCACTCACTGGATTTGCATTGGTCACCTTTAATTTAGGGAACCTTGGGGGCCCTACATATCGCTGTGTCTCTGCTTGTTAATTTCTCCATGCAGTTCATGCTTCAGTGTAATCATGTTATCACAATTAAACCCCTTTAAATAAGAAGAGCAGCACTAACAAAAAACACAGCTTCTCGCACATTGGGGAGGGCATGTGTTTGTGTGTGTGCATGTGTGTGTGATATTTATTTACTAACTTCCTTACTACAGGCAACCTCAGGGCTGGCATCTTTGCATTTCTAACCTCTCGTCAGTTACAAGGTAAAACCCTTTTAACTCTTATGAAAAATGAAATGCTGAAAAGCCCCATGAATCACGACAGCTGTCCATAAGTAACAGGGAGAGTTCTATTGTCCAACTTGTCCCTGGATAAAATGAATACTTTACAGCAGAGGCTGTTCAGCTTGGCTAAAGAGTATGGGGAGAAGGGGAGGAGGTCACTGGAGATTTCGCACACTAATTTAATCTGGGAAAAGGACAGGCACTGCATCTCACTTGAACAGACTGGCGGCAATCTGGGCTCCCACAGAACTATCTCCTTTTGCCTGTGCTCTATTTATTCCTTATCTCTGTTTACCAACCGCTAGGTCCCTTTCATTCACACCACGAGGCCGTTCTCCTACTATCAGTCAGCAGCTGACACTGTGGAAGAGCCTCAAAGGCAAAAAAAAAGGGATCAAAACTAAACCAAAGCTGTATAAACAAAGCAACAGTAGAAGTAAATGCATAAATCCTAATTCTTAACCCAACCCACAGGGTGCGAACAGAACCTTTATAGTAAATCCAACAAACCCACCACAGTGAGCTATGGGCTACAGAGGAAATGGGAAAAGCCAAATATCATTCATGAAATCACCATCTCAAGCAGAAACATTGAAAATAGGCATTGGAAGATATTTAGCTGGTTTCAGGCTAACAGGTTCATCAGTTCTGTGTATTTCTCAGCAAGTAATGAGGCACAGGTTCACCTGTGTGTCTGGTATAAGATGAACAAGGGATTTTTCCACTTGTCCATCTTGCTATTCAAAAGCCTTAGCTAACTTTGCACTCACTGTGATGTAGATTAAATTAGAGGCAACCACTTTTTAAAAAATCTTTATCTGGAGATTGTGGTAATTTGGAAAACTTTACAGCTAGAACTTGAATGCCAATTTATTATTGAAGCATTTATCCAATTAATTTTGCCTTCAAAACCCTGGATTTTTAAATATCACCCTTTCTCAGTTGTTAACTTATATTTTTCACTCATACTCTCAGTTTGTAGCAGTTAACATGAAACTCAAATGGGTGAAGACAAGAAAGAAAAAGATTAAGCTTGTGACTCTAATAGAAAAGTAAAGTAATAAACTCTACATTTGATGTTCTGGGTTTGGATTATTGTGGTGACTTAACTATGCATAAGTCTATTTTCTAATTTCAGTGGTCCCTTATTTCGTATTCTCAAACTGACTTAATAAGAGACAAGTTGCAAATATTCATAGAAAGACACCACTATTGCTTCACTCAAACAACCTAACTTTTAAAACCTACACAATATGTAGCTCCCAAAGTAGGGATGTTCCGTCTGGAAGAGTAGTTGTGCTTTCAGAACTACTCTCAACTTTTTAAGACACGAAAATACCGGTTAACTCTTAACTGGTGAACAGTCAACATACTGTCAACTGTCTGATCAAGATAATTATAACAATTACAAAGAAAATGTTTCTCACTATCAAAGATGATCAACTGGACCTAATTTCAGTTCTGATTTTCACCTATGTGCATTATGAGCAATGAAGTCTTTACTATTTGGATCCTTTTTTCCAAATGAATTAATGAATTAAATTTATCCTTTCACCAGCTGCTAGGCAGCAGATGGAACCATTTCTGAAGCCTTGTTGAATTCAATCCATAAAACTCATTTCCTAGGATTAGCAGTCCAAAGTTTCTTTTAATGTTTATATACCACTCGGGATTTTGAATTTCATGATGTTAAACTTTCAATTTAACTATTTTTTTTTTTCATTTCATATCAAACAAATATGATCGTTTGGATTTCTATAGCTTTATAACCACACATTTCAGGTCACATAAGGACAAGAATTCATTTCAAAAGCAATCAAGTAATGCAAGATTGGGATCTACTTTTTTTTTTTCTCCTTTGTTTTGTTTACATTACAGCACTACCATAGAAACCATTTGTGTTGTACGCATAGATTAATTTAGACTAGTAAAGTTTACTGCCTGTAACTTTGACAAAAACCTTTCCACAGAAATTTAATCTTACTAAGCAGTTTCTGAAAGTTACTGTGATTTGAGGGTGCATTTGTTATTCACAGAAAGATGACATGCTCCTGAATTAAGTTTTTAATGCACATAATTTTTATAGTTTACTTCGTCGTAAGGTGGGTGTTTTTTTCTATTTCTCATGGGAAAAGAAAAAGTAACAAATGGTGGCAGTTTTGTGAGCACCTCAGTAAAGATGTTTTTCGGTGCAGTAACAGGAAGTATTAGTCAGCTGCAGTACCCTGGACAGCTCCTCTTCTTTCGTTTTCAGTTTTCTCAACTTTGCTACACACCTCTGCCACAAGAATCAGAGATCAGGGGGCTTGGACTGCAATTTCGTTCACAAAGATCCCTATTCATAGATCTCTAAAAAAATTAAGTTATAATTTAACGAAAGTTTCTATTAGAAATCTACAACAGAAAAAGCAAATCAAAAAGACACTTTCTCCCACTCAGGTTTCAAAGACATATTATATTAAAAGTCTTAAGAATAAAACATCATGATGTCAAAGTCTTCCTGTTATTCAACAAAGTAAATAAAACTAAAAAAAAAAAGTGATTAGTTGTTGTGTGTAACAGTGATTTCCGCTAATTTGGCACAAGAAATCTATATAAATCTAATAATGCAGTAAGCCAAGAAGACCACATAATAATAATTACCATTGAGTAATTGAATATTTAGAAGGAGGAGGAAAAAAAGGAAGACTGGTAATCTTAGCCTGCAGGCATGAAAGTACTATAATACAAAGATGATATTTACAAGTAAAAATAAAATGCTCCAAACTGGGAAGTTAAGAGGCAAAACCTATATTTAGAAATACCTCATGTTAAATCTGTATTATTTGTTAGCCACCTTAGAGCAGAAATATATTATTGTCTCAGATAAAGCTTTCATCACAAATGCTGTAATTTTCCTCAAGAATTACAATACCACTGCACAGCCAAACCAAAGAAGACACATCTACACAATTAACTTAACTAATTGAATTGACGAAAGAGGTAGTAAATGGTTGTTTTGAATCCTACAAAGATCCTTAACTAAAAAAGTTCACCCCGTACAGTTTTACAGTTTAAGGATAAAATCTGGGATTTGGGCTTGTATAATCTGTTAAATGAAAAATTCAATGCACCTTGCACAAGATTGTCTTGTTATTTACATATGAAGGAAGACAAACATCTGAACTAAGTGCTTTGTTAAAGACAAAAGAAAGTCAGAGAGAGAGAGAGCTATTGCTGATCAGAGTGTCAAACAGACTTTCTCTAGCATCAAATGCTATTTCATAAAAATTATCCTCCTGCAAAATGTTGTCCCAGAAGGTCCATTTCATTCTTCAACCTTGCCTGATATTACTGTCATTTAACTTTCTAAAGATTTTCCTGACACATACATTCATTCTGAAGTACAGTATTCGCTTTTTTAATCAGAAGCTCTCAATTCACTCTCTGAATCCCAAATAATTTAAAGGACAGAAATGCCATGCTTTGAAACACCCTTTTTCCCTTAAAGTTAATAAGCATATTGATCAACAATTTTCATTTCAAAAGCATTACACATTATCTTAAAGCATTCTAAAGCATTCTGAGAAAGCTCTCTGGTCTGTAATACAGAACTGCAAATGAACCTGCATCTATCGAACAGTTCCTACAAATACACTGGTCCCACTCTCCCTCTCCCACCTCATTTTTTTCTCTCTCTTTTTTAAAAAGCCAGTATTTAAGTTCAGTAACTTTTCAAAATGAGAGAAAAAGTGTCCTTGTGATCATTTCCTCAAATCAAATAGCTAGAGCTGCAAATTTGCACAATTGTAAAATGTATATGAACAAAGGCTTTACTGAGGCAGTGTAAATGCAATTACACCATGACATTTTATTCAGAAAGCTGTCTCAAAGCAGTTACAAGTAGCTATTTTTTAATTGAGGCCCAAAATAACATTTAAGATAATGACCAAGCATACATTGTGGAAGAAACAGCATTAGTGTCATTAAAAAAAAAAAAAAAAAAAAAAAAAAAGAAAAGTTTGCAGAGAGTATTTTAAACATGGGCTAAAATCCCTCAAACTCCTTAACACAAACCTCTCAAGATTTTAACATCAATACATGGACAGGATTTTTTTGTTTTTTGCAAGCTTAGAGCACAAACAAACAAAAAAAAAAAAAAAAGACAGAAAGTTACTAACAGTACAAGTTGTTTAAACATCAATGGGTTCATAGTGTGAAAAAGTTGTTAAACTTACTTTATTTTTGTTTCCAAAACTTATATGTTTCTCCTCCCTTGTGTGCTGAACTGTGCACTAAAGCTGTTTCTTTGAAAGGTAGTTCCCATGATATGACATCCAGCGCCTTTGACTGCCTAGAGATAAGCACCTGCGTTTGTGTCCCCTCTTTACGTCACACCTCCCTATTCAAACCTTCTCAATATGATTCACATTTGCACATCAACAGCCTCATGCGCATACACAGATTTTTTTCGGCTCTGGGCCCAAAACTTTCACTTTAATTTTCATCACATGATTGCTGTGGCATATGTCCTTCCAAACCTCCCATATATCAGTCATCATGCAAATGAGATGGAATATCACTCCTCTGCAGCAGATGGCCAGGGATGATAACAATGGCTCAACAGAGGAGATTCAATGTCCCTGACTTTATCGCCACGGCAACAACAACCTAAAATATATGTAATGGAAGTGGTGCTTATTAATTTTGCAGGCTCGAGTGTTCTGATTTTGTGAGTGAATGGGCTGAGTTAAAAAGGGGGCTGTGTCCTCCTGCCTCTAGAAGACTATCTATAAAAGCCAGGGACCTGGAAATTATTTTCAGTGACTAAGAAGGCAACAGCCTAGCAATTATTTGAGTAATTAGGTGTAATTCCTCCCTGTAGGCCTTGTACCCTCCTGTGCTTGTTTCACAGAAGCTCGTGAATTAGACAGGCACAGATACTGAAAAGAAAAGTGCCTCAAGATATAGCAGGAGAGCTTGCAGGAACTAAGCTTCAGTGATATGACACTTGGCCTCCACCAGGCTTGGTAAACACAAGCCCCAAGCCATAAGTAAATAGAGGCCCCACTCCACAAACACAGACCAATTAAAATTACAAAGGCAGCCACACTTCTGGGTGGGGCTGGGGGAAGCTTTATTCTGCCATGGTCTCACTGTGAGTTGCACACATAATGGTCTCTTAGTTCGAAGCACTAAGTACCATATTCCATCGCTATCTGTCACTATCAAACCCAAGCACAAGGCTCTCTCTAGGCTGTGCATTTCTCCCTAGGGATTGATCATGCACCTTTAAGGAAATGTTTCAAAGCAAATTTTCTGTCTTGTTTTCTGAATGCAAACCAGAAAGAAGAAGTAAATGCAGCAGTTTGCTATTTATCTTCAACAGATTGACAGGAAGGAGTACTGATCTCTATTTTACCCCTGAGCAAGCAAAGTCTCCAGTGCCTCTTCACCCTGCTTATACCACAACTTTCACATGCTTTGATACTTCGGGTATGGGAGTAACCATTTGAAATACAGCTAAGCTATAAACTATATGTTTTACTGAGAAAATATACTTAAAGAAACTATTTGACTTTTGTTCTTTTCACCAGGGAAGACCTTAGAAAAATGGAGAATCCTTTGTCTTCCTCTGCAGTAGGGGGGAGGATGTTTAAGTAAAACTGATGAAACATTCTGGGAAAGGAGTGGCTCTGTCATGTACTAGAGATTTAGGGCAGAATTGAATCAAGGAAGCTTGCTACCCCTTACATGAGACAATTCCTCAAAATCGATAAGATTGTTGAAAGTAATTTTCAATGCTTGCCTAGTAACCCACATAACCTGAGCCCTAGATTTAACAGCAGAGAGGAGACACCGGGTGGTATCTGGAGGAAAACTGAGATGCCAGATGCCTTCTTGAAGTATGTGATAGAAAACTACAGAGGCAGTGGTGGGCCTGTGGATTCTTCTGTTGTGTCAGGGCTCAACACCATCTCAGCACTGCTCATGTTTTCTGTTAGCATTTCCTTTTACGAAAGCTGTCTTCCAACTAAAAAAAAGCCATCAAGATGGGCATATTTCTATTGTGTACCAATATCATAAACTTCCAGAACATTTATTTATATATTTACTATACTATTGTACATCACCCATCACTCTCACCTTCAGACCTAGTAATAGATACTACTGGAGTACAAATGTTATTAGCTCCCCAAGACAATGAATCTAAAAACAAATAAATTTAATGTAAGGTTTATTGTTCATCTTTACCTCACACTTTGGTATGGAGTATACAATTGTATTTTCCAAACATAACCTTGCAGTTTTGTTTTCCTGTTTCAGAAAAGCTCAGCTGAAATGAAAACCTAGACTCCTTTTTTTGTGTACATGGGCTTTTTGTATTTGTGTGTGTGTCCATGTATGTGTGCATGTCCAATAGGATTATAGAATTGTATATGTCCATGTTCTTTACTTCTGTACATTTCATTCTCCACCTTGCTAATTTGAAATAACTCATGAACCAGGCAATTATGGCGAGATGAAGAGACAGGTTTGGTCCAAGCCTATGCAAAGCTCTGAAACTCCATGTAGTGGAGCAGTAGTTGGACAGAAAGCCAATACAGAGAGTACTTCAGGAATGATGCTTTCCTGACAGCTTGTGTTATTTATGGGACCGGCCACTGTCTTCTGAACCAGATGGAGCTTTTTTCCTGGCCTTTTTTTTTTCCTTTGTGCTCTGCTGTGCATGGCCTTAATTGATCACAGAGATTGGCATTTAGGTCACTGTCTTTATTTTTTCCAGGGTCAAGTATAAGCACCTCATTTACCTTAGAGATACAACTCACTTAGCAGAGATATTCAGATCCTCTTGAACATGGGAGTGGGAGGATGAATAAGATTTGTACATACAGATTATTTTTCCCTGTATAACTGTCTATATAGTTGCAATGTTAGTGCCGTGCATATTGAAAACTACTTCCTAAAAAAGGATTTGAAAGATATTTGTTACATTCCACTGAGACACTTAAGTAAGAAAGAAAAAACCTTCGTCATTAAATCAATCCTAATTAAAGTTCAGATTTAACACAACTTTGCATTTTGCATGGTTTGCAGTCCCATAACTAAGGAAAAACTGGCAGATTGTATTGTGTTTGGTATCCATTAGAAAAAAAGGACTTAGGATGTAAGAGCTTAAAACTTAGCAAAAATTTAAGTTTCAACAGTTATCCTGTTTTAATCCTCTAAGCAATAGGAGGTTCTGAACTTGCAAGACTAATGAGGAAAAGAATGAGAAAAATTATCCCTCAAACTGCTACTTAGGCAAAAGTGAAATATAAGAGGAGAGAGTGATGGCTTGTTGCAGAAACACAAATGTAACAAATGTGCATTGCAATGTGCTGTAGTTACTATTCAGACTCGTTGTGATAGTAAATTGTGTATTCAGGGTCAGGTACAAGACTTCATAACCTTCATAACCTTCAACTGATAAATAAAATGCACCTCAAAGACCGTAGGAAAAAAATGCAAATTAATGGTGGCAATACATCAGATAAACCAGAGGAAAAAAGAAAATTTCCTTGCAGACTGTGCAGCAATTACCTGACTGCTGTTCAAGTTCAGGGAAAACTTCAAAAACTGCATAGGACTTTAAATAAGTATCATGAATATTGCATTAAATAGTACTAAAATTTTCAATGTTTTCATCTGAATATAGTTTATCTTCCAGTTATGGAGGAGAGACTCATACAGTGAAAAAAGGTAGTTTTTCTTCCTCTGCAGATATAGATGTAGTCTCTGTATCCCCACATCTTACCAAATGATATTCCAGATCTACTTAAAAGAGAAAAACTTGTTTATGGCACTACTTCCCAAACAAAACAGAGATGCCTAAGAGACATCATGAGACAAAAAATAGAGAGTAGCAATAATTATAAAAAAAACTTCAAAATAACAAATGTATTTCTACTTCTGTGAACACCTATTAGCTCAGCAGAATCATAACTAAACATTCTCGAAAGGGCAACATATCAAAGAAATCAGAAAGACTACACGAGACGTATTGAAAAATAAGCAATATGGGAGATGAAGCTTGCTTCTTTACAAAGAGATAAGGGAATGAAATATTCTCTGCTGGTGCCAGTAAATTCATTGCACGCCTTGACATCATCAAGCACCAAGTGCAGAGTCATTACAGACAGTAACATTGCCAAAGTTGCCAAACCCATGAAGCACCTGGTTGAATAAAAATAATAAATCAGCCTGGAGTGAGTTATTTTAGCAGGCTTATGCTGAGGAAAGCTGGCAGATATATACATAGCGTAAAAACTACAAATCATTAAGCATTCAACTTTGAAATGACATTTAGAAAATGTACTAACCATGTTTGTACAACATATTACTTCAAAAGTGTCAGTTTAGAGGAATAGAAAGGAGGAAGAAGAAAAGACACCTGAACTAATATTAACAAGGGAAAAATTATCCAATTAAAATTACATATTGGCTCATGGGAATGTAAAGGTTTTCAGCATGTTCTCTATGAAATACCCTATTCACTGAAATAACGGAAAGATTTCATCTTCTCTCTAGCCAATTTCTTTCCTAAATGTTTGCTCAACATTGCCCTAGAGAAAGCCAGCAAATTCTGAAGTACTCCTTTCCTGCCAATAAATTATAGCACAGAAAGCTGGAAACAGACATTTCAGGTGAGCTTTCTCAAAGTCTCTTAGTGCAGGCATGCACCCAATTCTCTTAGGCTTTCTATAAAAATGCTCAAAGGACTATGGAACATTCTTCAAGCAAACAATGTAGAAAAGTAATCTTAACGGGGCTTGTTGTTGGGATTGTACCTCACTGAAAGCAAGATTAGAATATTGCTGGTTAGATTTGCAGTTTTATGAAATTCAGGCAGATCTAAAACCGGGGGGCAGGGGGAATTGTCTTTTTGCAGTCTTATTTATTTTAATATATAGCCTTAATAAGTAACTGAAAGCAGTTATTTAATATTCACTGAAAATTAGGTGTAGGTGATGTCATATATGGATTAAGCCTTTCAAAAACTCCCATAATAAGGCTAAATAGTAACAAATTTTCTCAGCTCTTGCTGCTAATTAAAAAAAGCTCTCCCACACATCTTTCTCCTAATCATTGTATTATTAAATGCATAAATAAAAAAACAATAATCATATTGCTATTGTGGTAACTTTCTATCCTAGATACTACCAGATTTTCCTTTGCATTTTAGATAGCTGATCAGCTGGAAAAATTCTTTTGAGTCACAATGTTGGATCTTGTCATAAATTAGTAATTTTTAAGTCTTGACTCAGAAAGCAAAATTATTCTGTTTATGTAAACCTTATTTGATAGAACTTTTGACTTCTGTATTATTGATCTGTTTGCTGCTTATTTTAAGGATTTGTGACTGTATGTGCCATTCCTACCTTTCACACAAGATGATAAATTTTGTAAGAAGTAAGGTTGATAGTAGTAACGTCTACTATTAACCTCGAAAATCTCCATGATGGATATCTGCAGCATCAGACTCTGGGAATATAATTATTTCCAAGAGGGCAAATGAGCCCTGAAAATGTTAATACAAAGCTCACTTAATCTAAATAGTCATGAGAAGTATAAAACTCAAAGTAGTTGTGTAAATATGCTAATCTCTGACAACTGTGTCTTTCCCTCAATTCCCTTCATATTTTTCATTATGTATTTTTTTATTAAAGCCTACCTATGGCTACTAGGAGCATTACAGTTTCTGTTTGGGAAACATTCTTTCTCTGATTTGCATTTGTCTGCAGGCAAGTGTGTCTGCTTGCTCTGTTTCTGTTCTCTCACATTCCACAATTTTCCAGATTAGAGAACTCAACAGGTAAACACCCATCTGTTTTGCAGGCTAAAAGTTCCTGTCCTCATATTTCCCTAGCCTTCCAGCTGTGGTTCTTCAGAGTTTTGTAGTTGATAGCCATGCCTTGGGAAAGTGCCAAGGCAACCTTTTCTGCTGCTCTCTCAGCTACATGCACAAAACTCCAACACCTATTGCCAGCAATGTCTTACCTGATCCCTGACAGCTGCTTCGTCTGGGGAAATCCTGCACGTCATTTTCCTTTCTCCTTTCTGCTTGTGTAAAGAACATACTTATTCTCCAAAGAAAACCCTAATGATGCTGTAGAAACAGTGATCCTAGTGTTCCTGGGGTTTAAAAATTCTACATGGTGAACCAAAATTCAAAGGGGTCTCAACATTAATTATCACGATGAAAGGAGCCAGTCAAAAGAAGTATTTTTAAAACATATCTTTTGTGGATATAAAGACAGAAAATGTTGGCATCTTCTTCCTTCTTTAACTAGCCAGGATTTTGGCACAGGATTTTCCTTCTGCTTCTACATTTTTAGGATCTATTTTATAGATATATCCTACTAAAACCGGTCTGATTTGTTCAGTGGAACCATCTTCCTAGTACAGAGATTTCTATTATATTTTTTAAACCTTGTCAGCTTTCACTGTTAAAAGTTTAAAATTTATATTGTTGGTTTTTTTGGTGTTTTGTTGGTTTTTTTTTAATTGACATAATGGCTCTGAACTTTGAATAACTTTACTGGAATGTGTTCAGAGAGTTATGCCATAAGACACAGTAATCTCACAAGGAAATCTTAAGCATTGCATGAAAAAGGTCCAAAGTCTGTGTATGCAATATTTTGAGCATATGATCACAATTGGATTTAAATTTACATTTTATGCATATTGTTAGGATTTTAATATACCATAGTAATGCAATAAACAATTACAATACTTAATGTTATAACACTGTGTATGCAAACTTTGGCTGTCCAAACCACTATAAATAGGCATATGTAAATTAATCTCTGTTTTCAAGTATCTATATACAAATATGCATTTCATATAAACGTGTAAATATATATATGGAAATTTTAGGCATACTTTAATTAAGCCCTCAGGGCAGAAAAATGTTCTTTATAACACTGAAGAGATAATAGAATGGAAATAGTACTATAAACTTTTTCTAAACGGTTCGCACAAAAGTAAAGCAGAACTGTAAGAGGGTTTTTTTGTCTCTTTTTTTTTTTCCCTCAGTGAATCAATGAGATCTACAGGAATGCCTGGTCTTTAATCAGAAAGTATTTTAAAAGCTTAAATCCAGAAAGGGATAACAACCATCTGAAAAAAGGGGGAACTATGTTTCCATGGACTAGATTTGCTTTCTTTTCTTACACACTTTGTTGAACAGCCTAGATGGCCAGAGGCTATTCTGGACCTAATCCTAGGAAATGAGCCAAGCGTGATAAATAAGGTTGAATGCTGGGAGTGGCTAGTGTAAACCACTGTGTCATTAGTCACCAGCCCTCAGTAACTAAGTATATGTTTTCTTCAGGCATTTCTAAAAGCAGTCTTTTAATTTAAAGCTCAGTCATTCCCTCTGTGTTGGAAATGTCAAACAAGAACATGCAGAGAGCCCCAGAAACTAATCACTTGCTCAAAAACTACAGGTAGATCAACACATGAATTATGCTCCACTTTGAGATATACACCACACTCCCAAACAAGACTTGCTTTTGAAAATATCGATCAGATTGCCTAGTCCTATGTCCATACAAGTCACCAGCAAAATATTCTTACTTTCAGCAGCAGTAGAAATATTAGGCCCATCCCTCCTACTAGAAAAAAGGCAATAGGTTTTCTTATTAAATTATTTGAAAATAATTTCAACTAATTAGGGTAGATATGGCAGCAGATGTAAAAAACTCCAAAAACCTAAAACTTTAAACGTGTTATTTTTTCCTTACTCAAACTTTGTAACAGTTAAACAATTCGTCCTCAAAAGAAAAAAAAAAAAAAAAAAGGAAAAAAAAAAAAAAAAAACCCCAAAAAACCAAAAAACCCCCA
>VWZS01009492.1:400747-482355 GCA_013397075.1 Rhabdornis inornatus
AAAACCAAAAAACCCCCTAAAAATAAAACCTAATCATCACACCCCACTAAATAAACAAAAAAAATCCTCAGCTATTCTTCTTTGCTTTTGGAGAAAATATGGCAATTTGTATTCCAATTTTTTCAAGCCAAAGTTACAGGGGGCTAAAATAGGGCTTTATAATGGAAGTTGATTGCAACCCTAACTATAGAGGGGCTACTGCCTTTCCATAATAAAGAGCTGCACATTTCCAAGGAGGGGAGGAGAATACTGCTCTGCATGACTTCTTGTAATTTTGCTTCTTTAAATTAAGGTTATGTCTTGGGAACTTTCTTAGTTCTGTTCTTTTTAAAGTTTGATATTTCACTTCATGTGGTTTTAATTTTGATCCTAGCACACTGGTATTTTGCAGTTGATACATATTAGAAATAGGGAAAATTATGAAGCTTTGTACATTTTCAGAGCTGTGATCCCAGTTTAGTTTGGGGTTAGTGGTTTTTGGGGGAGATTTTTTGTGTTCTTTTGTTTTGGGGTTTTTGGTTTTTTTGGGGAATGGGTTTTTCAGGTTTTTTTTTGTTTTTTTTTTTTTTTTTTGGTTGTTTGTTTTTTGGGGTTTTTTTTTGGGTTTTTGTTGTATGAATCGTATGAAGTGTCCATGCAGGCTAAAGCAGCAATTTAAACATGTTTGGATTTAGTTTGCTTGCTTCATATTGTCTTCTTGCTTAACGGTAGAATGATTTTTGGCTGCTTAAATTTCAGTCTGGAATACGTGTTGGCAGTTTTTCTTTTTTCTGGGCATAAAATGGGTGAGACCACAGAGACAATGTCAGGAATGTAAACTGTGACCATAATAACCCATGCCCAGGTATGATATTATTATCTTCAGTTTCTATTGCACAAAGGTTTGACTAGCAGTAAATGTTTTTCAGTCATCTGGACGTTTTACCACCTTTAAAGCCTGCTGACAAACAACAAAGAGCAAGTAAAAGAATATTATGCAAATTTAAATTGGAATTGTTTTCAAATAATTATAAATCATGTTGATGTGGGGTTTTTTCAGTGTCTTCATGGGAATACAGAGGAGAGGAGATGTGGTAAAATGGACATCCTTAGAGGAATGGTTTAATTGCATATAAATTCATATATATGGTCTGGTCTCCAAAACTTTGGTGGAGATTTAAGTCCATTCATATCTATAGCTCTCTTGCTTCTAATCTCTGCAAAAAGCCAGAGCTTTTTGGAGCTAGATTTTTGTGTTATGTCTATGATTAGTGAACCTAACACTTTAAAATGTTTTCATAACAATGACAGTTGAGAACATCCTTCCAATTTAAAGAGCTTTGCGTTAAGGCATGCAGATTAAGAGCCTACCACACTAAAAAGCACTCCTGGGTATAAAGGCTCTTGCCTTTTTGGAGACAGCAGGCAAAAAACTTCGCTTGTACAAAAGACAAGTTTTTTATCCTCGTAGTTTGGAAACTCTGGACCTGAACTATAATGTACCAGTGAGGATTGCTAAAAGATTCATGCATTTTAATTCTTCTCTGCAGTATTAAAATCTTAAGTGACTATGGAGGAAATTAGTTTAAAAATTTAATTCTCACACACATTTATTAATTGAAATGATGGAATAAAGGACTGTATTTAAAGTCAAAATTTACATTTCACATTTACAAAATGTCTTCTAAAATTACTGCATAAGTATATAACGTGTATTTTTTTGTATATTCTTTCTCTAGAATACTCTAAAGAGTAGCCTTTCATGTTAAAATTATCCTTTCCAAATATGAATGAAAACAGTTTTATTATATTTCAAAAATCTTATTCAGAAAACAAGAGTGTGGCATTTCACACTTGAAAAGGGTGTTATTACATTACTAGCAGAGAAAACTGGAACCATGCCTTTTTAGGTATCCAGGAAAAACACTTCCTTTCTGGTTTAGGTGCTCAAAGTGCAAAAAAATTGATTATCAGGTCTTGAAGAATCAGTAACACTTTTTCCTTCTTCAAGTCTATGTATGAATAAACATGTGACTAGACATGGGAAAGACTAGTCATAAAACACCAAACCATGCATGGAAAACATTATAACATTTTTTGTTTTGCAAATCAGTTCCAAGTGTAGAATGTTTCAGTACTTTTTATAATGGATCTTAACCATCATTTTATGTATCAATTATTATATCAATGTTTGATTGTGTGTACCACACTGAATTCCCATTTTCCCACAGACTCACATGATAAGGATAAAAATAAGTAATTGAAGAAATGTATATTCAAATGATTTTATTCAAATGTGAAGCTAGTGTACCTTCCAGGTTGTCAAAAAGAAGTAGCAAATGTAGTAAAAATTTCTTGCTAATTGAAAATCCACATCTTCATAGTTCAACCTTGCATTAAGAAAATAAGTACAAATGCAATTCCTTGAGTTAAGCTTTGTTGCTCACTTATTCAAACGATAGTAAGAACTAAATATTTAAATTGCTGTGACTTTCATCTGTCTTTATTCATCTAGGTTCTGCAATAGTTGATTAAAATACTGTGGTATAAACTCTTAGGCCTCTAACTCCATAAAATATATTGATATTAAATTAAAACTGAGTAAAGCCAGAAAAACTACCAGACTGTGAATGGATCAACCAATATTTTTAATTCAGCTTAGTAGGTGCCATGACTAAAAAACAAAATGCAATCACAAATTCACTAGGAATAGAATAAAAAAAGAAGCATTTGATTATTTTCCTAATTAACTTACCAAAAATATGACTAATTTTATAATATTTTAAAGCATCCATATGCCTTAATTTGCATGCTTCTGTATGTAGAAAGTCAGTTAAGGAGAGAAATTTTTCTAGGGTAAGCACTGTCAAATGGAACAAGAATCAAGAAGTCCGTAAGTATAATGCCTTCTTCAGAAAAAGTTATCTTTAATAAATCCATGATCAGAGTTAAATCCATTCCAGCCATAAAATACAAATTCAGACATTTACTGTATTACTCACTTGCTTAATTACCTATTTCTGTTGTTTTGTTCTGTTTCTTGAAGGCTCAAATTTACCATAAATAAACAGTACATCCAGGAGTTTAAACACACCAGACTCATTCATACAGAACACTAAATATTCTGTCACCAAGAAAAATGCCTGTCATGGGACTTCACACATTTCAGGATATCTGACAACATTCCTAGGAAAAAATTGCAGTTCATTGTGAAATGTTGATTAAGAATGGCACAAAACTGCTTTATAATGGCTAATTTGAATGTTATAACAAGTCTGAAATTATGTTTAAAAAAATAACAAACAGAAAATAGTCATTTCTACAAAAAGAACAAAATAATTAAGAATTAAGGGTCAGTACCAAATCTTCATATTGTATTTCAAAAATTTCAACTGAGAGACACTGCTTGTTAGAGAGAGCAGGTTTGATGTGCTAACTGTGATTACTCACCCTTAGGTTCCTACATGGAGCATTGCAAAGGGCTGCCTCACCTTATACAGTATTCAGATAGGAATGCTGAGATCCAGTGTAGAAGTGTTACCTAACAGGCTCAGAATTTATCTTCTTTCATTAACTTTAGACCTTAAACATAATACAATATTTTTTTGTGGCTTAAAAGTATATAAGCATCTGTTAGCAGAAGCCCTTTATTTCACATAACAAGAGAATTCTGTTTATAATGTGTCACCAGCTGCTCAGTGAAAATGGGTTCTATTAGAACTAATTTAATTTTACATAAGTTGATCTATTTGCATTCTGAGTCTCCAGTTAAATGACTAGGTACTATTTTGTAGACTGATCCCGCTTCAAGCTTCAGTGTATGGACAATGCTTAATCAGTGTGTACATCAGGAAATAAACATAATCAGCAAGTGCACTAATTAGGCCAGGAAAATTTTGCAACATGCATACACTGTATGGATTAACAAGGCAATTCATTAGAAATCTTAATTATGGAATATTATATTTTCCGTACATTTTATTTTATGATGCTTCAGATGAGTTTTCTCTAAATACAGAAGCCATCTACACTTCTCAAAGTACACAGTGAGATCCTTTTAACTCAGGCACATCTGTGTAGCCTCTAGTCTGGAAGCCTCTATGGAAAACATGCTTTGTTATCTCCAGCCAGATAACCTGATATGGTCTCTTAAACAAGCAGTTGCTAATCAGATGTTAATATGCAGACGATTGAAAAATAAATACAAAATAAAACATATAGATAAAAACTTCATTTGGTGGCATGGAGCCTCTTCTAACCCTTAAGAAGGGTTTTAACATGTTTATTTCTGAAAAGTCAACTAAATAGGCACCTAGAGCTTGAGACGCAGCACTCAGGTTTTAATGCAAAAAGCTTCTATTGAACTCAGCATGCTTCAAGCTTTTAGTATAAACTGGTGGCAAGATTCCAGTCTGAAGCAGAGATGTCGATAATTTCAAACATGCATGGTGGTAAATATGTGGGCTCCTCTTCTTTGGGTAATAATGCTGCTTCTTTGACTCTCTGTCTAACAAATGTTGCATCCCACTGTACAGCTTCATGTAAACTTGTTGATGAAGGGGTTTTTCATATGGAATAAAGAGATTGTTCTCTTTGGAAGTACAGGGAATCAACCAAGCAGTTTGTGTCAGCAGAAGTGGACTTTATGAAAAGCACTTTATCTGTCAGACAGAAGTACTATAATATAACTGAATTCTGAAGTTGTTCTGCAGCTCAGAACGTTGGCACAGATTTCTCCTGTGCAGCCAAGAAATAGGCTGTTTCAGGCCTGCACGTTGGTAAGATCATTGTATCACTTCTAAGCCCTGCATGTTCTAAGCTTGCATTTTGCAGGGAAAGGTTACCACAATTTTAAACTATCGTGAAGTGATTCCTGCAGCACCTTCTGAGGATGAAGTGGGGCCTGCTTCCACAGCAGAAGGACACATAACTACGCTTAGTAAATAAGAAATCTTTAGCTGGATAGAAAGTTTATGTAAAGAAAAAGATAGAAAGTTCATCTGTCAGGTGCTCCACAACCAGATAGCCCCAGGAACGTCCCCTGGAGCACCAGTCCATTCGGCTCATAACTCCAGTGTGCAAATGGGAGAAACAGAAGAATTGAAAGTCCCCTAGCACATTTTTTTAAACCTTAGGTTAGAATACCATGGAAGGAGGTCTCTACTTAGGCCCAAAACATAGATCATAGCTCTCTAACATGATGTTAGGTATCCTTCTTGCCCTTTTATTAACTCATTCTTTGCTCCATTTCCATCTTCATCTCAAAATCACTCATGAGAAGTGCACATATATTTTCAGCTCTATAGATGCAATCTGCATAAACTGTCAGGAGATTCATTGTTGGGAAATATTCTAGTCATCACAAGAATGGCTGAAATGAGGTTATAAATCTTTTCCATTACCACAGCCAAGCTTATTTCTTAGAAAATAGGTGAAGCTAAATTCCAGTGTTAATTTAGTTTAGGTCTGTCTGAAGAGTATCAAATGGGCACACTTCCATGTTGTCATTTTACCACAGTACAGGACCAATTTTGTTCTTGTTTGTACTGTGCTTTGGATGTAAAATATTGGCTTGAACTGCTAGCATTTCCTGCCCTTGATGTCTCTAATATTAAGCAGAATAAGTCAATTGTAACTTTAACATTAATTTATATTAAGATGAGTGAGGTCTGGGGGCTTTGACTGTAAACTTAAAAACTACTGTCAAATAAGAGTTACACTCTGGTCTGTTGCTAGCAGAAATGCCAAGCAGTGCCCATATTAGGATGGTCCCTTGGCATCTGCATGAGTCATAAACGTGTCTTTTGGCCACTGCTTCATTTATTGCTCATTATGTTTGTTGTGGACTGGTAAAGCAGATATAAATAGAAAAATGCTTACGTAGTATGACGGACAGATTATGTTTAAACATTTTCAATAGCCTAGCCAAAACCTGACAAAGTAGCTGTTATTGACATCTGAAAATTCCCATCCCATAAAGGATTATTCGTGTATATTTAGACCATGCTTACCACCTTATTTGTGGCAACAGGCATGAAAAAAAAATAAAACCAGGGTCTAATATATTCAGTGAAAGCACTTAGTAGAGATATTAAATATTCATGTGTGGGACACAGGGCTTAACAGCACAATAAAAACGCATTCCCAAAACAGGGGCCAGATCACTTAAATGAGATGGAAAAGGATATATGACAGCACCAAACCCTTGTCCAGAGTTCTGGCCTAAAGGCAATGAAATAAGTAAATTGACAATCTGGGTAAAGCTTTTGTTGTTGAGAGTAATAATTCACATATTCTTTGCATGAACATGACAAGTGAAAATTACTTTTACATCCAGTTCTTCCTTCTGTCCTAAATCAGCCTATGATACAGCTGAAGTTTTTTAAAGGGACATTGGCCATTATCATAGCCAAACAGTATGGAAAATAAAAGATTAAAGTTCTGAAACTTCAATAACCCTGTAGTAATACTTCTTTTCACATCACAGATTGTACTTATTGCTTTCTTGAGACCACTAAATTATTATAGTGCTTGGGTTTTGAGTTTAAAAATAAAATAGGATGTCTTTTTAAAAAACTTTACTTGAAGTATAAATTAATTTGCATTAGTTTATCAGTTACAAAGTATATTTGCCTTTGAGCAATGACTTTGTCACATCATCAAGTCATGGAAAATTCAATCTGTCATAGGCTGAAGGGCCAAACTGTAATAACTTCATTAGAGCATCACAAAGGGAGAGACAGGAAATTATATTGACAGTAAATTATTCCTCTCAAATCTCAACAGTTAGAGGACTATTCTAATAATATCAATTTAGAAGAATACAATCCTATGTCATTGCTGATTTCACAAAGTGTAGAGGTCATACTGGGCAAGTGTGGACAAAACTGTTTCTCCATTTGACTGTATGCTAAAACGTAGAGATTATCCCAGACTTGTTTCAGGGACCACTTTTTTACTTCTGTTATCTGAGGTCTGGGATATCAAAACTGGTGGCAAATAGAAGCTTCTTACATCTAAACAATGCAAATTGGCAGGTTCTAAAATCATGCAAAACTCTTTTTGGAATAATTGTCAACAAAGACTCTCGGAAGTCCCAAAGTCTTTGTCCGGAAGAGTGTTATTGCTGTCTGGGTTTATACAGATGCATATTTAATAGATTTAATAATTAAATTGATAGCTATTACCCTGAGCTAAATGGCAAAGGGACTGCATTTTCACCCAGGCAGGTGGAAATTACATTAATGCCATTGCGAATGGAAATTTTGTGGAACTGGTTTAAATGAGTCCACCCAGTTTAAGCCCGTGGCTCAATTTAACTCAAATAGGTGAATCAAAATCAGTGAATTTTTCAAACACATCAGGTTCACTATCCCACTCACAAAAGCATTCTGCAACTGCCAATATTTGCACATGTAAATAAATGTTTTGGACATATAAGAGAGGGTTTCCAGATGTCAAGAGCCAACATTTGTAAACATGGTCCTAAGTGTCATATACTACCCTTGATTGATGCACACAGGTCACAGTGACTTCACAGAGTTCTACACACAGGTTGATGGTAAGATATGACTGTCATAAAATGAACGTTAATCTATGAACAGTGTTGTTCTCCACCACAGGGCAATGATACATTCACCATAAACCTTTTCCTTCTGTCAAGTGCACTGCAGTGTTCTTGTGCCTACACTAATATTCTTTAATATTTATACCAGTGGTTTTTAAATGCCATATTAGACTGAATTAAAAATATACTAAATAAAAATAAGTGGTGTAAAAATCCAAAACTGGCTTGGGAAGAAAAAAGCCTCTACTTGCAAATGAATCTGCCTTCGGGCTGAACAATGAATTCCAATTAATAGCACTAAAACACGAATACTGTATTGAAATAGTCATCTATAGTTCCCCATATGGGAGAAAAAAAAGCACATGTTAAATTACTGACAGAAGTACAGTTGAAAGGAAGTGGTCTACCTCCATACCAACACTGGAGATGTGAGATCTGCAGTACTTCTCCTCCAGTCCATTAGGGTTATTTCTTAGTCTGAGGTTATATATGTGAGTGTACAAAAGATTTTACTTTCACAGGAAACATCTCAAAGCAGGTTCATGGCATAGGCAAGTGCATTGAAGCAAATAATGAAAAACAATACCCTAATATTCAGTTCTTCATTTGCTGGTAATAATTGAATTTAACTTAATAGTATTATTTGATCATTTAAAAAGCTGGTTGAATAATGAAAATAATTACTTGTGAGTATTTTAGTAGCAATTGATGAAAAATGTGAATAGGTCACAAAATTAAACATTATTTGACTGTCTATACAACTAATTGAATAATGGAAACATTTATTCACCAGTAACATATTCATCTAGTACAGAAGAAAGGAAACAAACAATTTGCAAATCAGACCTACATTAAGAGGATCTGATTAATATCTCTAATATTGTCCAAATTTTTTGTTATTGTTACAAAGAATATGAAAGCTTATTGAAATAATATTGTCATTTACAATGACACAATCTCAAAAGGGAAATAATTTGGCTAGAACACACTGGTATCATTAATCCACTGTATATTTAACTTGATGAATGGAATGACATTTCAAAGCACAGAAGGAAGAATAATCTCATATTTTAGGTGCAGGACCAAGAACTAGATGACCTGTTTTCTTCTCCTTGTCCTATCATCAATTATTTTCACAGGATTTTCACCTCCCTATCTGGAAATGACTTGTTTCTGAGCTAATTACTTCTACTTAGGGTGAAGCTATGGGCTTTATTCTCAGTCGAGTGAATAACTAAGTACTCTTAACTACCTTTGAGTTAGGGCAACAGTAGTAATAATTCACAGGTATAATTAACTGAGGCTCAGAAGAATGGAGTATTTGAAAGAAAAAATATTCTTACAAGGTATCTCACTTCAGCTTCTTCAAGGGTTCCTGTGAGGGGATCTTTCACCAGTGAGTGAAATCAATTATTAAGTATGAATAACTTCAGCAGTTGCTGATGTTACTTAACACCTTAAACAATAATCTGCCTGAAACTCACAAAACCAGAGTGGTTGGAAGTATAAACGCAAAGCTGTGGATGCCGTCTGCACCTGGTGATTAATGCAATCTTCAAGTTCACTTAACCAGGGCAGGGTGATGAATAAATCCCTTTCATCAGGAATCTCACTGTATCGAAAATGTCAGGTTCCCAACGTCTTTATCTATGAGAAAACACCAGTCCTTGGAAGATGCAGTGTCCTTTGACTATAGTGTTGGTAGGGGCTTGGAAAGCTGAAAGTAACCTCACCCTGGATGAGCAGCATTCAGATCTTCTCTCCAAACTTTGTTTCTAATTATTATTAGCCAGACTGTGAACAAAAAAGACTTTCCAGGGCACAGTACTGGGTGAATTTTATAAAGGGTCTTTGCCTGATTATCTTCATCCACTTCAATTCATTGTCTGTGTTCTCTGCTCCTGAGCAGAAAGCAAACTCAGAAGGTGCAATATATCTCTTAGCAGAAATAGGATACTGGAGCCACAGCCAGAAACCAGAATTAAGAAAAGGGCAATGTTGTTGTAAAATATTAAAAATAAAATAAATTGTTTCTCAGGACTTGAGAAAGAGTATAGTTCCAACCTTGGAAGGTCAGATATCTGTTTATTTCAATCTGGAAAGGACTGCAAAATATGTAAACAAACTTAAGACTCTAAGCATAGCTCTTTTCCAAACCAAAGCAAAGCCTAATACAACAAAAACCTCAAATGATTTTTTAATTATTATTATTCAGAATTCAGTAGCAACTGCGTTATTTTGTATTAAGGCACAATAGCAAAGGTCAACAAGAAAAATCAGCTTGAAGTTAATGTTTTAACCTTTTTTTGTTCTGACAGAATTGGATTTTCCCCACACACCTTCCCTCTTCAAAGAGAATTCATGCAAACCTGGCCACTTCAGTGACACATTTTGACTTTGACAGAACTGCACATTCTCTGAGCCGCAACACTGCTCAGCCCTTAGCTATAAAGCCGCATATAAATTAATGACTTGAACAAGCTTGCAGAGCCAAAAACTGAATTTTAATATGGACCGGTACTTTTTCCTGTATCTTCCTCTTCAGAGTACAGTATAATGCAGGCGATGAATATTTATTCAACCCTGATTATACTTGAGCTGCATTAGTGTATTTTAGATTAAAGCTCTGTTGTTTCTACTGCCAATTCCCATGCATGATAATATTTTACATTTTATATCTTTTGATTTGCACATAAAATATACTTATTATAATGTCTGCCTTATTAACCCTCTTTTCTGTTCTACCTTCTGTTCTACCATGGTAACATTGTATTCATGCAGTGGGTTATTACATTTACAAACTTCCTTATTTACTGCAAAGGTAGAAATTGCTATAATTAACTATGCATTCAGTACAAAATTTAACTATTCAGACTTAAAGTAGGATCTTATTCTTCTTAAAATATTACCAAGAACCTGGACATGTATATTTCAAATTTTGAATTAGTATAAATTTGAAGCTACTATGCAGTAAAAAGTGGTGGTGTTTCAACAAATAACACAGGATCCTACAAGTTAGGACCAACAGGAAGCCTGATCATGCAGCACGTTTAGATGCCAATAACGTGGCTTACTGAAGCCATAAATTTAGTAAATCACCTGTGAAAGCCACCCAGATGTCATCTGTACCCTCCAAGACTTCATTTCTTTAACCAGTCTTCTCAGAGTACACTGGACTTATGGACTTGGCTTATAAGATATTGGAGAGAGGGATTTCTGAGTTAGATACAGGTTGGTATGACTGGGTAGAAGGCATGAAGTACATAGCTAGGTAGCTGCTATACCATGCAATGCCCCATGACCTGGTGCTGCAGGGAAGGTTTGCTATGGTTTTTTGTGTGTTTTTTCATTGTTTCGTTTTTTGGCATTTTTGTTTGTTTGTTTGTTTGTTTGTTTGTTTTGGTGATTTTTGTGTGTGCGTTTGTTTGTTTGTTTTTAATAGAGCAACAGAAAGAGGATCAAGCATCTCTGCTAGTCATTGTCACCCAGTATTCTGAACCTAACTTCATCATTTACACAGCTAAACCTTACAGACAAGTGCAGACTCATCTAAGAGATCATCAGCAAGGGAAACATTTCTTCCTGGCCCCAAACAACAACTAGTGCAATTGCAAAGAGCAAGCATAAGTCTCACTGTAAACTTGCTAAGATTAGAGCAGAAAAAAAGTATTGTCATCACCCAAGTACACTGTAAATCAACTATTTTCCATACATTTCAAACAATTTTCTAGGTAAGTGGTAATGTTTATCACCATAACCAAAATATTGGGAAATTAAAAAAAAATTAAAATAAAGCAATGAAGAAATAAAGCAGAAAAAACATCCACACTGAAAAATTTCTTTCTCCTCCTGGTTTTATATGTGCCCTTTACTTTTATTCTTTTCAGTTTTTTCTTTCTTCCTCCTCATATAAACAGGTTACACAGACTTTTAAAATATAAGAACAATGAAAAGAGAATTGGACATACATAGAGGAAAGTCCAGGTAAGCATCCTGCAGCCAGGCAATAAATATCATGCCAGAATGTGATACTTCTGTAAGATCTTACTTTCAGTACATGCAATGAAGTGCTTCCAAGATGCAAGCACATCTCAGTCATATATTGGAAACCACATATATATTTGCTATACTGCCATTGCAAATATGGAACACTTTCTTATGGTTGTGCATTTGTCAGCATCAGCTCCTCTGAACAATTATCGTGGCACACTACAGTACAAATGAAAGAAAGTAACGGTGTTAAAAGTCACACAATCTGAAAATGCAACTACGTGAGAAATTAAATATTGTATGACAATGAAAAAAGAGGATTGAAGAGAGAAATCTGGTAGGTCATTATTCATTATTTAGGCTTCTATATTGATAACACCTCTTTGTCTCTTGAAAAGAAAAATGTCAAGATATTGACATCTATAATATCAATGAATCTCTGTATAACATCGAGAAAGATACCAAATTTCCTGATCTGAGTAAATAAGAGAGAGTCAATGCAAGAGAAAGAACAAAACTTTGCCAAAGAAAGTGATGAAGCGAAACAAAGGCAGACAGTAGCAATAATACAGCCATCTAAATAAAACTTATGTGGAACCTCTGCAAGCTATCTTGACCTAGGCATTTGTAGAAGCCAATCACAACCTCCGTTATATTTCCTAATGAGATGAGACAAAGACAGCAAGTTCCCTCCCAACCAAAAGTTGTATTTCAGAAGACTGGGGTTCAGCATTCCCTCAAGAGAGATGTCACCTCACTGCAGCTGAGCAACTTAAGCTGAGTTGCTTAACTGAGTACAGGTCCATTTGGACGCTCAGCTTGTCTTGGAAGACCAAAAATTATAGACACAAATGGCACTTATGAAGAACCTAGAAGATCTTGAACATTCTCAGAGACCAACCTAGGCAGCCAGTTATCATCCCCCAGGAGAAAATTTCCTTTATGAGAAAAAATGCAGAGTAATCAGCTTCATGGTGTTGCAACTTAGCTACAAAGAACTGAAACTCATCACAAATGAAATATTAATGAGACAGTGGATGTTAAGGAACTCAAACAGTATGCACTACCAGAAATTAAATTGTTAAATATTTTGGCTAACTGCCATCTCAGTGATCATTAGACTGAAATATTTGGCTAGTAAATTCAGTATCTTTAATTTTAATCAGATTTGAGTGTTTGCAAATGATGCAGCTGTTGCTATAAAGATAATTAAATAACCAAATAGCCAACAAATTCAATTTTAGGGTTTTTTTTTATTTGCAAACTCCTCAGACCCCAATGCTTCAGCACTGAGAAAGAAATAATCTCAATCCATGAACTATGTGAAATATATTTATTATCTTAGGCCAGTGCAAACAAAGTATGACAGACTTCACAAATCTCACCATCATAACAGGCATCGTTGTTCCCAATCTCACCAAAAAGCCAAAGGAAACCACAGAGATGTAATTACACACATCTCCTCTTACAACTGGTGCCACTAAAAAAGCAAACTGGTGGCATGGACCAGTAAGAAGGGATTCACAGCTCTGACTATTTGCACTGACTGGTTTTGTTTATTTGTTAGTGGTCCCTTACACCAAGTGGTGGAATTACAAATAGGATTACATCCCTTGTTTTGAATATGATTACTTTTCTGCGTAAAAATCACTGGAAATCAATATATATTCAAAGAAAATCAACTGGTTCCAACAGAGTCACCCAAGAATTGTCTTGGCATAAAAGTTATGATTACTGACTGTACAGGTTGCTGCTGATCTTTGGTTTGGGAGGCAAATTTAGGCTTGGTCTATAATATCAGAAGCAGCAAAATATTTATAAGAAAATAATGCAAAGTGCAGCTCTCCCCTCAAGTTTGTAGCATGTTGGTTTGATTATACTTACATATAATATCTTGAAATAAGATTACCATAACTACAGGGACTACCTTGAGGGGTATCCTATCAGGGAGAGCTCCAGCAAGCATTAAATCCTAGAGAAAACAAGAGTTGCTTATGCAACTCTGAATAGTGTTTCTATTCTCCAAGTACAGTTGCTTTTGTTGCATACATGTGACTTCAAAAGGTATTCACATTCAGGAACACAGTATAGTAGCCCAGAAAAGGTCAAATCCCTAAAAATTCTTTGGCATCTCCATAAAGCATGAAATATTCCAGGAAGTGTAGACATAACTTGACTCAGTAGTGATGATATTTAGGTTCAAGAAAAACAAGAGGTTTTAACTAAAGACTTACCTTCAAAATCATACAGAATCTCTCACTATCACTGGCGTGAAAGTCAAAAACCCATCCTAGGTGTCGTCAGAGTAGCCACATTTTTTTGGTTACATTTGTATGCTAATCACATAAGAAGCAAAAATAGGCTTAGATTGGAAATCAAAGATTGGTTGTATACAGGTAATAGAGTGCTCGAATGCTTTATTTTAAGATAGAAGGCTCTTGAACCAGGCTTTATTATTGAACTAAGACTATCTATCCTTTTTGACACTTTTTAAATTAAGTTCTTCCTCTAATTTATGTTTTTGTCAGCTTTCCTCCCTTACCTGGCTTTAAACTGATTTTTTTCTCTCAAAGTAATAAACTACTTCAGAGAGGAGAGAAAAAAATTTTAATGACCCTAGGAATTCAGATTAACAAAATGGATCATTTGTATACAGCTGCAGAATTACGAAACCTTTTGAAGTAGAGAGAGAGAGTCTTCAGCAATACACTGCTTCTACACATTGCCACAAAATTCCTGCTAGTACTCCCTACATTCCTGATTCTTGACATGTTTTAGCAGTGCCTCATCCTTTTGGTGCAAAATTATGAGGTCAACGTTAAATCAAAGGGATAATGTTAAGGTCAAGACCATCAGCGTACTCTTTTATTTTTAATGCTGTGATGGATAAACCCCACTAGCCCTTGTACCAAAGCACCAAACAAAAGTCTGGGTGAGCCTGGATTTGCACCACCAGTCATGTTTGACTCTTTACTGGCTTCACAGTCTGCCTCCTTACTATTGCTAATGCAACCTGCTTTCAAGCATCCCATCTGACTTCAGCAGAGATGCAGGGAGCAGGTTCAGGCAAACAGAGCAGGGTAACAGCTGCAGCCTGATGAGTGGTGGCAGCCAGATAATCTACTGTGATGTCTTGCTGGAGAAAATTTGGGACAACGTAATTTCCCCACTTTGACATGGAACCCTTGTTTCAGCACATAGCCTTCAGATGCTGTAAGCAATATTTATTTCTCTAATACAAAACCTGAGATTGCAGGTGCGTGCTCCTAAGGTGCCTTCACATTTTCAGTAGTTTACACCTTACAGATATGAATACTGTATGAATCATATGAATATGATTGCAAAAAGAACTACCTATTCAAGAGGAAGATGACAGCAGCTCACATTTCTTCCCTGCTTCCTTTCTCTCTCTTTTCCGGTCTCCAGTGTGATCTTAATTCTTCCTATCAGTGGATCGCGATGTGGATTTTTTCTGAAGCTCTTTTCCAAGTAAATAAAGGCAAAATAATTGTTTTAAAAGGACTTATTGATGTGAAAAGTGATCTGTTTTTCCTTCATTACATAGAGTCATGTTCACAAAATCATGCAAACATCCACATCTCATAATCCTGTTTCAAAATGGCATCTTACCGGCGCATCTTACAGGGTTCCTGGTTCAGCATGAGGAAGAACTAAAGGTTTTAAAAGCTCTGAATTCTCACAGAATAAGGCTTCATTAAGGCAATTTCTCTCAGAGAAAAATCCAATAACAACTTTAATAGAAATACTACTTCCAAGCAAGTCACACAGGTAATGTGGACGTTTACTTTCCGCATTAGAATATACTTTCAGTACAGACAATAAGTATACTCAACTTAATTAAAATAGCAATTTGACAGAGTCTTAACTTGCTTTCAGAACCTCAGTGTGTCCTTTTAGCTTTGTTTAAGGTTTCTATGACTGTCTAAAACTCACACTCCCTCCCTGATTTTTCAGCAGATCTTGCTTCAAGAACATTTTTCAGATTTCTTTCGTACTGAAATACGAAACAGCCGAGTGCTGATTTCGTACACCTTTTCATCAACTCTGGCCATCAGAATTTAGATAAATGTAAAACAAAACCTCAGGTAAAGAATATGAATGTCCTGTGTGATTCACTACCACGAATTGTATTTACATTCCAGATTATTTCTTAAAGTGTCTATGTGAGTACACGTCCTAAAATGCAATTCCAGTACTGGTATTTTTTTACTTTCTAATGTGGGAATGACATTGTCTGACTCTGTATGGCCTCCTGTAGAAACTGAACCATGAAGACAAGTGGTAGAGCTGAAGCCCACTGCGATTACACAAGTACTATCAGATCTGATTATATGAAAGTAGTCTAAATTCACCATTCTGATTTCTCTGTCCAAACCCCACGAAAATAGAGGTCTAAGTATCCAGAGAATGATCCCTAATTGCCAAACACCCAAGTAAAGGTTAAATAACCTGTGTGAAAAGCTTAATTTCAAAAACTAAAAAAATTCTGAAAGCATGCAATGTCCATTACAACTAACAAAAATTCAATGGATGAAAATCAAATGTAATTTAGCTACTCTGATCTAAAATTTAAGTAAGTAACGTTAACTTGTGAAAATTGTGCAAGCTAAAAAAGAATACAGTCAAGTTGCCTATATTTGTCTGTAGAGCAGATAAATATTGTTCGCAGAAACTGCCTCAGCTTTTCCAGCCTATATGTTTCATGTGTGTTTTACAAACATATAACTCAGATCTTCCCTGTTTTGGATTTGATGATTGAGACTTCTTAATACATAGATGCCATCACTTTGGGAAAAACAGGGACGTAGAGGTAAACTTAAAAATATTGAGTGTGACTCTATTTGTTGTAAATAAAAATTAGAAAGCATTGTACATTCCCAGTGGTCATTACAGTGAACAGAGTAGAGAGAAAAATGAAAAAATGTAACTTACTTTGTTACTATGTAGCTATTAGTAAAATATCTCTATTGTCTACACTGAATTAACTAACTTTTAACTAAATTTTTCACTAGATTCTACCTAAAATACTCAAGTATGGAGTCAAGCCAAGGGTAGCTCTGACTTAAAATTTGATTTCTGCTACAGAGAAGGTTATCATTGAGAAGAAAAGTTTGGAACACACTATGGTTTCATCAGTAGTAACAGCAATTTATAAAAGTAAGTATTTAAAAAGAAAAGACCATGAAATATATTTATGCATGATAGATGCCGCTCTCAATCTCCCCATGAGTGCTGATTTCTGAATGAAATCAGGGTCTGATGCTACAGAAGCAATTGAATTAATACTTTTGGGGCTGAACAGATCTGTCAGGAAGAGAGACAATGCCATAGAGTGTCATTGTCTTTTCCACTTCATTATTGATTCTCTGTCAGCATACAGTGCCCCTGCCTCACTGCATGGTGCGTGCTGGTGTCATGTGCCATGTTTAACACCTGGGCTCATGATAACTGAAGAAATGTAGCTCGACAGTCCTTGCCACCGCGTTATCTGGACCAGAAATATCATTTATTCCCTCCTTAAAAAAAAATAAAGAAAGAAGTAGAGAGGAAGGAATAAAATGGTTTCTCTAACATGGCTGACAGTAAATTCTGCTATGAACAGCATGCTATGCTATACGCTGCATTATGTTGTATTGAACCTATATTATCTCCTGTGCAGAAAAGAAAACTCCCAGTTGAATTCTTGGGGCAGATTGTGTGTCACATTCACAGACACAAACACAAGGTGCAAAGGTATTATTACTGAACAGCAAATATGATCTTTTATCATAGCAGGAAAAGTTACATCAAGTATCATGCATACAGAATGCCCAGCGAGGTCAAGAGAAATTACACGTTTGATTGTAAACAACAAAGTGTGTGCCCTGGCATTATAATGTCTAGGCAGCCTTACTGTGTGACTTGGGATGTTTGTTACTAGGCAGGCAAGTGCTTTTGCTATAAGTGATAGCATATTTTCAGAGTAATATGACATGCAGTTAATATACGTACTAGGGTAGATGTTTTAAAAATGCTAAATTTTTTTCCGAGCTAGGTGGGCAGTATCACTAAATACCACATACCTGAAAATTATCACAGTTTCATTCACATCTGTGTTGCTGGGCAAAGTGCATTTGAAAACAAAAGTGCATTTTGCTCAGCTCATGTGCAAGTCATCACAGAGGGCATCCTCATCGGCACATGAAGGAGCTGTGCTTATGTCATTGAGCTCTTGATTTGTATTCTGTTCAATATGTTTTCTCGGTTCCACAGTTATGCTTCATGTTCATGGTATTGTGATGCCTGGAATGTAGAAAAGCTAGGGTCTCATTTTTCTTTCATATACAGTATAACAGGAGTGGTGATGGCAAAGTAATTATGCTTCTGGGTTGCCATCCAGGTATCATTAGTATTAGTAACAGAGATGAAATGTGTAAAGCTGCTGAGGTATTTCATGCCTTCACAGCAGTGCAGTAGCATTCAGTTTGTTCACACACACAATTATTCCAATGTAGTGTGTCACAGCACATTAAAGTAGTTCAGGATTTTCATTAAAGTTTTTCTTTTCAGTATATTGCAAATTGGTCTTAACAATTTTCTTTGTTTTCAAAGCAGATACATGAAGTCCCAATTCAAATGTGAATTTCATTTGTGCGAGGGTGTTTGCCATAATAATAATAAAATAAAAATTGAAGACGCCACTTGCTTTCCTGCATTAATAGGTGTCTTTAAGAATATTTCTTCAATGAATCTTCCAATGTGAGATCACCTAAGGCAAGTTTGGATGTGAGGAACTGTACCAGAAAGGAGGTTTGACCCACTGGAGTCCCAGTGCCCTGTCCAGCTACGCATCTATGGGGGGAAAAAAGGCTTAAAATTTGTAAAGGCCTGTTGCTGTACAACTTTGATCAACGGCCATACGGAGGAGAATGCAACCACAGACCTATGTACTTAGAGGTAAACACTTCTAGGTGGAAAAAGGTGTAGAGCAGTGGGAAAACATATGGTGCAGAGTCCACTATTTGCACTTCCTCCGGCTCTCAAGACACAGTCTGACATCTGCAACACAAATCAGTAAGTTAGAAGAGCTTTGGACTTTACAATTCTACAGTTTCACTAAGTGGCTGGCTAAAATCTAGCATAATGAGACTGGAAGGGTTAGAAGGAAACTCCTTGCAGAATCCACACCCACATTTTAATCACCACTTAGAAACACAGCTTTGTTTTAAACTCACATTTAAATTTGTGGTTTTCCTATACTTTTCATTTGTATTGAGATTGTGGGTAAGTAAAAATAACAAAAGTGGTCACTTTGATTAGAGCTACCTTGATTTCCTTAAAAGTAAGATTTTTGGTTTTTGCTCATCAAAAGGCAAAATACACATTTATTAAAGACAGGCTTATTTGAAAAATAAACAAACAAATCAAACCCAACCCTGAAAGATTAGTGAAATCACTTAAGTGTCTTGAAAGCCTTTGAATGAATTTGAATAAATACCACCTTTAACCTCTTGTCTTTTTTTAAAGGGGAAATTAATCATTCCACAGGTTCAGAAGAAGGAAACATGATTACACATACATGTCTTGCTCATCCTACATACCTAAGTAGGTAGCTTCTTTAGAGACGCTCAAAGTAATTTCACAGTGAAACATCTTTTATACACCAAAAATGTAAGATAACATGTTGCATGCTGTTGGATGAGTTTTTAAATGTATCTTGTAAAATGTGGTACATTGATTTTTAATAAGTCAGTAACTACTTTAGATATGGTTTTTGAAGTTGGTTTTTTTTTTTAGAGTTGGCATTAATTTAAAAAGCCATAAAATTCTAGCCATTGAAATCCAATTGCAATAAACTCCAAAACTGTACCAGAAATGAAGCCATAGTAAAATATATGTTAGAAATCTCTGGAGAATTTGTATTCTAAGGGATTTTACAAGAAATTATTTGGCAGGGTTTATGCAATTGTTTGCAGAATCACATGTTCTTAAGAGTTGAAAACAGCATGAGATATGTGTGACTGACTATATATGAGTATTTGATCCACTGATACATGATATTCTTCTTTATCTATGACCTATAACTACTACACCTAAAAGGACTCAATGTTTTCTATATATTTTTTTTTTCTGGAAACTAAAATATATCACCAAGGAAAATCTTTTAGAACCCTAACAAATTACCTAACAACGCCCTGACGGGTAAGAAATTATTAAGTCCAAGTCACTATATTAACTTTCACAGTGAAGAATGTCATTAAATCTCTAAGAATGCTTTCACACAACGTACACCATGTGAGGGTTTCATAACAGATTTATAAGAGTCTTAGTCCTGTTCCCAGTAAAACCATAGAATCATAAAATCATAGAATCATTAAGGTTGGAAAAGACCTCCAGGATCATGAAGCCCAACCTTTTACTGAACACCACCATGCCAACTAAACCATGGCACTAAGTGCCATGCCCAGTAATTTCTTGAACACTTCCAGGGATGGTGACTCCACCACCTTCCTGGGCAGTCTGTTCCAATGCCTAACCACCCCTACAGCACAAAAATTATTCATTCCTGATGTCCAGCTGGAACCTTCTCTGGCACAGCTTGAGGCCATTTCCTCTTGTCCTGTTGCTAGTTTACAGAAACATAGAATATCCTGAGTTGGAAGATACTCAAAAGGATCAGCAAAGTCGAAATCCTGGCCTGCACAGGACACCCCAAGAATCATCCATGTGCCTGAAAGCATTGTCCAAATGTTTCTTGAACCCTGTCAGGCTTGGTGCTTTGACCACTTCCCTGGGGAGTCTGTTCCAGTGCTCAATCACCCTCTGGGTAAAAATCCTTTTCCTGATGTCCAGCCTAAACCTCCCTGACACAACTTCAGGCCATTCCCTCGGGTCCTGTCATTGGTCACCACAGAGAAGGGATCAGTCCTGCCCCTCCTCTTCCCCCTACAAGGAAGTTGTAACTGCAATGAAGTCTCCCCTCAGTCTCCTCTTCTCCAGGCTGAACAGACCAAGTGACCTCTGCTGCTCCCTGTATGGCTTCCCCTCTAGGCTCTTCCCCTCCATAGCTCTTTTTTGGACACTCTATAATAGCTAAAAATCTATTTCATATTGTGCTGCCCAGAAGTGCACACAGTGCAGAGTACAGTGGGATAATCACCTCCCTTGAGGAAGGCTGGTGATGCTGTGCCTGATGCACCCCTGGACAGCGTTGGTCCTCCTGGTTGCCTGGAGAAGAGACTGACCCCCACCTTGCTACAAGCTCCTTCCAGGTGGTTGTACAGAGTGAAAAGTCCTCCCTTTGAGCTTCCTTTTCTCCAGGCTCCCTCACTACTCCTTGTAAGACTTGTGCTCCAGACCCTTCACTGGCTTCACTGGTGCCCTTTCTGGACTTGCTCCAGCATCTCAATGTCCTTCTTGCAGTGGAGGGCCTGGAACTGGACACAGGAATCCAGATGTGGCCTCACCAGTGACAAGTACAAGAAGACAATCACTGAATCACTGCCGTTCTCCTGCTGGCCACGCTATTTCTGATACAGGTCAGGATGCTGTTGACCTTCTTGGCCACCTGGGGGTGCTGGATTATATTCAGCCAGCTGTTGACCAGCACCCCCAGGTCATTTTCTGCCAGGCAGCCTTCCAGTCAATCTGCCCCCAGCCTGTAGCATTGCATGGGGTTGTAATCCAAGGTACATTTAATTTCTTCCAAAAAAAAAAGCTAGATAAATACAAGATAGTAATTATTTAACTCAATATTTCACTGCAAAAAGTAGCCTTTAAATTAAGTGCAAAAATGTGCTGCATGCAAAATGGATCGAACTGGCATTTGTAGCCAGAAAATAGTTGAAGGTAATAGGTAAAATGGAAAATGAAGGTTTAGGTAAAATAGATGTTATCATTATCATCACCTTTGATTAAAATCTGTTAAGAACTGTTTAGCATTAACACAAAAACCTGGAGTATGTCTTTAGATTTTCCTGGTATTCACATGAAAATTAAGGGGAAAAAAATAGTGTTAAAGATATTACTCAAAACCCCTATTGAATCAGTAAAACCTAACATGAAAAGAGACCTCAGGATATGCTTGCACAAAAGTCCAACAGACAAAAGCCATATTTTGCCCCATGTTAATAAGGGGGAAAAAATGGTTGACTAGAGGTAGAATATATGCATTATCTTTGTTTAACAGGTTAGAATATTCTCCTGGCTGGAAGCTCCCTGGCATATGTGAGGGTGAATCAGGACATGTAATTCTCAGCAGTTTCACAACTTGATGGCATGCTGCCAGAAGAGCCAGCAGGTCATTGATTGTTATTGGGGAATCCCCTGACAGTTCCAACCCCCAGGAAAAGAGAAGGAAGGCTGGGCAGCCAGCCAGGACTTCACTCCTGCAAAAATCCCAAATGCCGCTCCCTGACTAGTTATGCAAGAACCATATAAACCTTTGGTACTGCTGACACCCATGAAATTAATGATAAAACATTGACACAACATTGAGTTTTCTTAAATTTACTTAAATTACTGTAATTAACAGGATTGCTACCTCAAAGGGGCATAATAATACCTTTTAATACACACCTTCCATAGCATGAGTACCTTTTATAGTATGAGTATTTACTGTTATATGTTATCTGAACCCCAAAACCAAATTATTCAATTATCAGAGCATGTTCATGTGACAGTAGTACAAGTAATATAGCCACTGGTTGTCACTCTGATCACTTCAGTGCTGTGTGATGCACCCAATGGGAATATGAAATGTATTCCACTAATGCAGGTGGATGTATAGGTTACTGTGCATTTTGATATCCCATCCAAATGAATGAACTATTTTTTCAAAGCTGTTGCCACCAATAGATTTGGCTTCTATCTTCACAGCACTGAAGAGGCTGACAGTGATTTTTTAGGAAAACAACTTATATGCCATGGAAATACAGAGACACAGTACAGGAAACAGTCTCCACCTAAACATCAGCAAGGACAAAAGTCAATAATTATTTCAAAACATGACTGAGTGAAAAGATAATTTCCTGGTTTGCATAACTTTTTGCTCAGTGACTGCAAAGGAACAAAGAATTAACCTGTCAGTTTGGGTTCTTCAGTCTAACTTCTTTGTCTTGTCCTTTTAGCACACTTGCTTTTCTGAACACATTCTGGTTTCCAGAGGTACTGAGTTCTCCATGCAGGACTCAGAATATAATGCTAAAAATTTCCATAAAGCAAATTTTCAAGATGCTTCTTTGAGAGCACAGATGGGAATTATGAGAAAATAAATCAGCTGTATATTTATGAAATCAGTATTTTGGATTTTTTTTTTTTTAAGGAGAGTGTTGCCTGTGAACATGGTCAATAAAGTATTTCTCAAGCATTGAATGAAATCAGAAAGTGAGATGAATGGTACTCTATAAGACTTCTTGAAATCCATGAGTGCTTCTTTACAGTCCTAGAGAACCTTGGAAAGATTGTCTTCTCAAGAGGTATTAATGTCATCATCTAAACCAGACAGCTCATGGGGTCTTTCTTTGGACTTCTACACAACTTGGTGATTAATGATCTGGAAACACTGACTGTACTCAGCATTTAAATATTCAGGGAAATTTAGAAATACAATGGACAACAGTTACTAAACATTGAACAGCTATCGGTTGCTATTGCTTATTGCTGGGGAACCAGATTAATTAACAATTTCTTGCAGTTAAAAATCAATACTCAGTGTAAGAACATATGTTTCAGGTAAACAATTAATTTTTTTCAACTCCCTATTTTGAGTAATTTAATAGATATTTAATTGGAGGTAAACTATATTCATGTCCAAGGCTAATGATAGGCAACCAGAGGTACCAGAACAGGAGCTTCTGTTTCTTCACAAGCAGGCAGCTGCAGCCAGCAGAGCACAGATAGACCTTTGGCTATTCAGAGTCATAGAACCATGGCATTTTTTAGGTTGCAAAAAGCCTCTAAGATCGCTGAGCCCAACCACTAATCCAGCACTGTCAAGTCCTCTACCAAACCCTGTCTCCAAGTGCCACATCAACACATCTTTTAAATATGTTCAGGATTAATGACCCCACCATTTCCCTCAGCAGCCTGTTCCAATACTTCAAACCCCTTTCCATGAAGCAATGTTTCCTGTTACTTAATCCAAGCCTCCCATGGCACACCTTGAGGTCATTATTTCTTGTCCTATCACTGGTTGCCTGGAGACCAACCCTCACCAGGCTGCAACCTCCTTTCAGGTGGTTGTACAGGTGATAAGGTTTCCCCTGAGTCTCCTTTACACCAATAATCCCATCTCTCTCAGCTGTTTATCATCACACTTGTGCTACAAACTCTTCACCATCTCTATTGCCCTTCTCTGGACATGCTCCAGCACCTCAATGTCTTATAATACAGAGCCTGAACACAACACGCAAGGTGCAGCCTCGCCAGTGCTGAGTACAGAGGGACAATCACTGCCCTGGTCCTGCTGGCCACACTGTTTCTGATACAGGCCAGGATGCCATTGGTGTTCTTGGCCACCTGGGCACACACTGGCTCGTGTTCAGCCATTGTTGACCAGCACCCCCAAGCCCTTTCCCACTGACCAGCTTTCCAGCTGCTCTGCCTCCAACCTGTGGCACTGCCTGGGGTTGTTACAATGCAAGCACAGAACTCAATACTTCATGTTGTTGATCCTCATATCACTGGCCTCAGTCATTGGTTCAGCGTATCCAGATCCCTCTGCAGAACCTTCCTTCCTACCCCCCAGCAGTTCAACATTCCCACCCAACTTGGTGCTGGCTGTGAACAGACTGAAGGTGCTTTTCAACCCCTCATCCATACTGTCAATAAAGATGGTATTTTTACCACAGGACTGTCCCCAATACTGAGCTGGTCACCACTTGTGACCATCTGCCAGCTGGATGTATCTCCATTCACCCCCACTCTCTGGGCCCGTCCGTCCAGCCAGGTTTTCACCCAGTGAACTGTGCACCCATTGAAGCCATGAGCAGCCAGTTTCTCCAGGAGGAGCTGTGCCAAAAGCTTTACTAAAGTCCAGGGTGACGACATCTACAGCCTTTCCCTCATCCACTCCATGGGTCACCTGGTCATAGAGATCAGGCTGGTCAGGCAGGACGTGCCTTACATAAACCTGTGCTGGCTGGGCCTGATTCCCTGGTTGTCCTCTACATGCTGGGGGGTGGCACTCCAGATGCCTCCATGACCTGCCCCAGGTCAGGCTGACAGGGCTGTTGTGGTATATTTCAGGGTAATGGAATCAGAAAACTTTTGAATAAACAAGTCTTGAGATTTATATAAGTATTTAAGATTTATATAAGCTACTTTCCTGAATTTTTGCTGCTCGATCAGCATCCAAATAAATCCCCCACAGTTGTGTACAATATGGAAAGAGTCACCAGTGCCTGTACTTTTCTAAAAATGGCTAGAAATAATTCTACTTCAGGACTTTATTCTGAGGATTGATTAAATGCTTATTATAAGCAAATGCAAATTATATTTTTGAATTCATCTTCAACATCAATATCAGAATCTTCAGGTCTACTTTTTCTTCACATAAACTATAACAGCAAAATGTTTGCTCTCGTTACTGCTTTAGAAATGTGCCAGAGAAAAATCACAGTAATGTCAGTGTTGGAACTAAATCACCAAAAAGAAAAAGATTCATACCTAGTTCTCAAGACTGTCCCATTCAGAAGTCAGTACATACACCCCCACACCCTTCCCTCTTCTCAAACTGCTTGGGTTTGCATTGAAGTGGTACCAAAACTGCTGTTGGCATCACCTTAGCAGCTGATTTCAGGCTTGAGCACACACGGTGAAGGAGAAGTCAGACAACAATTTCAGGTACAGCTGCAGATGATGAATCAGTCCCATTCTATAAGAGCGTTGGTCAACTAATGTAATCCACCAAGTACCAGTGTAACATCATAATAAAGAACTAGAACTTCTGCATGTTTTCTGAGAATCAACTGAATTCCTTGATAAAGTGAAAAAATTCTCTTTCTCTGATATGCAAAATCAAGCACAAACTAAACTCTCTGGGTGAAATACAAGGGAGAAACCTAGAAAAGCATCTTATGAAGGGATGAACACAGTGATCCCCCAGAAAAAAAAAAAAAGAGAACATTGAAATGCAAAATATCCTACCGACAGCTCCATGTAGCCAGCCCTATTTACAATGGTGTGCAAGCACAAAAAAAAAAAACATGTAGCCCACTTATGCAATTAAGGCTTGGCAATTTGATGAAAATATCATGGAACAGAATTGATGTGAATTTGAGCACCCTGCCAGCTCATTGGGATGGAATTGGCAGTCAGGAAAAGAGACGGGTGGTGTGATGTGCACGCATGAGCCTGCAAAGGCAAACTCTGGGCTCCAGGGCAATTGCCAGGAGTTGGTTATCCTGCAGGAAAACAGGGATTTTAACAATAGTTAAGCTCTCAGGGGAGGTAGGTTTTTCCAGCCTTTGGATAATTGAGGGAAAAATAGTGGGGAATAAATGTATTACCAACTTCAAATCATCACAATCTCCCAAAAAAATTTAAAACATTACCATCACAGAGGTAGAGGCAAATTAAGTGATTTTTCTCCTAAATGAAGCTGCATTTAATTGCAAAACTTTACACACTTCGCAGTAATGTTTACCTCTCTGGTGATTAAATACTTCTTCAGATTAATTTACTTAATACTAAATAAAACCAAAATGCATCACACAGCTGTTCACATATGCATGATTTTCTTAAATGATTTCAAATTTATGCTAGATGCTATAGGAACTACTGCATGTCTAAACATTTGCAGAAATTTAAGCACATAAAGAAAAAATATTATATGGCAATAGACTGCCAAGATTTACAGAATTCTACTTTAGGATTTAAAGCTATAGCACCATGTTTCAGAAAGAGCAAGGAAGTCTCCCCAAATATAGAATAATTATTATAATCATATAATAATATTTTCTAAAAAATTCTTCCTCCACTAGGAACGTTTTTACTCCACCGTGGAACAACAACTGACCATTCCTGCAACAGATTTGGCACAGAACAGAAAGACAATGAAAAGTTAATTATATGCCAATGTAATAAATGTTTAAGCATCCTGAAAAATAGTCTTGTACTGCATTTCATTTCAAAAAGGGGTCTATTTTATAAGGATTTTTTTTTACTTGTATTTATTACTTACTGTCAGACAGCAAGCACTTACTGTCAGATCTCACATTGTGCATATTACTGTATGATAGCAGAATGGTCACAATTCTGCAAAAGCTTATAAATTGTGCCAATAACTGGACTTGCTAGTCAAACCCAATTAACTTCTAACACCAGTTTGCCTAGTAAAGCATCCACTTAGTCAGAACTCATTTGTGATTTAAAACTGATGCATTATACATTTTTTGAAAAGTATTATTTTTTCAGTGTGTCATTGGAATTAAGTACATACATTTATATATAGCTGATTAGAAAATCTAAAGTTACAAATAAAATTAAGCTGAATATTTAGGTTTTACAACATTTGATTGTGCTGTAAGTACACAGCATTTTGAAGCATCAAGCAGTTCTCAGCTTCCTGCTGTGTCCCATATAGAGTCTCCATCACTATCATCAGTCATGCATAAAATAATTGTTTTTCTGCTCTTACAATAGGACCAAGAAAACCCTGCATTCTGGTTGAAATGAAAATGAAGGCAACATGAGTAATCACATCATGATGGGTCAGCTGTTGTGTACTGAACATCCTTAAAAGCAGTTCAATAATGGTACCTTTAATTAAATGTTTATTTACATAATCACATAGGTAAAAATGTAAAAATATTTTTTTTAAAAAGCGATATAATTTTAAAAGACATTTTGGATTAAATATTCAGAAAATCAGTAATGAAAAGAAAAGCTTCTTGACAGTGTCTATAAAAAAAGTAATAAAATATTTACAAAGAAGATAAAAACAACAACAAAAAAAAGCAACCCAAATTTACACATCTAAGATAGCATGAATGAAGAAATTAACAACCAGAATTAAACTTTCTATTAACTACTGAGCTGCGTTGTGATAAAATAGAAGTAAACTGAATACCAGATATTATTTTTATTTTATTCTGAAGCACATTTGAAATAAACAAGTTTAATTTGAGCAATCCATTGTTGCTTAATCTGTTAGCAGAATATGATTAGCATTTATGTAAATTTTTTAATTGGTAGACTGCTTTCACTCTGGCTAGTATCTTTAAAAAAACTTGAAAGTCAGTGAATTAAAATATATTCTATTTACTTAAAAAGTAAACTGCAACTCAATTAGAAATAAGATAATTTTCCATCCTTTCCATAAGCAACAGCAGATCTGGGTTGCAGAATACTGTTATCACAGTATTTAGTTCTTCACACAATGCTACACTTGGATCCCATGTAAGTGCAGATCAGTAAAGATTTAATTACATTAGAGAACTCTGTTACTGCGTTAGTGAATGTTTGACTCTGGTTGGCTCTTAATTGTTTTTTTTAATAAGAACTCCTTGACAGGAATATTTGCCCTTGTCCCTTGAAATGCTTAAATATGTGCATTGCTTTACACACCTTAATTTCCCCCTTAAACTCAAGTCAATTTAAGCATGTAAGTGTTTGGGGGATAAGAGATGGACAGGTTTTTAAAAGCGCCTCAGTGGTGTGAAGAAAAAAGCAAACATTCTACTGTGATATATAAATACAAAGATGGAGAGGCAGTGTACAAATAGGAGTGTCATGTTAGATTCATGAAGTCATCCTTCCACTCTACTTGGTTCTGGCTCTATCACATGGAGTTTTTGGCAGGGAGATGTGGATCACTGGAAACAGTCCAGAGGAAAGCAACAGCAATGAATTAGGTTTGGAAAACAAGATTTGGAAATAATGACTGAAGAAACTGAGTTTGTTTATCTAGACAAGTGAGAAATTTCAGACGATGCAGGTTGTTTGTTGGAGTTTTGCAGGCATTATGTGAGAAAATACCATCAGAACTTCTGTTCAGGTCATTGATGCATAGGTTCACAGTTACCAGGTTACATGTCTTATCTTCTAAACCCTTGTCTATGTATTTTATATGTGTGAGGTTCCCCACAAAACTCCCACTGAGATACTCAATAGATGAGAATAAAAGTGCCCAATAGTTTTTGATTTTTCTTCTGACTGGTTGAAATGCTATAATCAATTGATTTCTCCATTGTGGTGGAATTAATTTAAATCCCCAAATAACATCTAGAACTGTACTTAATTTTTTGTTACAAATAACTATTTTTCAGAATGACTGAGGGGCTGGGGGAGTAGAGGGGTTACAAACTAGTTATTTTGTTTTCCTTTTCTGGATTGTTTTTGTCATTTGCAGGAAATGAAATGCCTCTGAGGTAGCTAATTTGATGCCAGTACACAACTGTGAGGTGGTGAGTCACTCCCACCATATTATCTATGGATTATGAGAGTTTAATATTCTTACTTACAGAGATTAGGAGGCGATCAAAAAGGAACAGAATGAGGATGCTCATCCCTAATTATCTGTATTATGACAGAGAATAATTGTTTTAAGTTGCAAGGTTATTGCTTATGAAATCGTTGTGTATAAAATATTGATATTACAGTAATACTGTATTTTGACTGGTAGCATGGTGCATGCCGTCTGTATGAAACATAAGATCTGGCAAAACAAAAATGTTTTTCTAGGAGATTTACTAACTGACAACTTTTTTTATTATTTAAGCAATCCTAAAGATTGAATAAATGCATATTTTTCTTGTAACAGTATTCCAAGAGTGAATGCCTCAGTAGCAACATTAATCAGGAAAAAAAATCTGTAATCTGTAGCATTTGTCATGTAATTAAAATGATAAAAAGCCGGTAAATAGGAGGGAAATGGCTGTCTGAAAGGAGTTACAAGTAGGCAGATATCCAACACATGCTCCTACAGTAGAAATCATAAAGCAATGCTAATGCATTTATTAATTTGTAAAATTATAAAAGCAATAGCTCCTCAAACAGTAAATGAATATGGAAATATCCCAAGAGTTCCAGATCTTTATTTTTTCTTTTGAAATTCCTGCAGTGTGTTTGGATCCTACCTGGGTTTTGTTCAAGCCGCTATAAAATCATAGCGCTCCATGTATTTTTCTTCCTTCTGTTGTGTTTTCCTCCTTCAGCTCAGTCTTTATTGTAGGACATCCCATTATACTATAGCAGCTCACATTTCACCTTTTACACTTTGTGGTAGGAAGGTGCTCAGATTCAACTTAGATTCATAAATGCTCTGAATTTCAAGGTAGAGTCATCCTCCCTCAGGCAACTACTGGAGAGTGGACAGACTCCAGAAGGGGGCTTGGAGCAGGTGCTTGCATATCATAGGCCTTGCATGATATAATCTGAGGACTAGGCATTGCCTACCTGGAAAATCAAAATTTTCTTCGATATCTAATGATGTTATGTTATTTTTTTCAACCAGACAAAGAATTAAAAGGAAAAAAAAAAAAAGAGAGAGATTTTGAGAGGAGACAGACAGAAAGAACAGGAAAATATTTCAGGAAACCTAATGTTTCTACCTGAGTTAGGGCAAGAAGTTGAAACTATGCCTTTTACAAGCCAGGCATTAAACAAACTTCCCAGAAAGTTTCCCTCTAAGTGACTGAACATTTAACTATTTATACCACATTTATAACTCTAGCTTGGTGGTGATGGGTGGGAGGATGGCAGAGTAGGTGTTCCTGAAACAGGCAGACAGAATATTTCTGCACAACTATATGCAGACAAAATTTTTGTCTTGGCAGTTTCAGTGCTACCATAGCACTCTACAGAGCTAGAATGGCTATATCTTCCCTCATACATAAAAAAAAATATATGAGGCAAAAAATAAGCAGAGGTACTCTCATTTTTTTAAATACCTTTTCAAGTTGATATGCTATCCCTGTTAATGATATGCTTGAGGCACAGAATTATCCAGGTTCTAGTCCCCAGTCAAAGCCAGCCAGAGGGGCAGCCTAAACCTGGTACTACACACTCCTAAAGAACTCCCTGATTTTGGGAATGTTAGGTGTTTCAGGTTGAGGGTCTGCTGCACCTCCACATTAAATTCCTGATAAAGGTACTTAGGAATTTAGCTCTCAGCAGAAATTTTGGTAACATCAAATCCCAGGTTTTGAGTTAATGCGTTCTTGAGAAGTCCTGATCATCTCTAGGTATGGTCCTGCTCATACTCAATGAACCTTGTGGTGAGAGATTGTGGTTCACATGGAGGCCCAGTATAGTCTGTCATCAATATTGCCCCAATATGGTCAATGACACAAATCCTGTTTCAAATGCTACATAGTTGGTTTTCAAGGCCATAATTAGGAGTGATGTCATATTGAGCCATGGGTGTGCGTATTCAACACAGACACATTTCGAACATTTTCTTCTCAAAGTTCTGAAACTCCTTGCAAAAGTTTCTATTAATATCTTATTATTAATTTCCTTTCTTCCACTTGAATCCAAATGGTTTATTTGAGCTTGACTTTTGAAAATCCAACTCTAGGGGACCCTATATATGAAGGAAACATTCGATGTTTCCTTAAGAATATATTGCAAATTGCAAGGCAAATTACAATATAAATGCAAACAACATATGTTATAAGCAAACAGAAAACTGTCAGAATTATAGTAATTCAGGAAAATAACAGCCTGTTGATCTGTTGAATCTAATCGAAGAGACTAACAATTGACTAAACATTTGGTATCGCATTTAATCTTTTTATGAACAGAGCTTTCATTACAACTTATTTGCATGTACTCCATTTCAACACGTACTCTATAGTTATATAAGAATGAACATTTCTAGGGACAAAATGGGGAAAAATATATGTTTCATGCTCACTTAAATGGAATAAAGTAGAAATAAGAAGCAGGAAACACAGACCTTTGTGGGTGTGTTGTCATTATTGCAAAGGACTTCCCTCTTCAGACTGTACTAGATACTTTTTCTCAGGGTTTTGAATTGTTTAGTTTGGGATTTTTTTTGGGGTGTTGTTGGAATTTTTTAGGAGAGAGAAAAAGAAAAATGGTGGACACCAAAGAATTATAGAAGTATGGCCATGACATAATAAAGACAAGAAACGTTCCTGATTCTCAAGCAGTATGTTAAAGGAAGCATTAGTTTAAATGGAAGATCCAGATCTGCTGATCTGTACATGACCAAAAAGACAAAATCACTGCCTAGTTATGAATTTAAAAAGTTAAGGCAGTATAAAGGCAGCAGTTGTGTAGAGTAGGAATAAAACATAGTACTTGTTTTTTAATAAGTAGATATCCGGTTGATCACACACCTATCAATGTGCTTCTAAGATAAAAGTTATTAGAAGAATCTCAAACAGTTTTTAATTAATTAAGTCCCTCCATCTAGCATTGGCCTAGGGATATATATTAGATGTGCATATTACATGAAGAAATAAAACAGGCTTTTTTTTCTTTTTTTTTTTTTTTACTGGCAAGTAAAGCTTCAGGGAAGTCTAGTTTTACTATCATGTTTCACAAAGCACTGTTCCTGAAACTAGCCCCAGATGTACAGTTCAGGTCCATGCACCTCATCTCTCTTTCCTACTTTATATGAGGTGATAATATCTTTTATTCACAAAGCAGCAAAAGATGTCCTTGAATGTACCATAGACATTTATCTCGTTAAGCCTTTTTATAAAATTCTCCCCCAAGATCTGATAGACAGGGACCAATCCAGATTTATAAAAGTTTCATTAGCTCTGGAGAAACTGTCTCCATCTTAGCAGTCAAAATAGCTTGTTTAGAACCTCTGTGCTGGGACACTATTTATTAGCCATAATGTAACAGGCAGATTTTATCGATAGGCTGTTATTAAAGATAAATTAAAACCAGGAACATGTCTGAACTGAGTATAGTTATTTTTGGATTGTGGTAAAGATTAGACACCTCAGCTGTGGGTCGTGAGCCTGGGAGAAGCCCATTTAATGAGGCACTGTGAACACCATTAAAAGACAATCCCTGTCTCTAAAAGCTTGTTGTAAACAACCCCCTCAACAGCACATTGTACTTTGTTGGACCTCTGCCCTCCATTTTCTATAAAGTCTTTCTGGGTGTGTATCTAACCACATATCTGGAGAGGGAACTACACTTCCACTTAGAGCAAGAGATACTGTGGAAATGAGACAGACAGATGGGGGAGCACTGTGCACCAGGGAGAATTATGACAAGAGTAACATGAAGTAATTAATCACTTGAACATACATTTCTGGGAAAAAATTTGTTAATGGCAAATTTTCAGCAGTACAGTCCAGCTTTTCCAACCTGTTTATATACTTATCATTTAAAATTAGCAATCTGGTTGCATTCATAAAGGTCACAAAAATATTTATAGTTCAGGCCTCTTCACATTAACTGCAAGGCAACCTGGCACTGCTGTCAGGAATTCTTTCATACCAGTAAGGGACTCTTAGGTGCTACTACTAGAGAAGTATGATTGTGCTAATGAAGTATCTGCAGGAGGGGGAAAACTGCCATTTCATATAGATTATACTATAATGTTTCTGCTTAAGCCAGTGAAATGATTTCCTCATTTATTACAATAGCTGTAATTATAATAGCTGTATCATCATTAATAGCTGTATAATGGCTCTTCAGTTATTAATACTGAGGTACAAAATCAATTTAAATTGTCAGAACTTTTGTTATTATCCAGCAGTTATTAAGATGTCTCTTACCTACAACTTTTATTTGCCCCCTAGGAATGCTGAAGAGTTGGGCTTAAGGATACAGAATGAAAGATGATAAAATCACTGAAGTAAATTCTAATTTTTTAGAAAATTGAATAACTTCAGCAAGTAATTTTCATTACAAACTTTTTATTACAAACTCACATCAGTTCAGAAAACCTGCCCATCTAGTCATCCCCGAAGAGTGAATGAATTGCTGTGTTGTCCTGATGGCCACACCTATGCTCTGCTGTGTTTCACTATTCTCCCTTCTCCCTTTGCAGCTTTCTCCTTTCCTGGAGCTCTTTTGGAGTTTTAGTATGTTAAATGAAATGTAACGAGTAATATATGAGCTGATTTTCTCAATGAATCAATTAACCATGTAAGACCTGGTGTTTTATGCTTCTTGCAGAGGAGGAATTGTGCTGAACAATCCACCGATCCCCTCAAGAAGATTGGCTTCACCATCTCCTATGAAACCACTGGATCCTCAAGTTTTTCACCTGTCACACGAATCCATTAGTCTGTGCACAAAATGATGTTTCTCAGTGTAACTGAAAAAGAATATGTCCAGTGACTGTAAAAGGGAGTTTTATTTTGGTCAAATGAAGGTTACATTCAGTTGCATATGAAAAAGCACGGTTCCAGCCATGAAAATACAGCACCATTACATATTAGGAACTCTTCTTTGAATGAAGAGCATTTAGCTGGGTCACTTGAGGAACATACCATATATTTACATGTAAGGGAAGGCTTAAATAACTTTGGGAAAAGAAGGCCAGGAACAAACAGCCATAAACATTCATCTAGACAAGAATTTACTCTCTGTCCATATCTGAAGAGATCCAAGGAAAGACAATTATTATAAATAAGCTGTAAGTCAAATTACTTTTTTTCTATTTGGCTGTATCCAACACATGAGAGACATTCTCCCAGGAAAAAGACCAGACACCTTCATACAGATAGCCCTTTCAATATCAGAACTGTACCAAAGGACATAAATATTTCCTATCATTGTCTCATATTTAGATTTTACTTTCAGATTGTGACTGTGATCAAAACTGACAAATAGGATTTGTATGAATCAGAAGTCAAGATGGCTGCATTTACACTAATTCCTATTCTGAGACTAAGCAGTGAGTATGTCTTGGAAAAAATGCTATCTTAACCACATATCAAGGACAGTACAATCTTATGCTCATATGTATTAAAGTAGGAGCAGACAAGTGCCATGAATTATGGGACCTAAATTGAAGGGAAAGATTATCACCAAGCAATGCTACCTCACACCAGACAAAAGAAGCAAGAAAGTGTAGTGCAGATCAAAGAGTTTTGCACAGGGTAGAGAAAGTTGCTGGGGGCTGCTATGCTGGCAATTTAATCTGTGTTTTATTTAATTCACTCTGGTTGTCTTGTCTTTTACCTTTTGACATCCAAGATTCACAGGCCCATAATGACATGCATTAGTTAATTAGTTAATGTTTCTAAAGCATTTTGAAAATGCAAAGCAGTGTGATGAGAACTACATATAAGAAATTGATATGAGGATACATTTAACTGTGGAAGTGGGAAATACACTTTTCAGATATGGTATTAGGGGAGATAAATATTTTTGCATAATTAAACTAGACTATTCTGCTCCCTGTAAATATATATGAGATATATTTGAGTCATACCATGCAGCTACAGCATCACTGAGATTATATACACAGAAAACCATTATTCACAGGCTCATTGGAAAGAACACCACAGATCTATGGTAAAAGGTACAGAGCTTTCTGTAGTATGAGAGCAGAAAATTTTCAGATTATAGCCCATATACTAGGCATATACTATATGGGCATGATATTTCCTGTTTTTTCTATTTAGTGCTATGAGCTAGTATTTACTCATTTTGTGGTGCAGAGAGGGATAAAGGGGAGGAGGAAGAAGAAAAAGGAAATATTATATAGGAGGAATTCTATGTTACCTGACTGCAGTAGTCTTAAAGTTACGGAGACTTTTTAGGGGCATCTAAAATTAACACCTAAGGCAAGGTGCTCCAAGGTACAGCATTTAAGATGTAGGCACCTGTGTGCTGGCAGCTTGTACAGGAACCTGTTCTGTGCAGCTATGTGCACTTGCACATGTTGCATGGTGCACTGATGAGCCTGACTTAGATATGGAAACTGTAAATGAGGATGTGACCAGCAGGTACGTGAAAAAAACATGAACATGCTCTCAGCTGGCATCAGTCATGCTGATAGGGGGCAGTTCATAGTCAGTCCAGATTCGAGTATTAGAAAGTTTTGGTATTTCCATGCAGGATAGCAGCATGTCAGGTGTTTTACAAAAAGATTTAAGGGTTTAATGGGTTTAGACCCACTAAACATTTATGTGTGTTTCTAGTACAGAAGCCATCCCATTATCATGCATTTTTCCTAACCAACAATTTCTATGTTCTATATATGTCAGGCAATGATGAGATCAGATAAGAATTCCTTTTCATGGTATAACTAAAGATGAAAAATACAGCTGCTAGGAAATTGGCAAACAATTTGTAGCAGTTGCAGTACAAGTGCACACCCTGTGTCAAACCACATAGGTTACCCAATCTGATGTTCTAGCCGAAGGTCCACGAAGAAAAACAAAGACGTATGCCTGCATCCACAGGAAACAGATTCAATACAGACTCATAAGGGAAACTCTGAGCACTCTTAAAACTAACAGAAACTGATTTAGCAAAAAACTTACAATTTCCTTTTAAGTTCACACTGCAAGGAGTGAGAGACATCCATTTATGAGAAATTAGAAAGAAGCAGCAAAGTAAAGCAAATAATATCTGGGAAATGTCAAAGATATTAAAATAGTCTTTTTCGTTACAGTGAATTATTTGGCTTTATTTTTGTGAAGCAGTATCTAGAAATTTGGAAAAAAAAATACTGTGTAGGTGCAGATCAATGTCTCAATTTAAATAAATTTAGCTGGCATGTGTCTGTCCATCCCCCCATATGCTTCAGTTTCATTAGATGAGAATTTTCTGCTGGAAAATATTTTGAATATTTTTTCTAACAGATCATGTCATCAAACTATTTTATATTGGTAAAAAGTTGAAAGTATATCACAGAAAATTTTATTTTCAATTATTAAACATAAAAATGCTGTTTCAGTAAATATTCTTCGTCATCAAAGTGGATGTACAATCTATCCTTGCTCATACTACACTCTACTGCCTCTCATTAGTTTTGCCATCACATTTTCAGTTCCTTGCATGGTTAAGAATTGATTTTTATGGCAAAAAGTGTTTTCAGTCCTCACTTTTTTTAAAAACTGAAGATAGACTTGGTCTTTGTCAAGAAATGCATCAAGTTCTGTCTATTTTTCCAGCTGACTTTTTGCTAATTAGACAGAAAATTCATACTCTACAGCTGCCAGTGGGTAGGTTTCCATGTCCTTCAGTGGAGTCAGGATTTTTTCCTATGAAGTTTTATTACTTTTCCAGAAGCATCTAACCCTTCCTGTGGGCACTGATAGAAATTTATCTTTACATCTGGTGGAGGGCAGGATGTCTTCATATGGTGGGAACAATAAAGGTCATATTCTAGGAGCTATAAATGTCCCTTTATACACAGTCTACTCCAGAATTGCTACACTTCTGGAAAAGTTTTAGTTATTTTGCTACACATACATCTTTTCATATGTAACAAAACTATTTTGCAATTTTAAAATCTTCTCTTGATAGTTCATTCTTTCCAGGTCTCTTCACAATAATGATAAATGTAGCACTTTTTATTTCCTCCTATGCTGCTTAAGAACAGGCTGTTGCCTGCTACTCTTTCCTACAGGCACTATTTGCTCAATGCCTCACCCACTCAAAAAGCATTTTCAATCTTCCCTCAAGCTAAGAAGAAATAGATAAACAAAACTGCTAATACTGAAGAATACAGTGATGGAAAATAAACTCTTGACTGAGGGGAACAAGCACAAACCTTCTAAAACAGTTAATATATTTTATCATATCTTTTTCTAGTGCAGGAATTTGCCTCACTTTTGCAGAGGAACATTAGTTGATAGGTCAACAGTGCTTAAATAACAGACACTTCTGAGAATAAATAGTAGAAGTTTCTTTCCCAGCATTTTTATAGCAAGCATAAAATACAGGAGCAATAAAAGCTACGCTGTGTCATTTTCTTTTGAAAAAATTTGAAACAGGTGACTGTGATCACCTAAACTACAAAAATAAATGTTACATCCAGGGAGGGAAAGGTAGGCAACACCTTCAATTTTCTTCTGTCTGTATCACTAGAGCTTCTTTATTCCAAGCTCAGCAAAGCTGCTTTGGAATCGCCCTTTTGAAGTGAAGCCACATTTACCTTTCTTTACTCTAGTGCCGTGAACTACTTCATGCAGTCAATCTGTATATCTGTAAGAAGAAAGACAGTAGACTTCCAGCTGTGATATATCATATTTTATCCTGTGCTTTTCCTGCACCACTCACTTCATTACATCTGTTACAGTTCACCCACAATTGGAGATTGTAATATATCTGTTAGCTACCCTTGGGCAGATATCCACTTTAAATATGCCTCCAGATTTTATAAAAATATTCTGTAGACATATCTGAGACAAATGAAATATCTTTTTCTGGAGGCAACCACTTTTGCTGTCTTGAAAAAAAGGTTACCCAACCTCAGTTTTATTCTTAACTTTTCTAGAAGGTATTAGAGTGCAAAGCACTGTCCTAAACATTTTTAATGTACCTTTTTGATGTGAGGCTGACCCAGGGTATTAGTAGGTCAGTTAAGAGTAGCAAACACTTCAGTGTGTACATATGCAATAATGGGGAAGAAGGTTAGGATAAAAAAATAATAATAGATGGTATCGCAAACTAGTGATGTTAAAGTCTGTAATGTACAGGAATGATACTACCATTATGAATTATGAGAATCTGTGACACTTATGACATAGGTTTCTGACAGAGACTGTAACAGTTGCTCTTTAGTACTACATCACAGACAATGGTGATGAAAAAGATCTTTAAAAAACCCCAGTGGCCAACTGGTTGTAAGATAAATAACATTTTTGGATCTATATTATCAGACAAGCAGCATACTAGTATTAAAGTAAAATCTACGCATCTCTCTTTTAGCCAGTTCTTCATTCACTCAAGAACTCCTTATTAATCCCCATTTTTCTCAATGTAACCCGTGATTCCCCATAGCTCTCTGAAGTCCAGACAAATTAGACTGACTTTTACTTAAGAACAAAAAACATTCTTACCTGAGATCGATCTAACCTGACCTATGAACCCTCTTTTTAATGCTATTTACTTCCATCTCTTTCATATCATCAACATTTTCTAACTTTTTTATCCAATGAGGTCACAGTTATAAATCCATATTTGTCTGTTCCCTATTTTTTTTTCTTGTCTTAAACATAGCTAGCATTTATATTACTCCACAATTTTATGGTGGAGCTATTCATATTTCTTAACGCTTTGTGTCTGATTGCTATTTTATATTCCAATATTTTGGGAAGGACATAATCTTTTTGTCTCCCATCTCTTTCACATACACATACAATAAGCTTTGTGAGATTTGCTTTAGTAAGCCTGCCTCTGGTTTTGTATTGAGCAGTGGTCCCATTAATAAATGAAACAGATATAATTTGGGTCTGTTTTGGGTAAAAGATAATTTTAATCATATCTGCCTTCTTCATGGACTGTTAAGAAATTAAGAATCTTCTTTCTAAAGCAAAGACACGGACTGATTGTTTCTTCCTTTATCCCATCAATTTCTATTCAACAAAGCACAAGATTCTTTCTTGTTTTCTTCTTTCTCCATTTTTTACATTTTTCTGCTTAAGGTAAATGCTTTTATAAAATTCATTATTCAGAACAGAATTCAAGTGCAATCATCTTGCACTGGAGCATGAATTCGAGGGAGTTTTTGCACCTCTGACTGAGAAAACTTTCATTTCTCTAAGACTTGATTTCCCAAACTCTTGATTCCAGTTGATTTCTCCTGATTTCTTGAAGTCTTCTCTTTTTAAGTGAAAACACATGCATAAGACTAAACTAAAATTTCAAGGTCTATTCCAAATTTCTGAATGGTTACTTTGAAAATTTATTTAATGTTTACTATCTATAATTAAAAAATACATTTGCTGTGACCTTCCATTTACAAGAAACTGGAAGCATTGATAGTATGTGTTTTTTTCTACTGTATCTTTCCACAAGAACTCCTTGAAGGGAGTATCTTGCTGTCACAGCTGACTCATAATGAACACAGGTGTGTTTTGTCTTTGACTCAGAGTCAGTCACAGATGCCATAGAAATCAAAATCTTTCAGTTGCAACTTGATCTAATAAAATACAATTACAGTACCATCAGCAGGGAGAAATCTCCCACACAGCCTGGTGAGCACCCTGGGGGGAATGTTTTTAGTATGGTGCACAGTAAATTAACCACTAAGCACCCATTAATGCTAATGAGAGCTCCATGGTTAATTTCCTGAGCACTGTGCTGAAAAGATACCTGTAGGTATTGGTTTTAAGCCTGTCTACCGTACATTTAGTCTAATAAAATGTACTGTAAAAAGGAAACCGACCATCCAATTCAACTATTAAAGCTGTCCTTACAGTGTAACTTACACAAAGCAATCTGCTAAAGAAAATAAGGTCTATGCAGATTAACAGGAGACACTTTTCAAATATAGAACAAATGTACTTGCATACAAGAGGCAAATCAAGTATGCAAAAGGAAGAGCAAAATATCATTTAAGACTGTGATCAAAGGCCTCCTATCCTCCTGATAGCTGTAGTCATCAAACACAAAGGGGTAAATTTCTAACACACAGAGAGAAGATGCTACCTGTCATTTATATTTTTACTGTTCATTCCATTTCAGTGGTGAAAGTCACTTAGCTGAAAGTTCTATTTTCTTTTGAACTGTATTTTGAATCTTTATACCTCAAGATATAATGACAAATTTTAAGCGGAAGTTGCAGCTGTTACATCCTTAATGATGTATTTCCAACTCATGCCACAACAGTCATCTCTGATTACACTAGCATTAGCTAAGTTGTCCATAAGATGAGCCAATTCTATTAAGCTACAGGATCAGATCTCAAGGAAATGTTTTGTAATTTCATTAAAAAAGGATATAATTTTTCTTCCCATGCATTGGTCAGGACATGTAGGACACCAGTCCTGCAAACCCTTACAATTTAAATAGCTTTAAATTAATAAAAAAATGAAACACATTTTAAAATATCTTACTTAAGTATTGAAAAATGCTGATTGTGTTTATCTTTGTAGAGTGGTCATGTGACTGTAGTACCTTTGCAGCTCGCCCTCATATCTCCATAATTAAGCTGCAGTTCCTTAATCCTTAGTGCTGAATGTACAAGGATAGAAATCCTGAAATGTGGTGCTCCTTTCCATGGGCAATTCTACTACTGCTGAACACATGTGGTGACTTGGAACTGGCACTCCCATCCTTTATCTCCTAGAAAATTTTGCATCAGAGAAAGAGAGAAGGAAGGTTTTTAACATCTTGACATCTTTCGTTCTTCTTTAACAGCTTAACATCTTTCATTCTTCTATTTTATTCTGCATTTCTGCAGTAACATAGATTACAAACAGGTGAGTTTTGTTTTCCTTTGGCTTACCATTTTTAGATATCACATTTTTAATATCTAAGGTTCTCTCATGCAGGAAAGAGGAGCTAGTATGGAATATTCAGTAATTCCCAATGTACAAGCAAATCCATAAATTTTATTATTTATGTCTTATAGCAGAGCACTACTCAGTAACCAGAAACACTGTGCAGGCAGAGTATAGTCTCCCCCAAAACCTGACAGCATAACCTCAACATAAATAGCCAAGTGGAAGGTTTTTGTTAGAAGTTTTAACATAGCTTCACTGGTGGGTTTCAGCTATTACATACAGCATTCTGTTCTCACTAAAACTGTGAGAATTCTGCAGCCTGCACAAACTCAGGAGTAAAAATACTGAAGAGCCAGATTCATTCAGATATAAACTTGGACAGTTAAGTCACCATCTCAAAGCAGTTTCATATAATTATGTTTAAATATGCTTAACACTGTACAACTTCTCTCTTAGGTGCTAAGTAAAGGTGTTATTTCAATGTCATGTTGGTGCACAGGTATCAGCAGGCAGAGAGTTCATTCACTTCACAGTAGCTAGTAGGAGGCTGCGTTTTGGATTTGTGCTGAGAGCAGCGTTGATGACACAGGTTTGTTTTCATTATTGCTGAGCAGGGCTTGTGCAATGCCAAGGCCTTTGCTGCTTCTCACCCCACCCCACCTGTGAGTGGGCCGGGGGTGCACAAGGGCTTGGGAGGGCACACAGCTGGGACAGCTGACCCCAGCTGACCAAATATATATCTCACACCATTTGGCATCATGCTCAGCATATAGAGCTGGGAGAAAAAGAAGGAATAAGAGAATGGATATTCAAGTGTTGGCATTGTCTTCCCAAGCCACTGTTACACATGACGGAGCCCAGATTTCCTGGCTGAACACTTTTCTGTCGATGGGAAGTTGTAAATTAATTCTTTGTTTTGGTTTTCCTGAAGGCATGGCTTTTATTTTACTCACTCCACCATCTTTAACTCAACCAGTGGGTTTTCTCACTTTTACTGTTCTTATTCTCTCCGCAGTCCCATTCAAGGGGAGTAAAAGAATAACTGTGTGGGGCTTAGCTGTAGGCTGGGGTCAAACTATGTTAGTGAGATATACAATTAATATCATCCTAAGTCCCAAAGAGGCATTTATATTACCCTTTAAACATGTATTTGGAGGTGCCCTATATTTGAACACTCAGTCCACAAATCCTGTGGTGAGAGTGTAAGCTCTTGATTTTCAGTGTCATCTCCAAAAGGCTTTTTAAAAGGCTTATTGGCTAGCAGCTGTTCATGGAATGAACCATCATGGTTTTATGCACATAAAGAATCCTTAGACTTCACATTAATGTCACTGCTTTTAAGCTCAGTCATGCTATTCAGTTTCTCTAATGCGCAAACTTAGGGAAGCATACAAACCTACAGGTCTTTCTGTCATGGTAGAAGAAACATATATACAGATATTGAGCATGCAATTCTCCTTACCAATTCCGCCCCCTGCTCCCAGTCACATCTCTACTCAAGCTATTTCAATTGCAAACGAATGGTTGCTAAATAATTGACTACTGAAATGCTGTCTTGAGACACTTTTACCTATGCTACCATCTAATGGCTTGCAAAATTTTCAGTTAGGTTCACTTCACTTTTTTACATGTTCCCTCTGCCATATTTTTTCTCATAACTTTTAAGTAAGTCAAGCACAAATTAGCCCATTTTCCTTCCCTTAAGCATGCGTAGACCAGTTCCAGAATTTTACTTTAACTTGTCTTAAAATGATTTAAACTAGGGATTCAAGGCAATCATCAAAGCTTTGCTAACCTTACCTTTAAAACACTCAAAGAAGTGTTCATCAGATTTTCGCTTTCAGATCAAAGTGATAGAGCACACAAAGCATTTCAGCTACAATAATGCAAAGGTGCCCTCTGGGAAAAAGAGCCTAGATTTTCCATGTTAATGCTTATCCATTCTCTAGATTATATTGCAAAGCAAAAATTCAGGATGTTAGTCACACTTCAGGTTTCTCACACCAGGTTAGATTTTTCCATGCCTGCATGAAGCGAATGTCAGTTATATACCTAATCCACATGTAAAGCTGATTCTCTAGATTTGCAGTAACAAGTATATATGATCAAATAGAGTTCTATGAGAATAAACACCAAGAAAAGTCAGTGTTTCTTGTCCGCAGCCCTATTTGTTTCTCAAGACTCTCCAGACCTGTACAATCAAAGTATAACTTTATATTATATATGTATATTTTATTTTAATAAATTACAGCAAACAGATGCAGAAACACAAGGTTGTGAAAAAGATACATTTGAGTGAAAGGAGTAAAACATATATTATTCTTCCTAAAACAGTCAATGTCCAGGATTTGCTATAAAGAATATGAAATAGATTATTTTGTTCAGAAGAATCAAAGGCAAAACAAAGACTTAGCAATTCTTCTGCAGGAGACATAAACTCAGTGAAGGCTTGACTATTTCTTCATGCTATGCAATTTGATAGCAAAATGGAAAAAAAAAATCCTGGCACTTCAAACTGGCAGTGTAGCTATCCATTTAAAACCCTGTATCAGATTACCAATACCATGTGATGTCTTATATAAAGCTGGATAACATTCATGATCAGTTTGTATCCAGTACAAAGCTCCTCATAAATAAATAGGGCTAGAGGCATGTTTTGATGGCAGAGGGCATCATACTGCTCTGTTCTTATTGAAAGATGGCCCTGGTTTAGTAAAGATATGTTTTGTTGGCAAAAAGTCTGCTGTCATCTGGTTAAGTGGAAGGATGTTCAGACATGAAGCTGAAGCAAACATTTAAGCTTAATCTTGAAGGCAAGTGATTTACTTTGTAGCATTTCAAGGCTATTTATTTTACAGTACAGCAGCTTGTTTGCCTGGAATCAGTGTGATTCACAAAATCTTGTTAAAATGCAATATTAGGAGGAGGAAAGAAAAATAAGAAAAAAAAAGGAAGAAGAAATAGAGCAAGAGTTAGGAGTTAGAAATATAAGTAGAAAAAGAAATAAGGATTTAAACAAAAAGAATGTCAGAGAACGAGAATATATCAAGTAAGCATACATTTAACTTTATATTCCATTTGAACCTTTTAACAGAGCCCTTGCTTACTCTGGCCAGCAGTTTCTCTTGCAAATAACTTCATAGGCATCAGTGGGACAGTTTCTGAGAATTACTGCATTTTTATGTCACTTAGAAGTGGACTTTCATAGTCTTTCAGATGATAATTAACAGAAAAGACTAGAGTAGTCAGAAGGAAGAGAATACATATATTCTATAAACTCAAATATCAGAGTACCAAAAATAGAGGCTAGTATTAACCACTGGGAAATTAGAATTAATGAGTCTTTTAATACATTTGGATTTATTCCACACACAAACACACAAATATTATTTTGCTTGCTACTTCACCCATTATTTCTCTACAGCAAAGTTGATTAATTAACAGAAATTCTAAGTCTTCGTTGGTCCCTTCCCTCCTGTTGCTCCCCAAGTGCACCTCTTTTTTTTTTACACTAACACAGGGAAAACATAATGCAGCTACTATTTTAAATGGAGGAAACTATTAATCTATGAAGATACTAGTTAACATAAATACAAGCAGTCAATGCTGCAGCTTTTACCAAAGCTTTGAGCTATTAGTTCCCACACTGACCTGATCAGCTACATTTTTTTTTTCATGGGGAAATGGTCCTTGGGTTTTAGCTTTTATATTTTTCAGATTCTCTGCTGCTTAGTGTGTAACTCTGAGACTTCATATTAGGTGTTAGTAAGGTCTCTTCACAGGATGGTTAGACAAAACAATCCTTTCTCAGCTTGAGAATCAAGGACATCCGTCCCAAAAAGCATAAACAATGGTGAAGGGAAAGAGGGCCAGCCAGGGGGTTGAGACTTCATAACCTGGGACTGAAGTTGGATAATTGACCCCAATGTGTAGATGAACCAAAACTCATAAAAGTGTAAAGACCCGTGACCAGGATCCATCTTGGATTCGACTTGGGCGCAGCCCCATCTAGGCTCTTGCACTGCCCAAGGTGTATCCTTTCAATAAATACCCAATTTATTCCTTTTGCTCTGTCTAGTCTCTGTTCCAGGTCAGCCTTTCCAGGCATGAATGTTACACAAACTTGCCTAAGTATTTATCTACAATTTAGCCTAACAATAACATTTTGTGAAGGCATTTTCAGTGAGTTATCTAGATCCTCATAAAATTTGTCAGCAACGTTACAGAGAACCTAACTTTGATATCAGCTTCAGTTAAAGAGACATTAGGTAGTCATTTGTTCTCAAATTCAGGTCTCTGGTAAGATGTACATACGGCAATAACAACCTTAAAATTTATCTCAGTTTAAAGACGTTGCATTTCAGATTTCTATGTTGATACTAGATTTTACAAGACATTTTCAATATGCACTAGTATCTCACATTTTCCTTGCCTTAGCTTTTTCTAGGTGAGAGTTTTTTGTGTAAATGGCTTGCTGTTGCAACACAGTGAGTCAGTGGCAGAGCCCATGAGAGCTGAGGATACATTTTTGCATTTTCAGCAATCAAAGATGGTGACAGGATCCCTAAAAGGGGCTCCTTTGAGGTATAAGTTAAAGATGCGCCTGCCACTGCAAGTCAATGGCCAACAGCCATCATCTCTTCGTCACTTGTATGTAGATGTGACAACCTCCATCTGTCTCTGTTGCTTGAGCCCAAGCAATCAAAGGAATTAGGGAAAACACGTAGGTAGACGGAAGAAAGACTTAAAATCTGTAAAAAGGATTAATTATTCTCTCATTCTCACTAACTGCAGTATTAACTGGTGGAATGGAAATACAACTAATGGACAGAAGAGAAAAAGATTGAGAGCAGAGAGGGAGACAAGTTAAATAATCTTACACAGAGTCCATTCCTGGCCATATCAATCTCAGTGACAAGCAGAAGTTGTGCTGTGAGGTTCACATGTGGGGCTGCCAAATATGGGAAAAACTACTTTTCCTAGCACTGAAGACTACCACAAGAACAGATTTTAAAGTAAGTTGTTGGACTTCTTCCTGGCTTTGGCTAAAGCAATTAATCCACTCTGTCTGAGTCCCTATACAGAGAAACAACTGATTCCAACAAGTTCATGGTCTTCCTCTTCCCCACCACCAGGGCAGAAACATAGGAGGGTTGTATGTGCACAGAGTCCTTTTTAGGCAGGACCTGATGATATCTAATCAAATCAGGAACAGAACCAATGAAAACTTTAGGTCTTTATGCAAAAAGACCTTTAATTAAAACAAGAGAATTTATACAGATCTCTCACAAAAGCTTTCTACAAACACATTCATTTTACTCTCTTAACACTTGTTATTCCAGTATTTGCCATATTTGACATCTACTTTTCTTTATTTTTTCATACAATTTTATTATGATGCAAATATTTTTATACATTGTCATTTGTATATATCAGTCTACAGAAAAAAAGAAGAAAAAATATAATATTTCTAAAATAGTAAGAAGGAGCACAAATCATGTTGCATTACTCCCTTTACTCATAAATGAAATGCAATTTTTTCTTTCTGTTTCAACTAGAAGCAGATATTCAGAATTCAAGTATGCTTCCTGAGAGCACAAAGTGAGATTAACTTTTAAAAGAAAGCAGCTGCAGCCATATTATACATTTGTAAAACAAATCCTTTGAGCTTTTTTCTGCCTACCACGTTTATCACCACATCCTTTTATCTGATGTTCAACATTGGAAAAATTCTTTCATTTTGTAAGGAGCAGATATGAAGAATGATTCAATTGCATCACAAATAAGATCAAGTTGCTCCTAACATCTACGTATAAAGCATCAGAAATGTATTAACACTAAAAATAACTTGCAAGAACAGAACAACATTATGGCATTAAACAGTATGTGCAGACATACTAGAGAAGAAAACTGGTGGAGGAGCAAAAAGCTGCAGATCTTCCATCAGTCAATGCTCAGAATCCCTCCAGGATGTGCCAGGTGTGGCTCACAGTAACCTGTGACTTCACCTTCTGAAGTCACAGGTGATCTAGCAGCAATAAATGGTGTTTCAGCAGACAAAAGAAGGTTTCACTAATGGATCTTACAATGAACTACATCAGTGGAATCCCTCAGCAGATTAAGAGGTGAAGAGATTGGTCTTTCTAAAAAACAGACTTGAACACACCTAGAGACACCAGGATAAAGTGGCCTAATCTACTGGTCAGCCCCTGGAAAGTCATGGATGGGGAAAGCCAGTCTGCCTGCTTGCAGATGACCACAGTCTCCGTCTCATGTCCCCAGAGACATGCAGGTAGCTATTGGCCAGTTTGAAAGTTCTGCAAATCTCTTTAGACTTACAGCTCCTCTAACAGGAGTGTGAATTCAGTCAAGGCCAGCTAAGACTGACTCTGTAATGTTCAGGGTAGTGAAAAATCCCCTTGGTTGTGTGCATTTCAGATGCAGCCCTGCAGATGGCAGGGTAGAAGATGACAGTCTGGTATATTGGCTTGGCTGGTAATCAGGTACTGTCTAGGGAGGGGAAGTGTTGATGATGATCCACCAGGGAGGGCCATCACATAACACTTGTCTCTACCCTGCCTCACAGTTGAGAGATTTAGGCTGCATATCCCTGATAGGCATAACCTTGCTATTATTATGTGCTTCCATCAACTCAGTCCCTGGGCTCTTCCGTGATTAACTGAATAATTCCATTTGCAGGACATGATACCTAGCTCCACAGTTCTGGGGCACAGTATATTACTGGCACTGAAGTTAGGATAACCACAGCTGAATGGCCATGTAGCTTGTCTACATGATGACACAACCCCTCAGGTCATTATTTGCAGAGGGCTGAAATCAGAAACTCAAACACTGCAATAACCTTAAAGCTAACCTTATAATTTAACCAACAGACTTTAATGGGAGAAGATTACTGCTCTGTTCTGGCAACTTGGATAATATCTCTATTGTTGTCCTGAATTTTGGCTATGAACTCTATAAAGCAAAAGAAAGAAAAGCAAATTAGACAAAAAAAAACAAAACTCAGTAATATCCTGTCTACTCTGTGATACACCACTGTACCAACCTCTGCTTTCACCTTAAAATTTATAAATTATCTTTTACAAGCAAGGAGATACTACAGCTTTTACAGTACTTTTGAGAAGATACTTCATCCTCACACTGACTGGAAGCAGAGAAAAGCAACTTAGAAAACTGTTTTTTCATGGAGTAAGTGAGCAATAATCTATCACAAAAAAAAAGTGATACTGCCACAATAAACACAAGGAAAAAAATCAGAACCATCACACTGCTAATTCAAATTGAAGGGTATTAAACAGGATTTGCTACAACTAGCTTGCACATTTTTTACACCACATGCTTAAAAATATTCCTTCAAGATGTGCAACTAATAGGCTAAATCAATGAAACTCTTCCAGATATCACAAAAAGAAACAAATATAAATTGCTTGGGGTGTGAAAGATAACTGTAAAACATACTGCTATGAGATTTTCAAATTTCAATAATGTGTTTTAATATTAAATTCAAGGTTGAAAATATACATATTCCTCTGTAAAGATTGCCTATATGGAGTTTCACCATTGCAATTTGGGTGCCTGATCTTCAAAAGTTCTAAGTATTCAACAGCATTAAAAGTGAATGAGAAAAAGGCAGATATACAAATCACACATGAGTATTTCTACATGGACTTCTATGTACTTTCTTCACAAGGCCAAGATCACAAGTAATACATTCTGGATACATATTTGACAGTTTGAGTTTTTACTGCAAAGTAGAAATGCAAAATTTTAAATGGCTGAATGAAAAAAAAATATTTTCCTACTTCCTAGTCATGAATATGCCATCATAATGTCTTCATTTTTACTATACAGCTATATTTCAATAATATAAAGAAGCCTTTTCTAGACATGAAACTGTTGCTGATGATCGCTTTTTTATTTATGAAATGATAATTTCTCCCTCACAGGTCTTCATTCTCACCCTGCAGAAATCTGATTGGCAGGTACACCCACACCAGAAACTACCCGTTATCCCAGGTGTGTGAGGCAGAATACGTTTCCTTTTCTCATGATCATGATAATATGAGCATACTGCATAGTCCTGCTATGCAATATGAGAAGATATATGGGTGATCTCTCTCTTCACAGAGAATTTACAGAGGCATGATTACTCTCTGTAGAAATATTTTTCAAAGCCTTTTTTAACTGTTAGGATATATATGTTGAAAAATTCTATTTTTAGAAGAGGGTGGGTTGATACATAATTGTCTGCTTGAAATTTGCCACTAATTTAATGTGACTACAACTAAAATGTGAGGTTTATTTCATGTTTTTTCTCATTTCATGCCCAAAAATTTTAGAGAGGCAACCTCATGGTTTCATGAGATCAATAATGAACTGTTCTTCGTTTTTGTGATATCACATCTGTGGATTGTCATATTCACAAATAACTTGAAAAAGTGCAAGTGCCCAAGTGTTGCATTTGTTTTGCTGTTCAGATCCAGAAAGCAACATCTCTTGTTCAATAGCAGCCCACCCTTTTTCCCACATCACACAGTGCTGATGAAGTCAGCAGGGATGGGATGTGCCACCCAGCTCCAGGCTGCAGGCCATGAGCCAGCCAGCAAGCTCCTGCAGCCAAGGCTGTGTTTATTACACCCTCTTCTTCAGGGGCCATTGCCTTACTGGGGACAACTTCTGCTTCCAGTAGAACAGCAGCTCAGGTAGTGAGGTGACATTTTCCAATAGAAATGCCTCTCCTGTTTTTTTCAAGTATCTTGATACTAGCAAACAAAGCTAGCAAGCTTGTTCCAAAATGAAGCTTGCAGGCTGAGAGGAGAGGAAGAGCATTTACAATATGGAATTGATCCATTTTAAGCGTTCTAGTTGGCAAATGTGCTAGATGGAAAAAAAAATCAGAGTCTGCAATAGATAATCTGGCACAAATCAGAAACAATATTTTGTAGGTGGGCCCAGCACAAAGCAAGGTCCATTAGGCTCAAAGGACACTGCAACAGAACAATGGAAGCAGACAGGAAGTCTGCACTAATAAATATGCCCATTGGGCCAGTGCCACTGCCTAGCATGGCATAGATACATACAGAAGGATTATACACTAAATGGTGCAAACACAGTCCAGTCCATCTGTCATAAACATTAAGTCCAAAGGCCACAGGTGCAGATGGCACTAAAAAGTAAAAATTACACCCAGACAGAGACCACTTCGTATAATATGGAGAAGAAAAAAACAATCCAGCAAAACAAAACAAAACAAAACAAAAAAAATTCCACTGATTTGTTTCCAATCAATAAATGTTCTCAGAATGTCCTTGGCAATCTCTGCTTCTTCCTTTCCCGCTGTCATTGTACATGCAAAACATACATTTCATTTCACAAAAGTACTTTGAGCATTCAGGATCATTTTTTAAATTCAGTTAAGTAGATTTACCAGATATTTTGGGAAAAGGAAAATAATTTAAAGTATGATTCAGTCCTTCATTCTAGTATGTTGAGAATAGAATGTATTTTGCTTTTGGAGATGGAATGTTAGACTCCAGGTATATTTTGTTTGAGGAATGTTCCCATAATAAAAAACTTAATAAAGAGGAAAATGTGCTTCTCTCCCTCATAGTCCAGATAAACTGAAAAGAAAGTTGCATGTTTTAAAGTTCTAAAGAGCAAAGGACTTCTGCTTTTTTATCATTTTGCATAACATTTGTACGACATTGATTTCTCACACTGAAGTATCTTTAATACATATGCTATATATCTGCAGATCATGTACATAAAGGTGGCTAAACACCACAGAACACACACTGTATTATAGTAACATTTAATTCACCAGTTTTCTTCTTTCACAATCACCACAGGCAAGTAACCAAATATCCAGAGCTAAATGGGAACAGACCACCCAAAAAGGGTTCTAAAAAATCTTCCTCCAAGAGAAAGAAATCCTCAGAATAAACACTGTCTCTTCAAGATTTTTTCTTTATCTACCAAATTAACTGCATCTCAAACCCGTGGAAGTTGGAATTTCAAGTTTTTTTTCATGCATATTTTGATGCAGTTGTAGAACTTGTGCATGTACTGGTCAATTTGTCAGCTGATTAAAGGAAGGATGCCAATCCTATAGCAGCACTTACAAAAGAGTTTTAAAATTATAACAAAATGCTTGTATCTTTTATGGGGTGTTAGATAGTGTTTAACAAAGAAACAAAAGCCATCCAAGAATATAATTATATTCCAACTGCATAATCCCACTGAAATTTCCACTGGCAACCCCAGTGTTGTTTCAGAAAGAGAAGTCGTTTTAGTGATACCAATCTCTTGAACTTTTTCTTGCTACAAGACAAACCTTATCTTTCCATTTTAATCAGCATTGCTCATTGTGCCTCATTCACTTTGCTCATTAAATCTGACCTCCAGAAACCAATGAAAGAAAGCCTAATGCCTCTGCAATAGCAATATCTGTAAGGTTGTATAAGCAGATATATAGGATGTGGTACCTTTTCTCTTCCTTTTGGACAGAGTTTGTGTAACTGAGCAGCAGACATGGTAATTACAGAAACGATTATGCATGCTGTTTCTTTGTTGTACTTGCAGCCAAATACTGTAAAGATCTAATAATACAGAAATTAATCAGCTGAATGCTATTTCTAAAACATTAAATGATTTTTTTTAAAAAAAACCCAAGTTGTAGTTTCTAATTGTTAAGTGGTACATACCCATTAAGCAAGTGTTTGAATAGGGTCTTTACAAGAGATAACAATGGGCAGCACCAATGTCATTTTCCTAAAGTCTCAAATTTAAATAATTTAGAAAAGGGTTATTTGGTTTGTTTTTTTAAAATCGAAGTGTGAACAGTGACTTTAAAGACCTGTTTCTTCATGTAATACCAGAGGGTTGCTGTATTTAAGTTTTGCCTTACAGCTGTGGTGAGATCCAATGTCTCATAACCATAGCACATTCCCATTTAATTCCCATTTGACAGCTGACTACCCAAAGTTATCTGGCTTAACCATGGATTAGAACTAGGGACTTTTCTAGTATCCAGTTTCTAAGTGTTTATTCCTACACTGATGCAGCAATGACAGCTGAGATTACAGATACTCCTACTTGTTCTGCTTTCCCTGCCCTCAGTGATGAGGAATGGCAAGAAAAAAATTCCTGTCTCATTGATACGATCTGTTGGTGCAACTGTGAGCAGATGAGACCTCACACTGCCATATTTTAAGTCAGCCAGCTCTCATATTGCATACAAGAACTAATAAATATGATGCCCTATCCAGCCTTCCAACAAGGCTTGCTTATCATGGCCACTGTGGTGACATCTACTCACACAATATTAGAGTTCTCATTTCCTACTAGCTCAGAACTTAGGCACAGCTTGCTCCCATTTCCATTCACACACTGTGACTCCCAAGTAGCCCTGGTAGGTGGGCTCTTGTGCCAGGATGCATGGAAGGACCCTGAAGAGATTTCAACCACCCATCACCAGCCATTAGTACTCATCCTGTTATCTCCTCATCTCCCTTTGTGCAGCTGGACACCAACAGCAATAACTAAGGATAATGGTATTGGTGTTAGGGCTCAGGAAAACAACAAGGCTGCTTCCACCTGGAGTTAAATCAACTGAACAGGACAATGCTAAAACTATCTATGCCAAGTAAATATAAAATTATTGAGAGATTATAAATGGAGAAGCTAATAAGCTTTATAGATAGTGCAGTGAAGAATGGGTAGATTTCACAGGCAATTAAGAGACATGGTCAGACTTCACAGACAGTTGAAGAGGACCACTGGGCACCTTCTGGTGAGTGCAAGGTCAGCAGTGCCCAAGGAGCTGTAGCAGAAATTCCATGCAAGGCGATGAGCACATTTAGCAATGGTTTCAGAAATACTGACTTGGCAAAGTGATACAGCAAACCGAGTTCAGTGGGGGGAAAAAATTTGGGCAGGTTGTTTTTTTGGGAGGAGACTGGAGCAGGAAAAGTTGATCAGAGAGGTAAAAGAGAATATTTTAAAATAGTTATGCAGAATTTATGCAAGTCCTGCGAGCAGTGCTGTCTGCTGCGTAGTCCTGCATTTGCTGAGCCCAGTCTGACTCAGGACTACAAACCAAACTTGTAAACAGACAATGCAAATATCAAACCTGCTTCTGCAATAAGGAGGAAATAAGCTGGGCAGAGGTATTTTCCTTGGCCTAAAAGGACAACATCTGGACAGGACAGATTGAATATTCTGGCACAGCTCCAAGACTGATTGCATTGGTATCTTCCCAGCCACTTCCTAATATCTTTCACAGTATAAACCTCTACAGTAAAAAATTGATTACAATGTAGTCTACATTCCCAAGTAGAGAATTTTCTACCAATGACCCAAGAGGCTTTGTTTCTTTCCTTCTACTTTTAGCTCCCAGTCCCCACTGTTAGTCATGTTGATTTGGCATAAGGAAAAGGTAGACTTACAAATATTTGTTAATCACTCTTTTTTCTACTCTTTTCATTTCCAAGCAAGTGAAAATGCATCAGATTTCTTTTTATTTCCTTTACACAGTTTTCTTCCTTAGCAAAAATATTCACATAAAATTTCAGGGAATAAGAACAAAACAGAGGATAAGAACCATCAAATCAAACCAAGGCACAACTTAGAATCCATAGCCATCCCTCCCCTAGCAAGAACATTCACCATCCCAGCCAAAAAGCTCTACTCTGTAAATTTCCAACATTCCAGGAACAGCAGCAAGAACGACTCTGCAGGAAGAATCCTCCCAGTGGACATAGGAAGTTCAGAGATCTGGATAAGCCCTAGAATGCCAATTTTTTTTTTATATTTTTCTTTACTGTCTATGTGAAAACAATACTTTACCCTTACACATTAGTAAACTACTACTTAACTATTACTACATAACTTGAAGGCAATCTCTTGCAATGTTTAGTGTTTCACGAGGGCTGCTTAGCAGCCCAAGCTCACCTGATGCATATGAATGGTGAGCTTCTTTAGGAGGCAGGAGGCACTACCCACTCACAAGGAAATCATTCTTTCTTGCCACACTATTATTTTCTCAGGATTACTCTTCCTAAAAATGATTTTTTTATCTGCAGTCATCTCTTTTCTAGATTAAAAGTAGCCCTGCTTTTCAGAGTTTCTTCACAGGACATATGCTGCTGCCTCCAACTATCTTGATAGTTCTCTCCTGAACTTGCTCCAGTTGATCAAATTCTGCCTTGAATGGAGGTACCCAGAACTGGATGTATTGTTCTAGATATGGCTTGTTAGTACCAACTATAAGGAAATCACAACTTTTCTTGATCTATTGGTAGTCTGCTGTTGACACAACCAACTGCTTTTCTCCCTTCATCACTGTCAGCATACAATGTTTAACCCACTGTCCACTGAGGAAGTTACTGAACCAGGGTGGGCTTCTGGACAGTCCCCTAAGGAACTCAGATAAAAAGATGGAGTATGAACCATTAGCCCCTGGAATTCAATGATCCATCTCTTTTCTACTGATGTACTTGTCCATCCATCTAAACAATAAATACATTGCATCAATATTAGGATGCCGTGGGAGATTATGCTAAAAAACTTGCTTAAGTCAAAGCAGATGACATCCCTTGTTCCCCTTAAACATGAATCCAGTCAACCCTGTCATCTTGTTGCAGATGCTACTGCATTGGTTGAGAATTAAAATCTGTGCTACTCCAGATCATTTTTGTAAAAGAACATGGTATAATCATATCAGGTATAAACATTCATATTCTCCGTGGTCATCTTTATCACCAAAATTAAGCTGCCAGAAAATTTTTACTCACATGTTTTCTCTGAAGTAGCATAAATCTGCTAGCAAAATGGAATATCTGTGACACATGCGATCACATGATTAACACTTCTATAGGAGCACTACTAATAAAATTATTACCGAGAAAAATAGAAAAAATATTTCTGTGAGTCAAGTTCATGGGAAATGTGTTTCAGTTTCATGCTGTTTAAAGCTGCAGTTAGTATTTTTTCAGAACTTTATCCATATTTAATCTAATTTTAATGAAGTGTTTTCTTATGTTTAACATCTTAATTCCTGGGGAAAAAAAATAATGTCCATATTAACTTGTTGCGATCACAAAATATATTAATGAGCTTCTAAGCATCATTTCCCTGCAGAAATTTCATAATGTTCTGTACAGATTCATATACATATATAGACTTAAAATATGAATGTATTGATAGAAATACAATGTGTCAAAAAAAAAATAAAAGTTATCAGAAGAACACACTTCTTTTTATGGACCAATGTGAAATCCCCAAAGAATAATAAAATAATGTATTCAAATAACATTGCTATTTATTGCATTTTTACAGTGTTGGGAAAACCTAGTTCATAAAATTGAAGCTGTGATGTGCCATCAAAATAAAAAAGGAAAAGGTAAACAATGGAAAAGTAAGAAAAAGAGAAAGGAAATGTACTTGTTAAATATCTTCTATTCTGTGAAGCCTATTCTTAATAGCCCCTTGCACTATATTGACTAATTACAAACATCTACGGCAGAAGACCTTGATCTGTTACAGAGTGCTGATAGAAGAGTTATTCTGTACAGTAGAGCAAACTATAAAATTCAGTGTTAGACAAGATTTGTTAAAAACATAAATATCTTTTGAAGTGGCTTTGCTTGTAAGCATAAACATGAATATGCATTACAAAAACTGAATTCACACTTATTTTGTTTACAGTTAGCAGTGTGAGTATTAAACTGTTAGAAATACATATATGTAAGAGAAATAACAGAAATTTTCTTGGAAAGGGAAGTGATTTTCAGAATTTCTAGAAAGTCTTAATTTTGCATACTCCTCAGATTTAATGTTGAGATCATACGGTTCCTTAGCTGTAGGTCACCACAACTCATAAGTTGGTTGTTTTCTTTTTTCCTGTTCCCAGGATATGTAAGACAGTCAAGACTTGTATCAGGTCTGTATAGGTTTCAGTGTAAATCAAAGAATATCAAGACTTTAGACTGGAGTCTAAAGTTTGTTCTTGAGAAATGAGAAAGTGAAGAAATGAAAAACAAAAGCCTAGTATTGACTTGAGATACACAGTGAAAAAGGCAGGTAACAAACTCCCAACAGAAATCCAGAAAAAAGTGAAAAACACCCAAACTACATGCTACATGATCCAATCTAATACACTCAGGGAAAATCACCATTTCTGATTCTTAAAGCATATTAGGAACAAAGGTACCTCCATAGATATGTTTCAGTAAAATTATAGAACCACCAAAAATGATAATGCTATATCGACATTTTCTTGAGATATATGTCTACACTTCCTGAAATGATACCAATTTCTTAGGCTGTCCGTTTTTTCACGAAATGGGTGAAAAATCAATTTTTTTTCCTCCCTATCGAATGTTTGAAATTAGGGTTTATTTTCCTACACTTATCATTCCAATTTATTGGCTTTAATTTATTTATATCACAATCCGCAGATTGATAATGTAATTACCAGCAAGGAGCCTGAATTTATTCAATTGCTGGTGCAAATGCCACAGTTTCCTTGTTTACATGAGGAGATTTTCACTAGTGCTGCTATCTCGGTCACCGATCACCACTGATGGAATCATGCTTTCCCATCTGGACACAAGCCCACATTTTTTCTTGATATGTGCCTACACAGAATACAAAGCTTCATAGCTGAATGATAGATACCTTCATTTCAGGTAACATAAAGATACTGGTCATCACCCCTACACACAAATGAAATAAAAATGAAGAAACATATCCCTGAGTTAAACAAACATAAATGTTGTTATATAGTGGCAGGATAATTTAACTATGCATAACTACTTTGCAGGGAAGAACTTCTACAAACCAGAAAAAAAAAAAATCAAAGACACCAAAGAGAAACAAAAAAAAGGGAACATGATGTTACCATACCTGTATGTATGAATGTAATACCACAATCAAGAAAATATCAAACATCGATCTATGAGGGACTGGGAATTTCAATGATAAGATAAGGTAGACCTTCTGTTTCTTGGTCATGAACAGTTTGGCTGCAATCTTCTATCTTTGGTCAGGATGCAGATAAGAACACCAGACTTATAGTATAGCTTTACAATGAAATTCAACAAATGAACAAACTTAATTGAAGCCAAGAGTCTACTTGGACTTGTGGACTTCAACATCTAATGTCTAAAACCAGAGCACTGAGTATTATAAATAATACCTTAATTTCAGCCTCTGCACTACTTTTCAGGGAAGGCATTTGAGGAGAAGGGGTCCCTCCCAACAATATCTAATGAAGAGAATCAGTTACTTCAATTGAGCACTTCCACTGTGGCTCAGCTAAATACAACTTCTCACAGCCTTTTTAACCAACAAAAAATGAGAGAAATATGTAAAAGCCAGTTGGAAAATATAATTTGTCAAAATGCTGTGGACCACAGAAGCCTATGTGGGGAAAGAAGGTGAATTTGACTTCTGGATTCAAGACTATTTTTTCAAAACACAATCAAATCCAGAAGTGAAAACAGAACTTAAAGTTTTTTCTTCAGTTTTAAATAAGAATTTAACTGAGAGGAATTGAGTGCAAAGTTTTGGTAAAAAATTGAACTCATACTAGAAATTTTCATCTGACATACCATCAGTTATATGCCACTCTATTAGATTGGATCTTGTGTAACAAAAGAAATGAGACTATTTCTGTTTCCTTTGCCCAGGGGAAAAAAAATGGTGGAACAAACCTGTCGAGCTACTGGTCTCACCACTGATTTAAACAGGAGCACTCCATCGGCTTCAGCAAATCCAGCACTTTATACTACACGCATAAAGGGAGACATTGACATGAAAACCCATGGAAAATCTGTGTGTGATGTTACACAGAGGATTGCAGCAAAAACATATCACAGGTCCAATATGCAGCAGCATTTTGTAACACCTCTCTCCTTCCCACCTCAATTTATACTGCTGATAGCTGCTACAGTTACCAGGGATCCCTCTCCTTCAGTAATCCTCCCTTTAAAGCCCTTGGAGCTTCCTTCACACTCATGGCACACAGTACGAGTGCCTATGAGGAAAGGTTGCAGAGCCTCTGTCTGCTTCCCATCACTTTTAAGAGTATGATAAAGCAAATGAAAAGAAAGTATGATTTTCAAAGATGTTGGATTCTTTCCAATGCCTCCATGATCAATTTAAAGAAGCACATGAAATGTAAGCAGAACAAGTGAAGAGGATTTTCAAGAATATTTACTCTTTGTGTGGCTCTACTCTCTTTAAAGATACAGGAAATTTCTCCCTAACATCATAGACAGCAGATGTAAATTGGTATTAGAATCAAAGTAGAACATAACCCCTTTTATCTGGTGATAATCTTTTTGCAATTCCTTGATATTCAACAATCACAATTCTACTACTTTTCAAAGTACTCAGTTAAAGTGCTAGGGAATAGAATGGGGACAGGCAGGTTGCTCTTTCTAGATCCATAGAAAACAGCTTGAACAGAAGCTTTTCAGAGAAGAGATTTTGCAGCTAGTATATACTGAAGGATCTTTTCATGCACAGACTATAGGCAGTGATTCTTTTCCTTGCTTTAAATCACAAAAGGAAACCACGAGCAAACAGTGGCTTTAAAAAGAGAAACAAAAGATAATTCAACTTTATATAGAGTCTGCCTCCCCACAATCCCTGCATATCTATGTATATACATGAAGAAAAGACCTTTAAAACACTGCATAATGATAATTATCAAAAAATGTTACCAAAAATGAGAAAATTTCTGTTGTTACTCTAACTTCAAATATTTGAAAACTTGTTCCCTAAAAATTATACTTTCTTCTACATTTTTTTTCATGCTACATAGCCATCAGCTAGATATAGTTATCACTAAAATATGAAATAAGTATTACACACTGGTTTCAATAATGATTCCGCCAAATAAGGTGCCAGCATCTGTCTTGTAGCTATAACATGCAACAAAATGTGTTTTGTTGCTTAAATTGATCTGTTTAAGCAGTGTGACATTATCATATTATCACAAGTTTTTTTATTCTATCTTTTGAAGACAATAGGAATATTGTCTGTAAGCCACTGTAAGCCTTTACCCCATTTTAAAGGAAAAGTTAAAGATCCAAAGTAGAGAGCATAAATACACAAAGCCTTGGCAGTCTCCTTCCATTTCTACACTCTGCACTGACCTCTACTGGTTTCTCCACTTTATGTTTCATCAGTATGAAACAATCCACTTTTATTATACTTTCTCTCTCTTTTCTTCAAATTCAGAGATGAGGTAAATTGCATCCCACCCAGCTAATTTCTCCCTGACTGAAGGTCACAAAAAGATCAAGCTTACACCTATGGGTGGCAGTTTATCTGTGATGAATGATACACTATGAAAAATCATCTGCTAAAAAAACACCTCACAGTGTATATGCAGCTGTAGGTAGATACTAAATCTGAAAACTATCTTAACACATTTATGATTATTAATTTTTTTTTTTAAATATAACTGCTATCTCATGTCTCATGTCGTAATTAAATGCTTGCTTTATAAAATCTTGGATTTTATTACACAATTCCAAGCATCTAACCTATGACAAAGATCAGAAATACTACTGCAACACAAATACCAAAGTTGTGAATATAAATTTAACATCTTTTATCATCCCCATTTGAAATACTTCTTCTTCACAGAACATGCTTCTCTCTAGAAGGTTCTTCAGAACAAATATTTGCTTTAATTAGAGCAGACCTTGCAGCTTTTATAACCACACACCAGTGGATTGAAATACAGTAGTAGGCTTGGCAATATAAAAGTATCACTGTAAACGCTCTGTCAAACCAAAGTCATTATCCTGTCTTACTGGGAGGAGTGATGAACTCTCCACATCTTTTATGCAACTAAATGAAGTTCAAACCATCCATTTTTTATCTGATAACAAGAAAAAACAAAGTCCTTGTTCTTTATGTGCTTTACAGTAAAAAACAACTCTAGTTAGTCATAAGTAAATGAGCAAACTTTTCCATCCTCATTTACCAAAGAACACTTTCGTTGTCAGCAAAACCCAAAACTTTCCAATTTTAAAAGCATGTTTTTAGCTCTCTTTGTTATGAAATTGTTTAAGTATGAATAACAGTTTTACATATCACGAGAACTTCATTTCCTCTCACTGCTCCACCAGTGACTCCAAACAAACTTTTAAAGTTTTTAAGCCATCTATACTGTCTGGAAAAAAAAAGCCCCTTACAATTGCTGAACACAAAAACAATGAAGCTTTGTTGTTCTTTCGATATACATAGTGAAGCAGATCACATATTTTTTGTTCAATTTCAGAACAGCAGGATCTCTAACATTCATGAAGCTATTTTGTGTAAGTAATAAAACCTTTCTAGATCCTAAATGTTAAAAAAATCACTTAGATATTTAGCACTAATCTATCATATTTTATGCTGTATAAATATCTGAATCTGATATCCTCTCTTTTTTTTGGTTTTGTGTTGTTTTTTTTTTTAATCATGTTCTCCGACTTGTGGAGCGCTCATATGTTTCTCCTTTCCTTTCCTGCAGCTGAAGCTGTCACCACTGCATCCTGTGAGTGCCTGTAGCCCCGGGCAGCAGGCTGGGGAAGCCCTGGAGGGCCGGAGCAGGTGTGGGATGCTCCCCAGCATCCCGGAGGTGCCGGTCGCCCCGCGCTGCCCGGCGCTGGCCAGCAGAGGGAGGAGAGGGGGAGCCCGCACCGCACCCCCGGGCCACCGCACCCCTCTGCTCTGCCTCCAGCACCGCAGCCTCAGCCGCACTGGCCGCGGTGAAAACCCACCCCTGGTCCTTCCCAGAGAGATGGATGATACTGCTTTGTGCTGCTCTTCCTCTTACCTTCACCCAGGGACTGAGGACGGGTGTCCGCAAGGATGCTCGGTCTTGTTGGGTTTGCCACCGCTCCGATACTCACGCTGCTGCTTCTAGGGCTTGGATGAACAACTGGATCTGATCTGCTTATTCTGTGCTGTGTTAGAAAGAAAACATTTTGATGCTCTAGAACTGGGCCCTTGCTCAATGAGCAAGTACGTTGTCATTCTGAGATTTCCAAAGCAGCCTCTTTTTCCGCACGTGGGAAATTGAAAATCCTGTTAAGACTTCCTATAACTTACAAAGGGCGAAAAGACATTGATTTTCACTGAACAAGGTGTTGACTGGATCACCATGGGACCATCTTCTTTCCAAAAGGCATTTTAAAGCAGTACTTTCAGCCAGATCTGTGCAAAATATTCCACAACAGCCCCAGTAACTTTTTTCCTTACCTTTGGTATCCCAGTGAGGTCACATTCTGTTAAAAACATCCTGTCAAGCTTGGTACAAAAGGGCTCCAAAGAATCAGAATGCAGAAGCTATGCAACTTGCTAACTTTGCTCTGTGTTATTTACCAACCACACAAAGAAAATGCTGTCTATTCAAAACACAGTTCAAAACTCTCTTCACAGAAAGTGAGTGAACAAACAGTCCCATGTCCGATGCTGTAGTCACATCTCCCATGAGGCCCGGTGATAGCTCTGGGGCATGGGACGGAGTGACACCACCAGCAGTCACTACAAGGCACTTTTGTAAACAAGTTGTGTGTGCAGAGGAGGAGGAGGAGGAGGAGGAGGAGGAGACGGGTGTTACTCTTTCTCTGTCTTAGCGTTACGCTTTATCAGGTTGAAGCAGAACTTCAGTCTTGCTTAGTCTACTGGGTGCATTTGTTATAGTCCTTGCACAGGATTTTCCTCATTATAACCTTTATTTTCTTCCAGAAGGGATCTAAAAGGAGCATATGGAATTTGTGCAGGATCTAGATTTGGAACCCTGGAGCTCAGTTAAGTAGCAGAAGCTAGTTCAGAATCTTCCAGATTCATCACAGAAACTGACAAACTCAGTGACTTACTCTACTACATGACCAGAAAAAAAAACAAAATAGTCTAAATATTATTTTAAATTCATCTATTCTTTGTTAGTTCTTACCCCACTAGCTACAAAGCTTCACCTTGACAGAGAAGTAGAAATTTCATTTTCAGCCCCATATAGGGAGAGAATTACCATACAGACCCAACACTTTCAGTACTGACCACTGGCCTCTACTCACATCAAGCCACTCCAGCACCTTTCCTTTTACTTACAATGCATCACAAACAACTCTTTCCAGATTTGGACAGATAAATAATTGTTCTCATTAATCCCTCTGTAATTCCATTCTTTAACTGTCAGAAGAGCACTGGAATCCTATTCTTGCCACACAATCCAAACCATCCTCACTTCTTATCTCCAAGGTATCCCTTCCCATTCTTCATTTTTCCCCTAACAGTTCTTTAGTAAATATTTTTTTAAATATGTTTTAAAGTTCTAAAAGACAGGTGTTATAAAACACCTGCAATGTAGGTTTGTAAGAGGAAAATATGAGACATTATGTTGTAAAATAAACTCAAGTCGGAATTTTCTTTTACGGGGTCTTGATCGGCACCTTTATAAACATTTGTAGGTGACATAGGTTATTCCAAATCTATATTCCAGGAATAAGTTTCATTTCAGGTATGACATGAAGCACATTCAACTGCTGATATTTTTCAATAGTTGAATGGTCCATGACCAATAATTGGATAACAAAAGTATAGGTTTTAAATTGTAAAGGTTTTCTAGAAATACATAAACCCTTAGGATACCTAGTTACATTCTGTTCATGAAACTTGAAAACAATGTCTCTAAAACACTAATGGTGACTGATCTTACAAGTAAAATTGTCCAAGTAACTCAGGATTTTTAAAACTGATATGATTGTTTCTCAGTATCCAACAATCTACCAGTTCTTGGTTAGAGCTGTGCCTTGTCAAGCAGTACTATTCTCCAAAAGCAGTTACTTAGAGATATCAAGTGAACCTTCACTTGTCCATAATAACTGAAGATACTATACCAGTTGTTATTGATTTTTAGTCTAGACCTTAAAAAGCCAATAGAAAGTTTTCCATTGATCTTTGAGGTTTTTTTTGTATTTCAAGTTTACAGTATAAATTCTTCTAATCTCATTAAAATTAGTAATGTACTATAGAAAAATATACGTATAGTCTTCCCCTTTCCCAATAACCTCAATTTTCCACTTAATTTTCTGTATCTCAGGAACACATACCCTGCCTACTAAAATACTGCAGAATGCAGTAAGTTGTATATTTTCACATATGTCTATGAGGTCATAAAGTTTATAATCCCTGTTTTATGGACTGGGAAAACCTTAATTACATCTTCTTCTTGAGCTTTTTCTGAGCCCTAATACCTATTTTTGAATAGGTTAGAACCAGTATGCAGAAGGCTGTACACAAGAGCCAGGCCTATAAAACATTAAGCCTTTCAAGTCCAAGTATCTGATGACTTTTTCTTCTCTTTTTCTGATCTTGTAACAAAATTTTGAAGGTATGCTTTACTTTTATAGGGAACTCTACCAAACTATGTGAGTTAAAGGAATCTAGCAATTAAAATCATGTTTAGATCATGCTCCTTCATATAATTCCAACAGAGTTTTTTTTACTTTCTTGATCCTTGTGGGTCCCATCCAACTCAGACTATTCTATGATTCTATTAAAAAATCAGTAACTCTGTTGTAAGAGAGCAAAAAGTGAAGATGTCACTGTGTTGGAGAGACAGTTTCATGTTCTCTTGTTTAATGATGTAGATTTCTGTTCTTTGATGCACCTGAGGTTATCTGTGTCAAAAGCTCTTTCTGTCATTTGCAAGCTGACATTCTGTGTCCCACACACAAAATGGCACTCATTGAAGGGTGCCCTTTAGGCACTGTTCTTCCTTTGAATCTTTTCTAGAGATGGACACATGTTCCCTAAATTTTTGAGATCTGGACTGTCATTGATTCCATTCAATTTCACAAATGTTATCATGTTGTTTTATTCATGAGTCTCAAAACTGAGACAGCAAAGTCAGGCTCAGATTAGAATTTCCTCCTATCTACCTCTTACAGTCTATTAATTTAACAAGACCAGCTGCAGTCTATATGTGTGCTTTTCAAGAATTGCCATATACTTTAATCTCATGGAGAAAGAGGGTTAGAAAGTTTAAGTTTTGATATTGATTTGCCAAATCCCTCACATGGGAACTAAAATGTGAGCCTGATAATGTGTTTAATGCCCAAGACTCTTCTCTCTTTCCCAAATAACTACACCAGGGAACTGAGATGAAGAAAGATTGATACTAGTTATGCACAGAGAGGACACCTCGCTGTAGTCATCAGCTAATACAGAATTCTCTGGGGATGACAGGCAAAGCTGGCAAACAAAAATGGAAGGAAGTAGAAAGCAAAAAAGGAACAAAATGCTGTTTCTGGCTATTTACCCATCACTTTAAAAAATAAATCAAAATACCCACACAAAAAAAAAGTCAGGCAGGTCATGGATGAAACAGTTAGGTATCTCATAACTCCAGGACCAACATTGGATCAACCACTCACATGCTCCCATCAGGTGGTTTGAAAAATAAAACAAAAAAAAAGATTTTTAGAAATCCCATGCTTCCTCCAGTTCTGTGTATTTACCATGAATTACAGTCTGGAGTGATTCTGTAGAGAGGGTTGAGGGGACTGAGGTGAATTTGAAACAGATAAAAGCTGGGCAAACCACTCCAGTAGTCAGGCTTATGCAAAAGTACTTAACCAGAAACAAATGCTGCTGATGCTTTTGTTCTGGTCTTTTACGGGAGCTAATTCTGGCCTTCTGATGTGCCTCCTATAGGTTGCCTCTGCCAGGCAACTATGCATGTGCTCACAGTCCCAACTGCTAGCATCACATTTATTTATTTATTTTCAACCCAAATAAACTCTTAATGGCTTAACATAAAACATTTGGAATTTTTTTTTTTTTGAAGCACACTAAATAATAAAAAAGCCAGAAGCACAAAAGGCCATAAGGGAATGAAAGGGATGATTGTTCAAAGCCCTATTAAAAGGTTTGTTGCTTTATTTATATATTTTTTTAACAACACAATTTCAGAGCCTTTTAAAGAAGACTCCTCCTCCCCAGTTGGCTGCCAAGATAGTACTTAGCTGAGGGAGGGAGAGCCTGCTCTTTAAAAGAAGATGGTATCTATTAGAGAGAGAAAGGAAAGGGAGATATTTAAAAAGGCTTTCCCAAAAACAGTTGTCCAGAAGGGTCAATGAAAAGAAACAAAAGGTATGAGATGACAATTAAATGGAAAGAAGATGAGAACATTAAAGCAGAGCACACTGAGAGGAAAGGGTTTTACAGCAAAAATGGTTCTGTAAAGGTCATTTTGGTTACTCTATTATACTAACCACGGCCCATATTTAGGCATCTGGCAGGTAGCAATTGCAAAGTGCTTCACAAAAATTAACTGTGTAAGCCTTCTTTCATGAGGTAGGTGAGGGACAGAGACCCACCTGTGGGCAGGCAGATACCGTGTTGTTTCCGTAGAAGACCAGAAGACCCTTTGACAGCACACATGGTACAAAGCAACAGGCTCAGAAATGTTAGTGCTCCTCTTGGTGTGTTGCATTATTTTATTGCAGATATTAAGCAATGTCTGGGTGGAAGATATTTCAAGTGCAGTTAAAATATCTGGAGCAAAAACTGAGGTCCATATTCACTCTCATTTCCTTTAGAAGCAAATATTACATTCTGGGTCTCACTCTTAAAAAAAGTTCCTCCAAAAATTGTCAGTGATTAAAAGCCTGTTGTCTCAGGATGCTGTCAGCAATCACCATCACAGACATGATCACGAACCTCCAGGTAACTCATGGAAATCTGAGTAAATGCTGCCAAATGAGCTTTGGCATTAACAGTATAGGTCTGGCACAGCTGTCACTGATGGCATGTCCCTGGTGACCTTTGCTGCCAGGGGGTGGTCTGTGGTTTGTCCTGGCTGGATTTTTGTACAGCTCATGACATCACTCCTAGACATTAGGAATGATGTATCTCTGTTTTGAGTATGAGAAACCTCCTGTGCAGCTGATGAGGGAGTGTGAAGAGCTGTACCTTTCCTGGTGGGCTACAGTCAGCTCCATCAGCTTGCACTATTAGAACCATTGGACTCTGGGGCAGTCTACATCACAAAAGGGGTGCAGGGGCCTTTGATACTTCCCACCTTTTAAGAACAAGAAGGAAACTAATGCAAGAAGATATTTTCATTGTAGCTTTGATGCAACAACAAAAAACATCATCCAGCTCCCAAAGATAGTTTTATTAGAAACCCCTGTTTCAGAACTGAAATTTCATCCTGTGAAGCTAAAGATATCTTTCATTTTCCTTCAGGTGTTTTATGATATGAAGCACCCATTTCAGTGACAATCTCCAAATAAACTTGGCTGCAAATGCTTAAAGGAAAACTGAAAACTTACTTTTCAAGGACTCTTAGGTTCTCAGACTGAGACTCCAAAGTTAATGTAAGGGTTATAGATTAAGGAGCAGATAAACTCTTCAGAGATTATGCTTTTCCTTAAGAAGTTATTCTTGCCTGGGTTTGATTTCCTATCTCTCTCAGGTCCTAAAATGGAGATTAGGAGATGCAAAAGACTTTGAAAAGCGGTATGCAATGTGTCTTTCTGCATGACACAGCTCTGAAGCTGCTGGCACACTGACTCGTGATTCTGAGATCAGGGTGAACTCCAAACTAGAGTATTTTTTCAGTGTTCCCCAGTTTACTGGGCCTCTTCATGGAAAAGGGAAGGATCCATTACCTTATTTATCTACTGAAGGAAAACAGAGCAATCTTTCCTAAAGGAATCTTTGAAAGTATCTGAAATAATCCAATGTTACACAGATTAAACTAACAGACTTCTATTGAAAAGAACATGGCTTGTACAACAGAGTCCTATAAAATTTTCCTTCTTGTATTATACTGTTTTTTAGTGAAAGAGTGACTAAACTATGATATATGCTGTGAGGCCAAGCAAATCCTTGGAAAATCCATTAAAATTAGTGAAAAGAGAGAAAAGTGAAATTGTATCCAACAGAAAGTACAGAAAGATTTCCGGTACCTAAGGAAATTTACTTTTTATTTGGCATGGCCAGGACACTGCAATTTCTCTTTACCATCCTGGAAAGACAGCGGGGTCCTTGTCACCTGAAGCTGTTGAGACCCATGTTTCTTGCCAGCTGAAGGAAGGAATCCTGGCAATGCATCCCTCATCAGTGAGTGCCACGGGAGGCAGAGCAAGAGGGGCTCACCACCTGTGAGGCTCACAAAGAATAGAGCTGCACAGATAGCAGTGATGACTGCAGTCACAGGCATGAGCCTCCCAGGACAGCAGATCAAAAGTGCTGTCTCTTACTGAGGTAAAGATTCACTTTGTTCAGCAGTACTTCAGCGTGCTTTAAAGTACAAGGCTGTGTGGGGCACACAGTGTGTGGTTTTCGCCTCAATTTACAGATAAGCTACTTAAATCCATTAGGTGTGGATTTCTCCAGCGAATTTTGTAAGTACAGAGTGTTCATGGTGAAGGCGTTCATTTCAGAATCCTCACTTTAAAAAACAGTGAGCTAATCTCAATCTAATTAAGAGCAATATGGGAACTGCCTTTTTGGATAGCCAGTAGTAGAAGAGAGACCATCTTGCCCTGAGTGCCTGAGGATGAAGGGGCCAACACCTGACTAACTAGATGTACAGAAAAGTCTAAAGACGTTTACAAAGTGCGGGTAGGTGAGGGTGATGCTGGTTTCTTTCAGCGCTTGCTTTAGGTTTGAGAACAGCTTGGGCTGCCACCCAGTGGAGACAGGTACAAACTTTGTACCAATTCAGCTTCCCAGTCACAGTAGGACAGTTTGCTCTCTAGCTCTCGAGTAGTGGGAAAGGGAACATCTTAATGATTTATTACTTACTGCACACCAGTTATTCAGGATCACTATATTCCACCTAAAAGTTCAAATACATTTTTAAAATGCTAACCTAGGATCTTAGAGTCAGACTGAAATTTTGCCTTGCATGTCTGCAGTGGCAGTTTCTGTAGGACAAAATTAGACTGATTGTTGAATAAATTTCCTAAAGAAATAGTGTTAAATACTTGTTATATTATTGTTTCAGACATAATATAACTTTTATTCTACATTTTGTTTGGCATTCTTTATGACCAAATGTAGGATTTGGCAGAGACGGGATCACTTGCACTATAATTTTACTAGCAAAAATATACAGCAAGAGCAAAGGACATTCCTATAAAATCTCTAAATCAGACTTAAAGTACTTTCAGGATAGATAAGAAAGGAATTTCTATCCCACGTATTGACAAGAAAAAATTGGCACAATTCAACATCTACACTGATTTATGTAGGTGGTATATCATTTTTCTTCCTATAGACTCTTATCTGGCACACTGCTGTTCTAGCATAAACCTCCTTTCTGAATGGCTTTATTTTTAAGCATTCAAAATAGTGTTTCAACAGTATTTTGAACATCTTTCTTGTGTACAACAATGAGAAAGTGGAACTTACCAGGGACAAAATTAAATTATCTAGTCCCTTACCAAGCTGTGAATGGGTAAAAACAATTCTCTGACCAGGTATGTCAGATTTTACAGAAAGCTTCTGGCATGCTGGAAATCTATTCCCTCCACTTTCTCTGACAGGTGTACAAATGCTTTCTTTGATTGCAAATAAGATCATTTCCCTTGTAGGTATTACTCCCGTTTTCAAATCTGCACTTCATCACACTAAGAAATACTCAGTATGCTTCTGCATACTAACTATGCTTCAGCATACCACGAAAGTGTTGCTTAGATTTCTGGAATGCCATTAACTACCAGATCAGGAATCTTGTACTTGCTTATTAGCAGCATCTACTGTTACAAGCTATTCTACTTATGATATTTATTCACCAGACAAGACAACATTTGTCTACTTTAAAGCTCGGTTAAGGCATTCACCTGGGACACATAAACTTCATACTTGTTTCTATTGTAACAAGAGTGTTTTGAAGCCCATCTCTCATTCTTTCGGGGGATGCTGTTTATATAATGGAGCCAAATTTCCCCTACACTTCCACATAGCCAGAAAACGTTCCCAGGAGCATCCCTTCCGGGTCAGGTTACAGAAGATAAGAATACATCTTTTCTCAGGTTAGACGAGAAAAAACGAGTTTGTAGGACTGCAGTTAGAGAAACAGAGATAGAAAACCCATTGGCTCCAAGTCAAAGGGAGTTTTCCCTTGTTTTCTGTATTGTGTCTAAAGTCTGGAACAAAACACCGCCCCAAATACTTTGTTTTCTATTTTGAAATGGGAGACTAAAACTCTGTGACTGCACTGACTGCTCTGGTTGTGCGTTTATTCTGTCGTAATCAGTGCCTTACAAGGACAGAAGTTATTCAGTGGTTTAAGAGTTTGCTGCTGATAAATTCAGTATGCTTATGAGGACAGCTGTTTGAAGGACAGCTTTGTGTCTTCACTTCCCTCTGAACTATAATTGCTGTTACACAACAACTTCAATAGGTTTGGGACTTACAAATATTTTATAATCTTTGGGCACTCTATGTTCAGCTACACGGCAATGTTTTTTTAGAAAATCTGGCCAAAATTTTAACTTGAAAATTTCCCTGCACCTCTAGGAGAATTCTTAACAGTTCACTTAAAAGAGAGCAAAAATTTGTATCACAAACATTAGAAAAATTATAGCAATGAACAAATCTGAAATCATGAAGTGGCGTGCTCTTTTCCCGCGGTTCTGATTAACAATTTCTGGTCAATATATTTTCATGCCACAAGGGGGAGACACAAGAACATAATTTCTTCACTTAAAATTACCCAATGCCTTAACATCCTGTAAATCACCTTTATCGGGAAAGTCGTCCAGACTGTTTGCTCTCTCATAAACACAATACTAGTTCTGGAAACGAATGGGCTGGCACAGAGGAGTTTCTACTCCATATTACACCATAGAAAAAAGACTGAAAATTCAGGAGTATTAGGCTTCCACATAGAAGGAAATGTGCAAGAAAATCCCAAGTAATCTCCAAAGGCGATACACAAATGTTGAGCTTCTAAGCGTCCCTCTCAGAAAAAAGAGTTTGTTCTAGGAATTTAGAAGTGGGAAAGATTAATTATTCCCCATTTGACTGGTCTTGTTATTCTGTAAACTTCTTATGGCACCAGCATTTTATTTTAGCCATTTATAGTTGCCATCATAAGAGAGAATGCTGACACAATTTTAAGACAAAAGAAGTTCAGCTAGAGGGTTGATTTGTGTTACCACAGGTATCGAATTTTGTAATTAGTCATTTGTACATAAACTTCTGTTATTGGACCAACTTGCAATCCTGAAGGATAAAGAATATCCACTAAGCATATGGATGTTTCTAAATTTGATTTGGCTCAGAGCATTCCCTCAAAACTCATTTCCCTATCATTTTGGTTGCTGGATTGATCTGAGTTGCCAGCCAAATAAAATTTGGCATTATTTTTTCTCCAGCACTGCAGTATAGCTCAGTTTGGTTAAATACATCACAGAATGGACTGAAAGCTGCACTGCATCTTGAAGCATTAGCAAACCAGTACCAATAGTGATATAAACCAAGGTAAGGAAACACTGCAATGTTGAACAGCTGTGTTGACAGCAATACATGAATTCAAACAATTAATTCAGCACTTGGACTTATCCCAGGCAAACTAGAGATAGTAATTGTTCTGGCAGCTGTTGAAACTCGTATCTCTGCAATTTCTAAAAACCTAAGCTGAAGAACATGGGAAAGAAAGAAGAATGCAAGACAGAAAGCAGAAAAAGTAGGAAGCAAAACAAGCCCTGTTAATGTGAGTTGTTCAGAAACTTCCCTGCAGTCATCACGTATGAGCTTATGTAAGAGGACATTAAAAAAATCAGTTTTCCTTGTGTATTATTTCAGTACAGAACCCCCCCCTCCATTCTATGGTTCAAATGAAACAGATCTGTATTTATTTAAAAAGGAATAAAAACTCTGGAGTTATTCAACTTGTTTTCAGAAATCCTTGACATAATACATTGCTCGGCCTCACAAAAGCATTTGTTAACAGTAAAATAAATTAACCTTTTGAAAGAAATCCTTGCAGAATTTTGAGATACTTGTGTACAAGGATATGTAGTATTATTGCAATTCATTTTTAATTAGCCAATAAGTGCTCAGAGCTGAATTTAAGTTGCTCATAGGGCAGAATCAGAACATACTTTGTCTTGACAGAAATTTGTTAATGGGAAAGGGAGAAAAAAACCAAGCAATGCAGCCCCATCAGGACAAGATTGTTTAATGAGAATGGTTGGTTTTGAAACAACTGAAACACTTCATTTTTAAATCAAAGGCAGTGATGTTAGAAGAGTGCAGAGAAAATAGCTTAATTTAATGAATTTTTTCCAAATCTCTATTTGTAATGAAGATTTTTTTAGCATTATAAAACTGAAATACTGACATTATGAGAAAAATTCTTTCAGAATAGCTCTAAATGCTTTTGGCATGTGCTTATTATGTTATTGTGTCAGAGAATCTGACAAAGTATGTCAAGCCCTGAAATGCAAACAAGATATTTATGAACCTTCCATTTAAAAATTTTGCTTTCTAAACACTACAGTAGAAACCACTAGTAGTGCTTAAAGTAGTGTAAACAGCAGAGTAGAAACACAGCAAGGGATACATTGCAAGGGTAATTATAAAGAATACAAAATTAATATCAAAGGAGAGGATTGATGGATAAAGAAAAAAATCTTCATGTTCTTCAAAATTTAAATTTCAGTGTGAGATTCATGAATGCATAAAATGTCTTAAAAGGTAAAAAGAAAAAAAAAGGAATATTATAATCTGAGAAAAGCAATGATTTTAAATGTGGGTTTGAGCTCTATAAATAATCATTGCAGGCAACATATCTATAATTCTTAATGACTGTTAATTTTAATATTTTTTACGAGTTTATTACCACAAGAAATGATTCCTTTCAAGAAAAGAGAATGAAATCTTAAAATCAGAGAGGGAAATCGGAACAAGCACACTGAAAAATGCAAATGAGAAAAAAATGCAATTTAAAAATCAGAAAATTTGCAAATGAACTGGTTAAAACTAAATCTACTGAGATGAAACGAGCTGAAGTGAAAAGTACCAAAACATGCCAAAATTATTCCCAATGAAATCAGAAATTCAGGAGAGAAAGATAAAAAAACAGACAGGAGAAGATATAGAAAAAAAAGAAATACTATCAAATGGTCTGGAAAGCAGATATGATCCAAAAAAATTCAGTTGAAGAAAACCATAAAATCTGGAAATGGAGTGACTACAAATAAATGGACAAAGATGGAATGAGAGGCAGTGAAAATAAGCATCATTTGTCAAAATTATTCCACTTAAAATACTGAAATCAGGGAAGAAAGGTAGAGAAAGAGTGAGGAGAAGACACCAAGGAAAAGAAAGGCTGAGAAAAAAAAAGGGGGAGGGAAATTCCAAAACCAAGAGCAAACACTAAAAATTAATGGGATCATAAGAAGTGCAGGGAAATGGACTGAAGCTTACCCAAATAATCTTCACTGAAATTGCAAGATTTCATTCCTTTTTGTGAAACCTTGAAATCAGAGAGTAAAGTCTAACAAATGTTCTAGAAATAAGATATGAAAAAAAGAAAATGCAATAGTAAAAAAAAACATAAAATTAGGAAATCGGATGAATATAAAAAATATGTTTATATGGAATGAGGGGCAGTGAAAAGGACAAAAACTTGCCAAAATTACTCCAAATAAAATGATGAAATCACAGAAGAAAGGTTAAAAAAGAGTGTAGAGAGGACGTTAAAGAAAATTTAAGGCTAAAAAGCAGAAAAAGGGAAAATTCCAAAGCCAAGTGAAAACAGTAAAAGTAAATGGGACGATAAGAAGTGCAGGGAAATGGACCGAAGCTTGCCCAAAAAATCCTCATTAAAATCTTGAAATCAGATAACAAAGTCTAAGAAACGTTCTGGAAAGGAGATATGATACACGAAAATGAAATTGAAAAATAGCAGAAAATTTGGAAATGGAGTGACTACAATGAAATGGACCAAGATGGAATGAGGGGCAGTGAAAAGGACAAAAACATGCCAAAATTATTCCAAATAAAATTCTGAAATCACAGAAGAAAGGTATAAAAAGAGTGTAGAGAAAATGCTAAAGAAAATTTAACGCTAAAATAAAAAGAAAGAGAAAACTCCGCAACCAAGTGAAAATACAAAAAGTGAATGTGATGATAAGAAGTGCAAGGAAATGGACAAAGCTTGCCCAAATAATTCTCATTGAAATCACAAGACTTCATTCCATTTCCTGCAAGGAAGACTTTCCTTTCAAGAAAGGGAATGAAATCTTGAAATCAAAGAAGAAAGTCTAAGAAACACTCTGGAAAGGAGATATGATACATTAAAACACAATTCAAAAAAACCCAGAAAATTTGGAAATGGATTGACTACCACCAAATGGACCGAGATGGAATGAGGGGCAGTGAAAAGGACAAAAACATGCCAAAATTACCCCAAATAAAATACTGGAATCACAGAAGAAAGTATAAAAAAGGGTGTAGAGATGGCTACACATATCAAAAGTCACTTTATTATTTGAAATTTTAATTAAAGTTATCATCATAACTTTATCCATCAAGCAAGAAGAATTTTGACATGATAAGTTATGTTTGCAATAATTTCTCTAATGTCAGTGCTTTTGAAAAATTTCAAAGCCAGTTTTAAAGACATGAATTTCAGAAGTCTTAAAATTCTTAATCACAGTCTTTTAAAAGTAATCTACAAGAAACTATGCAGTGAAGGCAAACAACCACCAGCATGGCTCCAAACCAAGAGGTGAGGTTGTCCCCAATGACCATTAATAGCAAAGTACATGCCAGATAAGAAAGCCAAAATCCCTGTGCTATCTTGAAAAAAACCCAAATCCTAGAAACCTTAAAATCTCTTCTTCAGAACATATGACCCCTGAATCTTCTTTCAAATTATGACTGTCCAAGAAAAAAAAAAAATAGTTCTACAAGAGTGTTTGATTTTTTAAAATTCCTTTTGCTACAGAGAAAAGTATTTGTGAAAAAGTGACTTCCACCACAATACATTAAACAACATTTTCTTTCATTTCAGCCTGCCTTAACTCTTCTTAAGAGAGAGGATAAGAGTGGCTGAACCTGCCTACAGAGAGGCACATTGGAATAGAGAAAACCCTGGCTCAGATAGACAGGGGTTTATAGACAGGTCCTCACTGTTGACATGGCATGACATTCTGAATATAATTCAACACATTTAGAAATAAATAAACGCACATTTGGTCTGTAGTGTGCATTTAAGCCTGTGTAACATGCAAACAACCATGTCTGATATTTATCTTCCCATCTCAGCATCTGACTGCTTTTTCAAAGGAAGTCCTCAACAGCCAGTATTATCTCTGAAAGAATATTCTGAAGAGATCAACTGGAGTTTTTATATAGAAGCACAGAACTGCACTCATGGAGCTTACTTCTACACGAAATCTCAATCAAATTCCTTTGGACTCTCAAAAAGGAAAGTCATCAGAACAGAGTTTCTGGGTTTTGTTTATCAAGCAGCCTAGCAGAGCAACTGCCAATGCATGAAGAGAATAAATAACTTACAACAAACCCTGTGAAGCAAGATTAAAAAGCAGTTATGTGTTTCCTTTTCATCACTTTTCAGGTCAAAAAGTCAGTAACAAAAGGTGAAAGTCAGGAAAATATTTAAAAATATGCAGAAGCCAAAGGAGTTGAGTCAGTTGCACTGAGATTTCTAAATTAATTAGTCAAATAAAAATAAATAGAATTTTACAAGAATACAGTAATTCAGAGCACCTCAACTCTGCAGGGAAGACTTAGTCAAGAAAAGCTGAAGTTAGGAGCGGGAGATATGTGAAATGCTCATTCTTACAGTGAAGGCAAAGGTGGCAATTCAGAAAACAAAGAGACAATCTCAGTAATTTAATACTGAGGGAACAGAGATTATGGATACAAATCCTTGTGTGGTTATGAAAGCAGAGGCCAGCCTTAGAAGGCGGGTGGTACTGAGGTATTATTCATTGTGGTGATCTGGAGCTGAGGCACTTATTTTCTGGAATGCAAGTTTGAATCATTCAGATTTCTGATGTGGCTGATGAATTGTGATACCTCATTCTGCTGCTGTCTGATGTCAGGGAAAGCTGAATTTCCTGAATGCTCTCTTCAAACAGCCACTAAAAAAATAGCACTTAACTTCAACACTTGGCTGCCCACACCAATAGATGGAGGTTGCTGAAATGCACAGCTTCACAAGGAGGCAGGGTAGACAGTGATTTCTCCCATACAAAGGATGAGTGAGTTTAATGAATCTGGTTTTGGATTCTCCCTCAGATGGAAGAGGTGGATCCACCTATAATATGGCAGGCTACTGTCTCAAGGCCTTATATCCCAGAACAGAGTGGCGAAAACTTCTAGGATGACAGTGATTCTAAATAACTCCACTTCGAAAATCAGGAGAAGGCACTAGTCTCAGCAGAGTGGGTGTTCAGAGAGAGAACATCAACAAGAAACTCTTTATTGATAGCTTTGCAAGTAAAATGAAATTTTACATTTGCTATTTTTGTGAATGTTCATGTTTTATGGGATTATTTAGAAAAGATAAACTTTCTGTAGGTCCTGATTTTGAGCTCAGATATTAGTTAGCTTGTTAGTACTTAGCATTCATAAATTATATCCACTAACATTCTATTGCCACGGTCATTAAGAGAGAAAAAGCAAAAACAGAATGTGAAGCAGAGAGAAGACTCTGCATAAATGGGTGAGTGGTGTGAGTGGGGTGTCATATCACAAGAGACATGGTAAGAGAGTTTAAAATTTTGTCTAAGGGTATAATTACAAGGACAGTAATTCCCCCAGTTCTCAAACATATCAGAATGGATGGAGAAGATGCTTTTATTTCAGCCATTTTCCCATTTTATTGTCAACCTAAAACAATAAAAGGAATATCTCATGGATCTTTTGGGAGAGGGATAAAAGATGTCAGTATGGTCACTATTTTTAAAATCATAAAGCAGTATCTATCCACGGTTCCTCTTTAAGGGTCCTAAAAAAATTTTATTCTGGAGGTAAAATTAAAATTTTTTGGGATTCTGCTCTATATGATGAGGAATATTTTCCCAGCAAGATGTGCAGATGAAGGAGTATGGCAAAGTTTTTATCTCTAATAGGATTGGTAGTTTCTCTTTAGCCTCTTACTTCATTTAACCCAAATACTACCCCTCTGGGCACTAATAGCACAAATTAACACCTGGACTATTTCTGTAAAGGCAGCTTGAACAGCAGAGAAGGAAAAATACTGAACACATGTCTAACAGTGCTGCAGTTGGGATTTTTTAAAATGATGTAAAATCTATAAAGTAGCCTTTGCCAAAGCAATGATTATTCCTGATTATAGTGCAGAGAGGAGAGTCAGTAAGTCAGAATTGATTGGGAGAAAAAACCCAACAACAGCTACACCAACAAAAAGGTGAAAAAAAAGAAAAAACCTAAAGGGAAAGTTTGCTTTGCAAAACATTGCTGCTGTATCAACCCCGTATCAGATATCTCTGATCCAGTTTTATTTGCACTTGAAGTTTTGGACTGCCCTGTGCAAGTGTTCTCTGAACAAAATTGGCTAAAACTGAATATAAATCCCACCTGCCTCTTCATGATCTTCTGTGACTGAGTCCAAGAATTGTCAGGAGTTGCATCTTCAACAAGTCATAAAATAATAAATGTTTTTGACACATTCTTGCAGAAGAAAAATATTAAAAAGCTATTTCTAAGGCAAGCATCTAAGTCATTCCTAGGAAAATTCATCATCCTTGTGTTTTGTAGGTGTTATAACACAAATTAGCTTAATAGCTCAAATAATTTGCCTGTTATCATATATTTTAAAAAAATGTTTTGATAACTCCACTGTAGGCTGATTAAAATTCTAGGAGAGCACAATCTACTAATACTCTTTATGACAAAGGACTTGACAATAGGATAGTTTTTTCTGAGAGACATTCTGGACTTTTTGCTGAAGGCATCCACAAATGAAAATTGTACATTGAGTGTGCAAAAAATATTTTCAATTTTGCAAACTATTTGAAAGAAATGGAGAACAGGGTAGAGGGGTAACCAAACCCACCCACCTCAGGTGTTCACAAATATTCATGTGGGACTGCAGCATATTGAAAAAAACAAAAGACAATAATTTCACTTTTGAAAATCTTTTTGTATTTTAATTCATCTTATCTGAATCACTACCTCAGTTCCAAGAGAAAAGTTTCTGCTGTTACCCATCAAACTTAAAAATGAAAACAAGTACAGCTTTCCTTCAGTGATAGCTAAAGGGGAAGTTGCCACTCTAGCTCCACAGGTCATGTGTTCATGTTTTATCATTTAACAAAAAACACTCATTTTGAAAACATAAAATTTCCTATCTGGATCTACGTAACACCTTTTAGTTCCAATTGCCTACAAAACCCAAGGACGGTGTTAAGTTTCTGTCATGTAATTATAAAATCACCAGTTGGCTCTGTTTCACATTAACTTTCCCTCTTCTTTCTTTAGCATTTTCCCCTTCTCTCTTTAGCATTTTCCTCAGCTCCCACCATCTTTTAAACACCCACAATAATATCATTTCGCACAAAATTTATTTTCCTTTAAATAGATAAAAAGATACTCTTACTTGTTAGAAGTTAGAAAATAGCTCCAAGGACACGGTGACACTATGCAAAAGGGAAGCTTACAATGACAAACTTTTGAAGAACTCTGATCTTAAAACCTGACCCTTACACAGACACATAAGTTTCCACAAACTTTGAGCTCATGTGATCAAATTTATCCTCAGCAACAGCTTCTTCTTTTCTCGTGGATTCATATTCAAAACTTCCACTCCAGTGTACACAGATTTACTTACTGCCTGCAGGTTACTTTGCATTTACTTCCAGTCCTTTAGCCCTGCAAATACTTCCATACCTCAGTGCAGTGCCTAAAGATTTTCTCCCAAATAACTGTAGCCTTTTGGGGAGTACATCTTCAGAAAATAGAGGCAACACCAGTAAACTTTTATTACTTAGTTAAAAATTGGTTTTCTGTTGGAATCTATGAGCTTAAAGGTCTTTTCCTAAGCTAAATTATTTTTGATTATATGATTTCATTAAAACATTCCAGGCAAAATAGAAGATAAAATTCATTAATCTATTTGGGATAATATCCTTGTAAACTGCCTTAAAAGTGGACTTTGAAGTCTGAAAGCAGCATGTAAATGTCTCCTTGATATTATCTTAAATTCAATATTGAATATGCTTTAGAAATTAGCATTTTAATAGTTCAGTTAATATTTGATTTTATAGTTAGCTTATCCAAGGTATAAATCTTCCTTCAGAAAACCCTATTGGTTTCTGGCCTTCAGAACCTCCTCCCCCTGACCTTTTCTTCTCAGACCCACCTTGATTATTTTATACTCTGCAGAGAAAAAGGTTAATGACCTGTGGATTTCAAATGCTGTTATGCATATGTTAAAGGCATTTTATTTAGTTATAGAACTAAACTATATATAACTCTATAGTTATATTTAGATATGGTCTGCTTTCACCTGCCTATATTCACTGTCCATGTCTGCCTACAAAAATTAGAACAAAATTCCTGCCTCACACACGCTCCTTTGGGGAACTCTGCTTATGCCCAAACTGGCCTACACCAGAACTTAAATACCAGTGGAGCATATCATATGAGAGGGAAAAGAAGGGGAGAAATAAGATACATTCATACAGCACTAGCTAGAATTGCCATTATCAGATTTGTTTTACTAAGCCATGACTAAACTAGTCTAACATCGCATTGTACTTAGCAAATAAGACCAAAACCAATTTCTGAATATCTGCATATGCTCAAAAGGATTTAGAAGTGACTTACTTATAGTTTAACATCAAATCTATGCCAGTAGGACTTTCTCCACTGACAACACTGGAATAGGTTCCATGTGGAGGGTTTCCCTTTCCAGGAATGTAAAGGAAGAAAGGAAATTGGTTGCTTTACATAACGTAGCTAGATGTGTTGAAGCCTTGGGGCACAAGCTGTGAACTTTCACCCAGATATGCTGAATTTTCACCTACTTAAGAAGGTTCCAGAGCTGGTTCATCCTAGAAGATAAGGAAGCAAGGAAGGTTGAAACTGCAAGCTGGGAGGTAAGAGAACCAGCAGCCTGCCTAGAGGCTGTGGAGAGACCCAACAAAGAACATGAAGACTGCAGGTCTTAACTTGATCTTTGGGCCAAGCTGTCACATGAGGAGCAGAAAACATAGACTGTAAGATTTTAAATGCCCCACTTCTTTCTTCTGGTTCCCACTCTGGAGGCACTCTGCTGGAATGTATTTTGTCACTGTGCTCTACAAATTAATTAGTTGAATACTGCCTGAGGTTCAGCTCAGGGAAACCTAGGGTCAAGCCAGAAGGGAAAACATCTGCCTTAGTGTGTGTGTGTGTCTGAAGCCAACACAGAGCACCCACCAGCTCAGTGGAGCTGCCCACCATGGTGGCCCACCTGTTTGTTAAAGTCTCAGGTGGTGTGGATGATTGAGTGTGTGATGACTTCCACTTTCCCTAACAAGGAAACTTCACTTCTATGTTGAAAGTGTTCAGGAACAAGTTTCAGCACTTGGGCTTTATGAACCTTAAGCACCCTCCTGATACAAATAATGCAAGTTGTCATAGAAAAATTACAATTAGCATTTGCTTTCCCACATAGTGACATCTATGAAAAAACAGAACTGGAAGAGTAAGGCCTATATTTTTATACTACTTCTTCCTCCATCAAGCATTCTGATGATTATTTAGTGTCTTATTAGTACTATTGAACATTGACTCTGCATACATTTTACACATAAAGAGAACAACAAAAAAGTTATTTTTTAGTGGGGGGGATGTTGGCACAAATCTCAGACAAAGATAGTAAATTTAAAAGGTTTTGGACTTTCTCTTGTTCCCACCCTCATGTTTTCATTTGTAGTGTTTCCTTCCACATAAAATATGGGAAATAATTTTTAATTTCTAAAATAATCAAAGGATCACAAATATTTAGGTGATCCTGCAGGGCCAAATATAATCCTCATCAGGTCTTCTGAGTATATTTTTAATGAAATGAAAAGTAAAAATAATTCATTTTTAAAAAATCATTTTATAGCTTCCCCTGTTTTGGTAAAAGCTCTAGGTTGCCAAAAACTTGGAGTTTGCTGTTACCTCATGCAAAAAAATCTATGGGTATGTGTATCTCAAACACAAATTAAACATGTCACAAGTTAAGGGGTAGGTTAGAGACTTTACAGTGCTCTTGATAAAACCATATATTATCCCACAAGCACAACTTAGCATAAATACCTGCCATCATACCACAATCATTCTGTTAATTAGCCAGAAAATGGAACGAAAGTTTCAGCTACCGAGAAATACCAAAGGTTAGAAAAGGCTTTTAATCTGAAGTTTTCTAATTTAATCACAGACAGGAAATTATTAAAAAGGATTTAATATCTACAGTAATAGAAGGAGGGGGACTAGTTAAAACTGGGGTGGGGGCAAACCTGCCAAAGGAACAGCACACTTAATTAATGCAGCACACTTCTGTTCTGTCAAGTGCACACTCTTGAATGCAACAGGGAGGAGAAAACTGGGCAAACTTTCCAGTCCTCAGCACTGAGGCTCTTGGAATGGAAGGTGAACCCGTAAGATAATGACAGGAACATTTTGGAAGCCTGGAGCAGAGCGGGCCAGTGTGAAATGAATTTACTGAGATCCATTCACTATGAGGTTTGGAAAAGAGATATAATATACAGTAAAATTTATGGCAATCAGCAATTAGGAAATACTCATTTATATAACAGCCAAAACACCTATTTGCTTTCTAGGTTATTTGCATGAAGAGTTTTGCATTGATGATTGCTGAGTAAGTGTTCACTGTTTTCTTCTACAAACCTTGTTGAAAAATTGTGATTAAAGTCCTGGCATAGGGCTGGCTGTGAGATCACAATCACTGACAACTTCCGGTGGAAATAACTGTGGGGGATAACTCAATGTTCTGAGTAATGTTACTGGGAAACACTGACAGAAAAAGGATATTCACATTACTGACAGAAGGAAATGAGTCAGATAATCTCTCTTCCAAACTTTACCCATCAGAATTCCCAGCTCTCTGTAGGTTTATACTGGAGGTATTAATTTTGGCATATATCATGCTGATTACTCCATGTCACATGCAATAGTGGCTGTCCTGAAGTGATAAATAGGGACAAGAATAACAGGCCTCACTGCATAATGATCACAGTATACTGATAATCACATAATTAGTGTCTTAAAATTCACTGAAAAAGAGAGGGTGGAACTTTGAATTAAAATCTGTATTAACTTCAAATACCTTAAGGGACACTTCAAAGTGATAGCAGTTGCAGGAATAGATGAACACAAAATATCAAGCAATCATAAAGGAGAAAAATGGAAGAGTGAGGAAAAAAACAGAGGACTAAGCATTATAGTGAAAGAAAAGCATGTTCATACAGTAGTCAAAGCTAAAAAGGAGGAAACAAGAATAAATGTAAATCAGTCATGGGTTTTTCTTCTAGACAGGACATGAGAAAAAGCAAGAATTACCAGTATAAAGGAGATTAAAATTTAAACCCCAGGTATTGGCTTATAAATAGCACACATCTCTTGAAATTGAATTAAACAGACCTTTTGTTGTCTTTTGTTTTGGTTTGTTTTTTTTT